>JAHRHZ010000039.1:26759135-26884649 GCA_024137785.1 Ginglymostoma cirratum
TTTTCATTTCTTTTTCAGACCTCAGTATATCACACCAATAACTTGAGGTATTGAAGGAAAGAACAGAAATTGAGCTTGTTCACTCCCAAATAGTCTTTATCTTGCTGGTTGACCCAAGAGTGGCATGGATGAAATTTATGAGATTTTATTAAACCTAAGTTGAGAAGGTAGACTTGAGGAGAAAATGATCAATTGCACTAAATGAACATGAACGCCATTCCAAATTCCCATTTTTATCGCTCTATCATCCCCTTTGCTCCTCACTCAACATTGATTGCAGCTTTGGGAATTTGTGGTTCTGGAACTACTCAGGCCAATGTGAATCAATTGCCTATTTGGCCTGTGTTGCAAACTTGATCAGGAAACCATCAGTGCTGAAAATGCGTCTAATTGTGTTAACCTTGATTCTCTTCCTGTTCCTGCCCTGCAGATGGGTGTGGTCTGTTGGTTGTTTGGTGGGGCAATAATCAACCTTGGAAGCCAAGAGCACATTGAAAAGTGGTTTCAACCCCTAAAGGTAAGTGATGCTATTTACTTAAACAAAGGTACACTATTATATGTTTCATACAACCAATTTGCTGACCAATTCAGTTTTTCAAAATTCAGTATTCCAAAACCTTGTGTGCATCAGATATTTATGAAGCAACCAGCTCCATGATTTCTACCCATTTATTTATTAGAGTCATCGAGTCATAGAGTTGTTCAGCACAGAAACAGACCCTTTGGTCCACTTGTCCATGCCGATAAGATATCCTATATTATTCTAGAGATAATAGAAACAGCAGATGCTGGAGAATCCGAGATAACAAGGTGTAGAGCTGGATGAACACAGCAGGCCAAGCAGCATCATAGGAGCAGGAAATCTTGACGTTTCGGGCCTAGACCCTTCATCAGAAATGGTCCGAAACATCAAGATTTCCTGCTCCTATGATGCTGCTTGGCCTGCTGTGTTCATCCAGCTCTACACCTTGTTACCCCTATATTATTCTAGTTCCGTTTTCCAGCATTTGGCCCATATCCTTGTAAACCCTTTCTATTCATGTACCCATCCAGATGCCTTTTAGATGTTGTTATTGTACCAGCCTCCACTACTTTCTCTGGCAGCTTGTTCCTAACACGCACCACCCTCTGCATGAAAACATTGCCCCTTAAATCCTTTTAAAATCTTTCTCATCTCACCTTAATCCTATGCCCTCTAGTTTTAGACTCATCCATCCTAAAAAGGTTTTTCCAATTGTTGATCTAGAGGCTGATTTGGGGAGTCAGTGGCATAGTGGGCATTTCATTGGACTAGCTTTCCAGAATGTTCTGGGGGCATAAGTTTGAACCCACCATGATAGATGGGTGAACTTGAATAAAAAGCTGGCCTAATGGTGACATGTAACTATTGCTGATTGACGTAAAATTCCATCTGGTTTGCTAATGTCCTTTAGTGGGTGAAATCTACCATTCTTATCTGATCTGGTCTATATATCAATCCAGATCCAAAGCAATGTGGTGGACGCCTAAATGGCTTCTGGGTGATTATGGATCTGTGATAAATGCTGGCATAGCCAGTGACATCCGTATCACCTGAACAAATAAAAATTAATTCCATTGTTTAATTCAGAAAAGGCCCACTTATTTCAAACTAATTTGATTTAATTTACTATCCTGTTGCATTGCTCTTAGATTTGCCATATTTCCTTTAATCCTACTGAATCCATTTATACTGCGATAGCTTTCCAAGATGTTAATGTACATTTTGATCATCTTTCATTTTGCTCAGAATTGAGTCATATGATCCTTTAATGTACTTTTTAGGTTTGAAAGATACTGATGGGAAATACAGTTCTAAACACACACATACATTTTCCTAATCCTGGAATATTTTTGGATAATTGAACTTTCCTACTTTCACAACTCTCCGGTTTGTCCACGAGCTTCATTCATAATTTTATGTTGTACACCTGGTGATATTCATGTCCACCAGTGTAGTGATCCTTCTGTTGTGGCCCTGCTTAATTCAAAGAGAGTCTATTTGGAATATTTCTTTATTCAATCTTGTGCTATAATGTTGGCTCTGGTTTAATATTACTATCCATTTATTTTAAAATATAAATCTTATTTCTCTAGAAAGACTAAACAGATTATCTCGTCACATTTGATTTGATTTGTTATTGTCAAATGTACCAAGATACAGTGAAAAGTATTGTTTTGTGTGCTATCGAGACAAATTGTAACATACACAAGTACATCAGGGTAATAGAACAGAAAATTGTGTTACAGCTACAAAAAAAGTGCAGAGAAAGATAGTAATATATGAGAGGTCCATTCATAAGTCTGATAACAGCAGGGAAGAAGCTGTTCTTGACTGTATTGTTACGTGTTTTCAAACTACCACGGTTCCTCCCTTATCTCAGCAATTACACAAACAAGAGCATTATTAACTATGGAGTGCTTTGGGAAGAATGGTGGTCACAAAGGCATTATACAAGTGCAAGTTTTCCTGTCCTGATGAGTTACCTTACATATCACTGTTAAATGGGTCTTACTCTTCTATGTTAATGAATACAGGATCTCCTCTGGGCTGAGTACTTTCACCTTTGCTTTTCATCCTCTACCTGAATAGTTATTGATTAGGGCATGGTGACATTGCAATCCTGAAGTATGTCGATGGTACAGTATTTGTGGACCTTAAACGGAATAGTGAAATAAACAGTAAGAATTTGTTGGAGAAGTTTATGAAATAGTGCAATAAAAGCTATCTTAAACTGAATGAAAACGGGACAAACAAACTACTTATAAACAATTGGAAAAAGCCAATTAAGAATATTGCTTCTATGAAGATGAAGATTCATGATCTGGACATTGAAATAATTATTAACCGCAAGTATCTAGGTGTCAAAGTATATGTTTCATTGGTGTATTGGTGTGGTAACCAAGAGATAAGAACGATGATACTACCTCAGAAAAGTAAACTCCTTTTGAGTAGATCCAACAAGCATAAGTTTCTTTTAAGTGGTTATAGTTGTCATTTTTGATCTTTATGGCACGTTTCTCTTGCTACTGTGGACTGAGGGGAAAAATAGTAGACTTTCTTTTTAAGGGTACAGAAATTATTGATTCGGGCTGAAAGGTTATTTGATAAGCCAATATTTCTTGATGAAGTCTGCTAACAAACGCTTTCGACAAAAATAGTGTCATGAATAATGGGAATCACCGCTTGACGTATGGTACTGTTGGATATAATCAGGAAAGTGGCTACAATCCCTCAAATGCAGGAGTAAATTGGTTCCTGAACTTATCTGTACCCTTCTCTAGAAGAACATTGAACAGCAGTTTGGTGAATGATTGAGAATTTGCATTAATCATGGGACCCGCTAGTTAGTTTATTGCATCGGAATAATTTTTAATACATTTTAATTAAAGTTAGACCTCGGTAATATGGTAATTTTCTTTCTTTTAATTCAATTATTAATTTTTATGTAATTGCTGAATTAATGAACAATGAACCCAAAATGAAGTTCTGTAGGAACAAGAAAGTGAAATTGAAACTTATTTATATCTAGGAGGGTTTAATTGCCTGTCCTGACCCAATTGAAGTCCTGTTTCAGCTGTTACTTTTACATATATTATGATTTTCTTTGCAATCTGACAAATCAAGTCCATTACTTTTTGTTTCTCTTAAAATCCGGAAGTGTTATCACACAGAGCTGAATGACTTGCCCACCACCAAATCACAGTGTATTTCTTTTATTTTTAACTATCAACTGCCACCAGTAAAGCCTGTGCAGCCAATTGGATATTTATAGGCAAAGCCTGTTACAGGCAATGCAAACCATCAGAAGTGAAGGAGGGGTAAGGAGAATGTGAAGGGGCTAAATCAAAATGGAGTTGGGGGGTGCGGTTAATAAAGCAATGAATCCCCAGCGGTGCCCACGTCTTTCAAAAAGCATTGAGAGCTTTGGCGGATTCTGTGTACTCCCTCTCTAAGGACGCCTGGGCAGGAATATAACCGCAGGAGATGGGCACTTCTGTTTGTTTGTTTACACACGTTTGTTTACATTTCCTTGGTTCAGCAATTTTTGTGTTCTTTGTTTTTCCACATCTTGATCTTGTTTTAAGTGCCTTGTCCTGCTTAAGCTCTTTCATCCTTATCACTGGCACACCTAAAGCTTGAGTTCCTTTCCAAGTTTTCAGTTCTTTTATTCAACACAGAAAGTTAGAATTACAACAAGGTACGATATAACTGACTGACTGTACAGCAGCTGCTGACTTCTTGTAGTTTTCTTTTGTTTTGAGGATCATCTTGTTTTACAGCTCTTTTCACAAAATTACACAAGGCGCAAAAACTTTTTCAGTTCACATTTGCAAAAGACTGCCTAGAGCAACATAGTATTAAAAGTGTATCCTGGCTTGATTAGTGTTTGCAGGACTGGCTCGGTGAGTATAACTCTTTCCTCTGTGTCGCTGAGTTAAAGCATGCGCACCAGGTGACTGAGAACATGGTAGCCATTTGAATGAAAGAACGTGGGGAGATGAACAAAATGTAGTGTTTGGAAGTGAAAAGGGACTTAAACATGCAAGAGAGAATTTTATGCTTGACTACTTGTTAGCAATACAGCCAAGGTATCAAAGCCACAATACATAATGAGTACTTACTTTCTCACTGAATAGAGATGGAAATCATTTTGCCTTAGCAATGTATTGCAAACTGCATTTTGAAGCTAAACAGGAAATGAGTAAAAGAAGTCAACGCTTGTGTATTCATGCCATGCCTTTTGTTTCTCCCTAATCAAATTGTAGGACTTAAAATTTACTGGAATGTTTGCAATGACAGAACGTGGACATGGTAGTAATGTGAGAGGCATCCAGACCCGAGCAACATATGACCCAACAACAAAGGTAATCAATGGAATGATGCTAGGATCTTTCAACTAAGAAAATAAAATATAATGATTTTTAAGAACCTCATTCTAGAAGGTAAATAGAAACAATGTGTACATTAGATCAATGATTATTTGTTATTTAAATGCCCAAGTTTGTGAGTGGTATATTTAAATCTTGAACAATTTCCACTTCATTGCTGCATAAACTGTGGTGAAAGAAAAAGAAAGTCATGTTTTGGCTAATCATACATCGGTGCAACCCAGGCTTAACCTGTTATGAGTGCAAAAGGTATGAATTTGATACTTGAGTGAGTTATCTCCAAAACCATCTTTGCCCGTGCTTTTTATAATTCATGAGATGTAAGTGGTAATCCTCAACTCCACTTTCCCACCTATTCCCATAACCCTTGGTTTCCTTTACTGATTAAAGATCTGTCCATTTTAGCCTGGAATATACCTACTATACGGTCTTGACAGCCCTTTGCAGTAAAGAGTTCCACATATTCATTACCCTTTAAGAGAAAAGATTCTTCCTCATCTCTCTTAAATTGGCAACCCCTTACTCTAATTATTCCTGTAGTCCTAGACTCTTAGACAAGGGAAAACAACTGTCCATGTCTGTCTTGGCAAGCCTCCTAAGAACCTTGTACATTTCAATGAGGTCTTCTCTTATTCTTCTAAACTCCAATGTGTATAAGCCGATTCTACTCAATGACTCATAAGCAAATCTTTCTCTATCTGGAATCAACTGAGTGAATGCTTCCAGTGCCTCCAAAGATGTATCTTTCCCTTGATAAAGAGACAGTATTCCAACAGTGGTCTGATTAGTGCCTTGTATAATTTTAGCAAGATCTCCCAATGTTTACCTCAAAGGAAATGGAGTATAATGGTCAACAATCCATTTGCCTTTTCTATTTCCTGCTGAACTTGGATGGAGGAGTGGAAGGGTGGATTAGTAAGTTGGTGGACGATACAAAGGTGGGGCGAGTTGTGGATAGTGCGGAGGGCTGTTCTAGGTTACAAAGGGACATTGATAGGATGCAGAGCTGGGCTGAGAAGTGGCAGTTGAAGTTTAACCCTGAAAAGTGTGAGGTGATTCATTTTGGAAGGACAAACTTGAAAGCAGAGTACAGGGTTAACGGAAAGATTCTTGGGAGTGTAGAAGAGCAGAGGGATCTTGGGGTTCATGTCTACAGTTCCCTGAAAGCTGCCACCCAGGTGGATAGCGTTGTTAAGAAGGCATATGGTGTGTTAGCTTTCATTAATAGAAGGATTGTGTTCAAGAGCCGTAAAGTTATGTTCCAGCTATATAAAACCCTGGTTCAGCCGTATCTGGTGTATTGTGTCTGGTTCTGGTTGCCTCATTACAGGAAAGATGTGGAAGTGTTGGAAAAGGTGCAGAGGAGATTTACCAGGATGTTGCCTGGAATGAAGGGAAGATCTTATGAGGAATGGTTGAGAGAGCTAGGGCTTTTCTCTTTAGAATGATGAAGGATGAGAGGTGACTTGATAGAGGTGTACAAAATGATCAGAGGTATAGATAGAGTGGACACCCAGAGACTTTTTCCTAGGGTGGAGGTAGCTATTACGAGGGGGCATAGTTTTAAAGTGAGTGAAGGTAGATATAGGGGAGACATGAGAGGTAGGTTCTTTACTCAGAGAGTGGTAGGGGCGTGGAATGCATTGCCAGACAGGGTAGTGGAGTCGGCTTCATTAGGGGCATTTAAGTGGCTGTTAGATACGCATATGGATGATAGTCTAAGGTGGGGGTGGAGATTAGATAGACCTTAGGATTAGTGTAAAAGTTAGGCACAACATCTCTATGTTCTATTGACTTGTAAACCAGCTTTTTGTGATATATGCACGAGGATGCCCAGATCCCACGATGCTGCTGTTTTCTCACATATTCTCCATCTAAGTAACATTCACCTCATCAATTCTTCCGAGTAAAATGCATAACCTCACGTCTTTTCACATCGTATTCCATCTGCCAATATTTGTCATCACTTAACCTGTTGTTATTTCTGTGTACGCTCTGTGTATCCTCACCACTCGTTTTTCCATCTATTTTGGTGTCATTCCCAAACTTGGTGATTGTGTATTCTGTCATCCACATCATTAACATACATTTTGAATAGTTTGTGGCTCAGCACTGATCCCTGTGGCACTCCATTTGATACAGGTTGCCATTCTGAAAATGTCCCCTTTATTCCCACTGTCTCTCTTCTAATAAGTAGCCAATCCTCTATCTATGCTGATATTACCATCACCAAATCTACGAGCTCTTATCTCATTTAGTAGACTAATTTAAGGTACCTTAATGCCTTTTGGAAATCAGAATATACCTCCTGGTTCCTCTTTGTCTATCCTGTTTGTTACTCTTGCGTTTATTGCTCAGACCTTTGAGTATAGGAGTTGGAATCTCATGTTGAGCTTGTACAGGACCTTGGTAAGACCTCTTCTGGAGTACTGTGTGCAGTTCTGGTCACCCTGCTACAGGAAATATATTATCATACTGGGGAGGGTTCTGATTTACCAGGACGTTGTTAGGAATGAGGGATTTGAGTTATAAAAATAGGCAGGATAGGCCGGGACTTTTTTCACTAGAGGGGGGACCTCAGAGGTTTATAAAATCATGAGGGCTATAGTTAATGTGATTAGCTAGGGTCTTTTTCCTAAGGTGGAGGAATTCAAAACTTGGGGGGGTATATTTTTAAGGTGAAAGGAGAAAGTTTTAAAAAGGAGATGAAAGGCAACTTTTTTTACAGAGAGTGCTTAGTTGGTGCAATGAACTGCCAGAGCAAGTGATGCATGCAGGTACAGTTACAATGTTTAAAAGACATTTGGATAAGTTCATGAACAGGAAAGATTTGGAGGGATATGAGTCAAGCACAGGCAGTTGGAACTAGTTTAGTCTGGGAACCTGGTCAGCATGGACGAGTTGGACCAAAGGGTCTGTTTCCGAGCTATATGACTCTATGAATCTATAACTGTAATAGGTTTGTCAGATATGATTTCGCTTTCATGAAGCCGTGCTGATCATCTTGATTGTGTTACGGATTCTAAACACTTTGCTATTACATCCATTATATTGACTCTGACATCTTCTCAATGACAGATGTTAAGCCAATTGGCCTTAAGTTACCTTCTTTTTGTCTTCCTCCCTTTTTGAAAAAGGGAGTTTTCCAATCCTCTGGGACTGTAAGGATTCTGGGAAGATTACTACCAGTGCATCACTATCTCATTAGCAACTCCTTATCCTAGGATGCATCCCATCAGGTCCAAGATGGGTCTTTTTAAAGTAGCTCTTGCATTTTTTTTTATTACTCGCTAGTTCACTTGGTTGTTTATTTCCTTTCTTTTTACATAGAAATGTAGAAACATAGGAGCAGGAGGCGGCCATTCAGCCCTTCAGACCTGCTCTGCCATTCATCACGATTGTGGCTGATCGTCCAACTCAATAGCGTAATCCATCTTACTCCCCATAACCTTTGATCCCATTCGCCCCAAGTGCTATATCTAGCTGCCTCTTGAATACATTCAATGTTTTGCCATCAACCACTTCCTGTAGTAATGAACTTCACAGGCTCACTACTTTTTGGATGAAGAAATACATCCTTATTTCCATCCTAAATCATCTACCCCAAATCCTCATACTGTGATCCCTGATTCTGGACACACCCACCATCGGGAATATCCTCCCTGCATCTACCCAGTCTAGTCCCGTTAGAATTTTATAAGTCTCTATTCATTCATCTGAACTCCAGCAAAAACGATCCTAACCTAGTCAATCTCTTCTCATATGTTAATCCCGCCATCTCCAGAATCAGCCTGGTAAACATTCACGAACAAAAACAAAGTTGCTGGAAAACTCAGCAGCATCTGTGAAGGAAAAAGCATAGTTAATGTTTTGGGTCCAGTGACCCTTCCTCAGAACATGCAAAACATTCGTTGCACTCCCTTGAGAACAAGAGCATCCTTCCTCAGAAAAAGAGACCAAAACTGTACATGATATTCTAGGTAATTTGCCTTTTTGTTTTTGCTTCCAAGGTGAATAACCTCACATTTATCCAAATTATACTGCATCTGCAGTTGATTTGCTCACTCACCCAATCTGTCAAGATCATGCTGAAGGATCTCTGCATCCTCATCACAGTTCACCCTCCAACGCAACTTGGTATCATCTGCAAACTTTGAGATGTTACATTTTGTCCCCTCATCCGAATCATTGATATATATTGTGAATAGCTGTCCCATCGCGGATCCCTGTGGCACCCACTAGTTACTGCCTGCCAATTTGAAAAGGACCCATTAATTCCTATTCTTTGTTTCCTCTCTGCCAACCAGTTTTCTATCCATCTCAATACACTTCCCCCAATCCCATGTGCTTTAAATTTGCATATTAATCTCTTATGTGGGACTTTGTCAAACACTTTCTGAAAGTCCAAATATACCACATCGACTGCTCCACCTTGTCAACTCTAGTAGTTACATCTTCATAGAATTCCAACAGATTTGTCAAGCATGATTTCCCCTTCATAAATCGATACTGACTCTGATCTTGCCACTGCTTTCTAAATGCTCTGCTATAAAGTCCTTGATAATGGATTTGAGAATTTTCCCCATTACTGATGCTAGGCTTTCTGGTCTATAATTCCCTGTTTTCTCTCAACCTCCCTTTTTGAATGTTAGAGTGACAATAGCTACTCTCCAATCTGCAGGGACTGTTCCAGAGTCTGTAGAATCCTTTGTTGTCTTTTAAAATTTCTTATGCAGTCCAAAAGTCATTGAGTATGCCTCCACAAAACTGTCTACACATCCCACCCGATTTAGCATCCCAACCTGACAGTTGGGTGCCTTTGCAAATTGTCCTGGATTTTATTAATGGCAGTAGGCATCGGCTGTCATATTCTTTTATTGTAGTGTGGGAGTCACTGGCAATGTTGCTCATCTCTAATTGTTTTGAACTTGTTGGACCATTTCAAACAGCAATTAAGAATTAACTCATGTTGGTCTGGATTGCACATAGACCAGCAGCCTTCCTTCCTGAAAGGATTTTGGCAAACCAGATGGGTTTTAGGACAATTGATCATGGTTTCATTGTCACCATGACTGGAGCTAGTTTTCAATTTCAGATTTATACATTGAATTCAATTTCACAGCTTCAGAGCTGGAATTTGGACCCATCCTCAGAACCTCTGGATTACCAGTCCAGTTACATTGCCACTACATCCCTGTCTGTCCCTTGCTTGATTTGCAGACTTCTTGCAGTGGCTGGTGATCATTTCTAACAATCTACAGGCTTTCAGCAGGTTTTTCATTAGAAAGCATTTAAATTAGCTCCTCATATTCTCACTGTACAACAGAATAGAGCAACAAAGATAGTTATCTGCTTTTTGTGCTGGTATAAATGAAGTTTCAGCCAGAGAATGTAAGTACGTTGCTATAATTTGGGTCTGTATTTTTATTGGATAATACTGCTGTTCCCATCATGGTCCAGCAATCCAGTGGGAAGTTAGCATTTGTGTACATGGTAGAATGCAGTGAATTAGCTGTTTTGGAATGATCCTCAATTATTAATTGGCTATGGTAGCAAAGGTACCCAACAACCATACTCCAGCAAGAAATTCATGATGTTGGGAAAAGGTAAGAAATTTTGTGGTATAATAAAATTAAATGTCTTGCACTTCGTAGGAATTTATCATTCACACACCATGTGAAGATGCAGAGAAAATGTATATTGGAAATGCAATGAAAGGAAACTACGCTGCTGTATTTGCTCAACTAATTGTCAGTGGACAATTGCTAGGTTTGTATATTTTAACTCTTTTTTTTCATTAACTACTTTGATTTTGCTATGTCAGATGTACTATGTATTGGGGTGTTCCACTTTGTAGGATAAATCTAATATCAAGCTTTTTTTATTTTCAACAAATGGTGTTCGTTTAATTTCAGCTGTGAGCATTACCTGTTGGATGTCAAGGGATGTGAATGAGGGCTTTTGTCCCTGCTTCTTATCCTTTTGTATTTAACTGACAGATTCAAGAACAATTGAGTAAGTGATGTATCTTACAGATGTATATTAGTTACAGTTCACTAATTGGTTTATTCGCAGAGAACAGTTAAGTGATCTCACATTGGAGAACCATCAGTAACTGCAAGCTCGTACCTCACCAGGCAGTTCAGATATTTAATTCCGTTCATACCATCGAAACATCACACCAAATGTTATCACAGGATATAGTATAACTTAAGCCAAATGCTTTCTTTAGTCATAAGCTGTACTACTCTGCTACTATCCAGTTTCCTTATCTTCAGGACTTCATCTCATGTTTCTGCTGAGCATACCACACACAAGACTAGCTGCTGCACACATGACAGGAACTGTCATGAACATGGGCAGCAGCAATATACTAAGATTTATGTTGGTACTGGTTTTGTTTGATTAATATACATGCAAGGTAAGTTTTAATTTCTCAGAAGAAAGTAATTGTGATGATTTGAGAATAATGTTTTAGCCAAGTGTGCAACACAAAAACAGAAATTGCTGAAGAAACTCGGCAGGTCTGGTCGTGTCTGTGAAGAGAAAACTGAATTAGCTTAGTTGGCTGGGCAGGCTCATTTGCAAAGCACGGTGACGTCAACAGTGTGAGGGGAGGTTACCATGAAAGTCCAGCCTTCTCAACCTTGCCTGAGGATGGTGACCTTCAGATTAAACTCACCACCTTTCTCTTATGGTCTTCTCGGGCTAGATTGACTTTATTAAAGATAATGTGCGCAAATTTATCACATTTGGCAGAAACATATCTATTTTCCACAAGTTTACATTAATTCTGCAAAAAAAAAGTGTTAAGGAAGCCAGTGGAGTTAGATGGCCTGTCTGGTCTTTTCCTCTACTTTTAGTAGTCCACAGTTGAAAGGTTTGAGAATGATTGATTGTTTTACACAGCAGCCTGTTGGCATATCAAAAGATTTGCCACAAGGAGTGATTGTTGCAAAGGCCATTACGTCATTTTATTCAATTCATGTTGAATCAGGGGATGATCTAAAGTTGTACTGAAATTAGGAAGAAGCATTATTTAGTTTCCAACAACAATATTGAGTGAAATGGCTTCCTCCTGTGCTGGAACCCTCTGTGGTGAAATGGGGTAAATGTGTGACTGAATTTACTGGAAGGAAAGGGGTTGGCTCTGGCTATATTTGGGAGAGGAAGAAGGTTAGCATGTGGCTGCATTGTTAAAAAATAAAGCTTCTGGTGTGTCACCTTCACTAATGAAGGTCTGGTCATGTTACTTAGAGCAGGACTAATAATACTGAAATACTCAAGAATTTTATGTTTTGAAACAAGTGTTAAATTCATGTATCTTAGTGAGCAACAAAAAGGCATTTTAAATTTTGATCTTGTAAGAAATAACTTTACATGACTTTTTAAATTACATTTTAGTAGCTGAGCTTGTTTCACTCGGTTACAGTAAATTTGGAGCCTTGGTTAAGGCAAAACATTTTGTAAGTTTAGTGGGCAAACAAAAAAGCTAAATTAGCTTGGTACAAATGATGCCTAATATGACAGTCAAGCTTCAGGTTCTGCCTTAGAATTGCAATTTGCTGGCTTTACTTTTGTCCTGAAAAAGCCTCCAATTTACCTCCAAAGGTATGGAACATTTAACATTCAACCTGAGCCTTTAGTGTGAGGTCTTTATCTGTTCTCATTTCTTATTACTTATTGAATTTGACCACTCAAACTGTGAAATAGACAGAAGAATGTCATTCCATCCATAGTGCCTGCACTTAACTGTTAAAAATTGTAATAGCAGAAAAATAGATTACTCTATGGATGTGGGCATTGCTGGTTAAGCCAAGATTAATTGCCCATCCCTAATTGCCTTCGGGAGTGTGGTGGTGAGCCTCCTCCTCGAACTTCTGTACACCACCTTGTGTGGACACATGCACAGCTCTGTACGGAAGGGAGTTCCAGTCCTAGTAAAGGATATATTTCCAAGTCAGTATGGTGACTGGCTTGGAGGGGAACTTGAAGGTGGTGCTCTTGCTTATATCTGCTGCTCTTGACCTTCTAGATGGTCGAGGCTGTGGGTTTGGAAGGTACAGAAAAGTACTGCAAAGAAAACATTTTCACAAATTTTAACACACAAGTATTTGTCTAACTATTTATTCTTTCTTGGGACACGGGTGTGATCGGCTAGTCCCAGCATTTATTGCTGATTCCTAATTGCCAAGAGGGCAGTTAAGAGTCAACCATGTTGCTATTGTTCTAGAGTCTCATTTAGGCAAGACCAGGTAAAGATGGCAGGCTTCCTTACCTAAAGGGCATTAGTAAATCATGTAAGTTTTTACAGCAGTTGACAGTGCAGTTTGCCATTAGTTTAGCTTTTACCTATTCCAAATTTTTATTGAATTCAAATTTCACCTTTTGTCCCAGTAGGAGTTGAGCCCATGTCCCCAGATATTAGACTGAGACTCTGGATTACGGTGTAATTGCCTCCCCCATTCCTCCTTCTGTACATGTATTCTTGGTGGATGAAGCTTGTTTGTGAGCTTTACCAATGGCCTTGCTTGCAGCACCCTCTGGTGGTCAATGATTGTATTTACTAATATGGTTGAAATTGTTGAGGTAAGAACATAAAACTTGAGGAAGAGGAACGTTCGGTCCCTCAAACCTCCTCCACTATTCAGTAAAAGATTATGGCTTGTCAGTGTGGTCTGAATGCCACTGCTCTACCTGCCTCCCCTAACCCTTAACTACCTTGTGTAGCAAGGTGTACTGTACACTCATCTAAGCAAACCTGGAAACTTTATTTACGTAACTATATATAAGACTTGGTAGGAGATGCCATGCTTCTGCAGTCTTACAGACACCAGCTCAAGTTTCATGTCATCTGATGTCACTCAATGATTGTAAGTATATCATTAGTCCTTCTTTTACATAAAAAGAAAAGGAAATTCGCAAACATACAAAGTAATCATATGAAATTGCTCAGTAACAGGAGTAAACAGGCTAGGACTCTTTTCCCTGAAAAAAGGCAAGATCTCACTGACAGAGGCAGTGATAGCCTGTTTTACCACTAACATTTAATAGTTACATTCCCATTTTGTCCTGGGAGAGATATTAGAATGCATGGACTGTTTTGGCACTGTCTTGGACAGTGACCACATTCGTGCAGTGGGGTAGCTGTTTTGTAGTAGACAAGGACTTTTCTGAGATTCCCACGGAAAACAGAAGTGGAAAGATATACTTCTGGATCAGAATCTACAACAAGATCCTGCATGGTCTGCAAACTCTGTAGCTGGCTGGGGATATCCTCATGTATTTCTAAACCTTTTCTCCAAAGATCGTCATTCTCCTATTCCCTGGAACCGCATCATATTCGACCAGCTGCACTGAGAAAACATGCCTGAAGACTTTTGTTTGCAAAACTATTTGGTTATGTTCACATAGCGCACAAAATTGTTTGGAACCCTTACAGGGACAATATATAGGTGTAAGTAGTAGGAAGGTGAGGATTATGGTGTCCTACTGTGACTATCCAGTTATCTTTGCTTTCTGTTGCCTCAGCTGCATGACAAAGTGAAAATATATTCTATTGTGAGGTGCCTGTATGTTTTCAACAGTGTCACAATCACGCAAACAGTATTCTATTGTAGATTTTACAAAAAAAACCTTTTTCAGACACTATAGCCTTATTTTTTTCAAGAAGAACTAATTGTTACAATCATAAAAATAATATACTATCTGAAAATGTACAATTTGTTGGAAAATTAGTTCCACGGTTGACCTTTTCTGAGCAAAATGGTACCTGATGCTAAAGCCAAGGGGATTTGGAGACCACAGCACCTTTTCTTCCTTCAAAATCCTTGCCTTTCAAGTGTGTTTCCAGAACAAAAACAAGACTTCTTATTATCCAAGACTTCTTTTCTTCCAATTTTTCAAATACTGATGAATTTGCTGTGTATTTGTAGCATTGTTTAAATAACAATAATTGACATCTGTGGCAATGTGAGTAGAAGATTAGGCAGTAAGTCAATAATTGACTATGGTTGTTTCATTGCTAGGGCATTGAAAGCGCATCAATGGAATGTGACTGGTTAGGGTTCAGATGCGTATATTGTCTTGCCAGAAGGATGCCCTTTGGCTTGATTATGTTGGATGGTCAACGTTTTCTTGCTGGATGCTTTCCTTTAATTTTATTTCACTTACTGTGAAGAATGAAGAATTTGGTAAGTTAAAGAGAGTCTTGAGATGGTGCAAGTTTTACCTCTGCTTATTGGAAGGGTTTGATGGACTGAAATACCTTTCCTCATTCCATGTGTTTTCTTTGGAAACAAAAGCAAACTGGGTTGATGGCTCCTAGAATGTTGAGAAGTCATGTGAAGCATTTTAGAGGGATGAATGTCAATAGGGTGGTTTGCCTTCTCTTATCCACAACTGTTTTTATTTCTTAAAGGAAAATATTTTTTATTTTCAAACAAGAACCTCAACATGTTGCTCATGGATGAGCTGTGTCTTCTATCGTGCAGTCTTGAAAGGACTACATGAACTGGAGAAATGAGATGGCTGAGTTGCAACCTTGTCTTCAGCATATGGTGTTTGCCAGCATGGTTCCCTGCAAGACCAGTGGAACCTTGATTTGCTGTTCTATTCTATTTTGCTCTCTCCACCCCACTACTGCACTGTTGCACATCACTCGGGTAACACAATGGAAGCCAAGCTCCAGTATTCCATTCCTGGATGTATCACAAAAGTTAAAGATTATGTAAAGTACACAAAATTCATTGATTTACCTGTCTTCAGATCTGGACTGACAGAAAGCATAGAACAAGGTTTCTTTACAAGGGTTGCTCTATATTACAAACAATTAGATTCTGTCTATGGGTGAACTTAGAACGTAGAACAATACAGCACAGGAATGGGCCCTTTGACCCATGATGTCGTGCCAAATATGACACCAAATGAAACTAATCCCTCTATCTGCCCTTGGTCCATATCTCTCCATTCCTTGCATTTTCACGTGCTTATCTAAAAGTCTTTTAAATGCCCCTATTGTATCTGCCCCCACCACCATCCCTGGCAGAGTGTTCCAGACTCCTACTACTCTGTCTGTGAGAAAACCTGCCACTCACATCTCCTTTAAACGTAACCCCTCTCGCCTTAAATGCATGCCCCCTAGTTTTAGACATTTCAACTCTGGGGAAAAGATTCTGGCTCTCAACCCTATCTATGCATTTCATAATTTTAGGGATTTCTATCAAGTCTCACCTCAGGCTCTGCCGCTCCTGAGGAAACAGCCTGAGTTTTTCTAGTCTCTCCTTATAGCTTATACCCTCTAAGGCAGGCAGCATCCTGGTAAACCTCTACAGCACCCTATCCAAAGCCTCCACATCCTTCCTGTAATGTGGCAACCAGAATTGAATGCAATTATGAATTGTTGTCACATAACTCTCCTGGTTAAAACTCTAACACCCTGTATACACAGGCAGACAGACGCAAACACTGAAAAAATCATTGGTGTTATAGATGGAGTGCAAAGCTGGAAAGGTACTTCAATGGTCCCTGTCCACAAATTTTGCTGAGATGATCCTCTTGGCTAAGTAGGACTTGCTGTTTATCAATCTCTGTCTTCTTCAGGTATATTCACTTGCCTGCAGGAGGCATAGAGCAACTGATTCACAACTCAAGGTCTCTGAGTTTGGCGTTTAAAGCAACAGCTTGCAGCAACTGGTTAGGGAACATAAATTGGCTTTCTTCGGGCTTTACTTGCATTTTTACTGCAAAGAAAAGGACAGCACCTTCCCTTTCTAGAGTTCCAATGGCTTCTCCATCTTGTTCACACCCATAAGCTGTTCAGGTATCTGGGAGCCGATCATGTAGTTGCTGGCAGGTACAAATCATTTATTATCGATAACTAACTGTGTGTGGAACGATGACTAATCAGCTGCAGGTGGATGGTATGTGTGATTACTATATTTATGATAAACCGGTGGTGTAAGGTACATTCCTCAAGTAGAAACGATGTTATAGCCAGAGGAGAAGTAATCTGTTATAATTTTGCTTATTCCTTTCCTCCTTCCTGCATGAACAAGTTTTACAAAATATTAAGGTGGACCTCCGCTTTTAAGATACCTGAATTTTATATTTGTTTTATTTTGTACCCAGGGCCTCACTGTTTTATTGTGCCTGTTCGAGATGATGCAGGCAACATGTACCCAGGAGTCACAGTAATTGACATGATGCACAAAGAGGGTGAGTTGGCGAATGTTTTGATGCAGAATCAGGACATAAGAACATAAGAACTAGGAGCAGGAGTAGGCCGTCCGGCCCTTCGAGCCTGTTCCGCCATTCAATAAGATCACGGCTGATCTTTTCGTGGACTCAGATCCCCTTACCCGCGCTCTCACCGTATCCCTTAATTCCTTTGTTCAAAAAAACTCTACCTTAGCTTTAAAAACGTTCACTGAGATAGCGTCAACTACTTCACTGGGCAAGGAATTCCATAGATTAACAACCCTCTGGGTGAAGAAGTTCCTTCTTGAATTAACAGCCCACAATTTGCTATCCAAAAGACTTGTTAATATCTTACACAATCTTGACAATAACACCGCACAAGGGGTAGATGTGCTGTTAAACGCTGGAATCCAAATACTACTGTGAGATGTACTGTCCTGCTGTAGGCTTTGTAAAAGTGACATCTTGCTGTAGGCTTTGTAAAAGTGACATCTTGCTGACATCATTGAACTTAATTGTGTGAAATTGCTGTACTGCCGTAGTTGATAAAAACAAGCTAACAACAGAAGACGTGACACAAAGAAAAGAGTTTTCGAGCCATACAAGGACCAGTTAAATTTATCTATGACTGGACAAGACATTGAAAGTTCATTTGCTGATATGTTCACTGATAATTACCGCCTATTAATCTCTCTAACGCTGAAAATGAACTGCTACAGGTGTGGAATCTCATTTTTTTATGTTTTAATTTTTGGAAATGTTAAACTATATTTGAACTTAGTGGCATGCATTGTATTCTTGAAGTTCACATAGAGATCTCCTTGAAAGATAACTGTATACACTTTTATCTGATGAGGGTTGGAAACAGTGTTTCCGATCCTGACAGGAAGATCTGTCAGATCTGCCCATTTTATGGTTGGGTGTAGGGTAGCCAAGAAGTTGAATGACCTTGCATTCCTTTGCCATTTTGTTTTTCAAAAGGCCTGCAGTTTGAATTCATTTGGGAAGGGCATAAACTATTTTACACCAGAGTGACTGTGAGAACTTCCAAGGTATGGTACAATGCTAACTTTTTTCTTCTTTTTATTTCCTCCCACCACCCCTTTCCTGTTCCTCAGGTCTAAATGGCGTTGATAATGGGATTCTAGTATTTGACAACGTTCGAATTCCAAAAGAAAATCTTCTTGACAAGTTTGTGTTTCTTCATTCCTCTTCTCTGTAAATGTATATTATATGGCAAGAATTTTTACAGTGGCAAAAATTGACATCTTAGCATCAGATTGTGCCAAATAAATTAAATCAGATAATTGAAGTTGAAGGAAGCTTGGTATAAAAATTACTTTCTGTGCGAGTAAGCAAATCTCTTTTGGCCTTTAGAGGCATTGAGGTCTTCAGCACAGAATAAGGCCCTTTTAGCCCATTGAGTCTGTGCCAATCAAAATCAGGCACCCAGCTATAAACCATTTCACCAAGGACCTGGGTTCGATTCCACCCTCAGGCAACTGTCTGTGTGGAGTTTCCACACTCTCCCTGTGTCCGCGTGTGTTTCCTCTGGGTGCTCCGGTTTCCTTCCAAAGGTGTACGGGCTACGTGGATTGGCCATGCTAAATTGCCCTTAGTGTTCAGGGATGTATAGCTTAGGTGGGTTATAAGGGGATGGGTCTGGGTGGGATGCTCTGAGGGTCGGTGTGGACCTGCTGGGCAGAAGGGCCTGTTTCCACACTACAGGGATTCTATGATTTCTATTCTAACCCTATTCTTCAGCACTTGACCCATTGCCTTGTGTGCCTTGGCATCATAAGTGTATGTCTACATATTTCTTAAATGTTATGAGGGTTTCTGCCTCTACCATCCTTACAGGCAGTGAGTTACTGATTCCCACCACCCTCTTGGTGAAAAAACTTTACTTCACATTCTATCTAAACCTGCTGCCTCTTATCTTAAATCTATGCTCCATGGTCATTGATCCCTCCGCCAAGGGGAATAGTTTCTTCCTCTCTATCCTATCTATGCTCCTTATAATCTTATACATCTCAATCATGTCCCCACACAGCCTCCTCTGCTCTAAGGAAAACAACTGCAGTCTTTCTAATCTCGCTTCATAATTAAAACTCTCCAGCACAGGCAATATCCTGGTAAATCTCCTTTGCACCCTCTCCAGTGCAATCATATTCCTCTTACAGTGTAGTGTCCAGAACTGCACCCAATACTCTACCTTTGGCTGAAATAGCGTTTTGTGCAGTTCTGGCGTAACTCCTCGGCTCTTAATGCTTTGGCTAATTGAAGGAATCATTTTTGTGCTGTATTTTCCAACTTGTGATGACCCGTTATTTTGGGTCCCTACTTCCCTTTCAAGTAGCATATAAATTATATGGATTGAAGTTGATATATGTAAAGAGAGAAAGACATTCATATGTGGAATGAACTGCCAGAGGAAGTGGTAGATGCAAGTACAGTTACATTTAAAAGGCATTTGGACAGGTACATGAATAGAAAGATTTAGAGGGATATGGGCGAAACACAGTCAAATGGGATCAGTTTAGTTTGGATAAGATACATGAGAAAACTGCTGAGTAGATGAAGTATTTCTTTCGTCAGAGACTTGTCTTGGAATTGTTCACTGGTGCAAGTATCAGAATGCAGGAGTCAACTAGGAAGACACTGGTTTTGGAAGGCAATGCGTATTTGAGTGAGTTAAGATGATGTAGTTTTGTGCATTAGTTCTGGCATTTTTTTTCACAGATGTTCTTGATATATCATGTAATCTTGAAGGAATCTTTCGAGATTTTTCTTGAATTCACAGCAAGTTTTTTCTTATGTTGGTCATCCCCAAGATTTGATTGGTAAACTGGGACAGCATCAACTGCAGAGGAGAGGATTGAATGGTGCAGATGGTCCCCTGACTTTTTGTTTTCTTTCTGGTGTAACTGCCAATTGTATTTAATCCATTGTTTTTTATTTATTCATTTTATGGGATGTGGGCGTTGCTGGCTAGGCCGGCATTTCTTGCCCGTCCCTAGTTGCCCCTTGAGAAGGTGGTGATGAGCTGCCTTCTTGAACTGCTGCGGTCGTCCTGCTGTGGGTTGACCCACAATGCCATTAGGGAGGGAATTCCAGGATTTTGACCCAGCGACAGTGAAGGAACAGCGACAGATTTCCAGGTCAGGATAGTGAGTGACTTGGAGGGGATCTTGGTGGTGGTGGTGTTCCCATATGTCTGATGCCCTTGTCCTTCAAGATGGAAGTGGTCGTGGGTTTGGAAGGTGCTGTCGGAGGATCTTTGGTGAATTTCTGCAGTCATCTTGTAGATGGTACACACTACTGCTACTGAGCGTTGGTGGTGGAGGGAGTGGATGCTTGTGGATGTAGTGCCAGTCAAGCGGGCTGCTTTGTCCTGGATAGTGTCAAGCTGCTTGAGTGTTGTTGGGGTAGCACTCATCCAGGCAAGTGGGGAGTATTCCATCACACTCCTGACTTGTGCCTTGTAGATGGTGGACAGGCTTTGGGGAGTCAGGAGGTGAGTTACTTGCTGCGGTATTCTTAGTCTCTGACCTGTTGTTGTAGCCACTGCACTTATGTGGTGAGTCCAGTTGAGTTTCTGGTCAATGATAACTCCCAGGATGTTGATAATGAGGGATTCAGTGATGGTAACACCATTGAATGTCAAGGGGTAGTGGTTGGATTGTCTGTTATTGGTAATGGTCATAGTTTGGCATTTGTGTGGCGCAAATGTCACTTGCCACTTGTCAGCCCAAGCCTGGATATTGTCCAGATCTTGTTGCATTTGGAAATGGACTGATTCACTATCTGAGGAGCCGCAAATGGTACTGAACATTGTGCAATTGAAAGGTATCTGTAGTTACTATTCTGACATCATGGATTTTATTCATGAAATCTCAGCTCTGTTTCTAGATTGCCATGTGTACAAACCAAACTTGCAATGGAGGAGGATATGGGGTGGTGGAAGTAGGTAAGATCACAGAACAGCAATACAGCATTGATTTGAGAGGCATTGAGTAGGGACACTTGTGTCTGAAATGGTAATTTTTCAGTTAATAAAGCCTTCAAGGCCAGAGCCTTGTCAGGCATAACACATGTGCAAGTACTGAGGATGCATTTTCTGCTCTCTTCACACAGGTTTGGTTCTGTATCTGAGAACGGAGTTTATGAATCACCCATTGCAGACAAAGGTCTGAGGTTTAATGTTATGCTAGCAGCCCTTACACCAACAAGGATTGCCTTAATATTTCAGGCTTTGGGAGCAATGAAGGTAAGTACATTTTCTAACAAATTTGTCACATCTACAAAATAAAGTAGAAGAATGGTAAAATAGTACATCCTTTATCAATGGCACGCTGCCCACCTCTTACTTCCTCACCCCATCAGTGAAGCATAGTGCTCCCTCTTCCCATGATAGTTGGTAGCTTAAAGGCTGCTTCTGAACTATTAGTGAATTCAGTAGTTCATGTTGAGACAGTTTCTCAGTCCAGACCTGAGTTAATTGTAGGACCTTGCATTTTATGGTTGCTTTCAAGGAACCATACTGTTTGCACTTGGTGCACACTTTTACAGGACAAAGCAATGTCACCTTGTTGATGATTAACCATTTAATCCTCAAATGAAAAAGTCTAAGCAAACAGACTGAAAACAGTATCAAACGTTTTGAAGAAGGGTAACTGGACCCGAACGTTGACTCTGCTTTCTCTCCACAGATGCTGCCAAATCTGCTGAGTTTCTTCAGTTATTGTTTTTGTTTCAAGCTACCTTCTGGGTATTTTAACACTGACCATGGTAAAAGCCTATCCTATTCACTCTTGTCTCAGCTTGTGTGAAAGCACCTGACCCCTTTGACTGAGATCAAGACAGAACAGCTTGTAACATTTCCGAGGAGCCCTGCCATGCACCACATTTGATCTTGGGATGTATGTTTATAAGTTGAGCCGCAGCAAGCTAGGAGCCTTGTCTGACTTACGTAGCTGTTCCCAATGGATCTTTTGGTTTCTTCCCTGATTAACTGAACATTGCAAACTCTTTCACCTGCTGGGAGTTTGTGTGCACAGAGACTGGTTATTTTTAGTGGTACAAAAGTGATTTAAAGGACTGATCTTCCATCCCTGTGCATAATGTTTAAAATTGTGCATTCGGACTTTAAAATACAATCTTACTGAGATAAAGACTGTACAAAAACAAGAAATGTGATTGCATTGTTTTGCTTTAATCTAAGGGAGACCATCACAATGTCATAGCTAAACATAAAAGCAAATAAAATACTTACATACGCATTAAAAAAAAACAAACAAGGCTTTGTTCAGGACAGACTATTAAGAGATGGACAGGATAAAATGACAGCTAATGATAGAGAGCTGACAGAAATAAAATAATTATTGTGCTTTGATATTTGTCAGAGAGAGAACAAGAATTAGACATTGGATGAAAAGATGAGAATTGAGATCAGGGTATTTTACATTTTACAAAAGGATCTATTAAGTAAACTAGCCAAACTCAAAAGAAGATAAAACCTTTAGTTTGAATGGATTACACCTCTGCATTTAGAAATGATCCAGAAAAGACATGGCAGGTACTTTACCACACATGTTAAATAATTTCTTGTGGGGGGGGAAAGAGTGCGGTATCAGAGGACTGGCAGATAGCTAATAAAGTATGTATATTTAAGTACAGGAATAAATAGATCCAGGGAATTAAAGACTAGTTAATGTAATGTCTGTGATAAGAAAAATAATGAATATCGTACTAAAGGAGAGAATATAAATGCATCTAGAAATGAGCCATTTAAAATCCATACTGACTATTATTATAATTGAAACTTTTGCTTGATCAAATTTTTTTGAGGAGGTAACAAAGAGGGTAAATAACGGTGCCGCAGTCAGTGCAACTTATCAAGATTTTCGACATGTCTTCAGAGAAGTTCTCTCTGATAGACTAAGGAGTAAAGTCAGAAAATGTGAAGTCAGGGGATCAAGGGCTGAATAGATTACTAGCATAGAATTACCAGCACAAAATTCACCACAGACAGCAAAATGTGGGAATAAAGGGTGAATATTGGTGTTCCAAAAGATTAGTGATAGGAACACTGCCGTTCACAATTTACATTAACAATTTGGAGTTTGGAATATTTCTTTTAAGGATCCCCACCCCCTCAAATGCCAAGTTGCAGCCAATTTGATTCACTGCACATGATTTCCACACACCTAGAAGCACTGGATACTGCAAAAACCATGGGTCCCGATGGTAGTACTGAAGAGCATTCTCCAGTATTTGCTATGTCCTTAGTCAAGCTGTTTCAGTGCAGCTACAGCACTGGCATCCACCCAGCAATGTGGAAAATTGTCCAGGTATGTCCTATTATCAAAAAGCAGGAGAGATCCAACTTGGCTAATTGCTGCCCTATCAGTCCACTATCAATCATCAGGAAACTGATGAAAGGTGTCATCAACAGTGCTATCAAGCTGCATTTGCTTAGCAATAATCTGCTCAGTTTGGATTCCGCTAGGGCCATTCAGCTCCTGACTTCATCACAACCTTGGTTCAAATGTGGACAAAAGAGCTGATCTCTAGAGGTAATGTGACAACGATTGCATTCAACATAAAGGCCGCATTTAACCGAGTGTGGCATCCAGGAGTTGTAGCAAACCTAGTGTCAGTGGAAATGAGGAGTTAAAGCACTCTACTGGTTGTAGTCGTACTTAGCACAAAGGAAGATAGTTGTGGTTCAATCACCTCAGTTGCAATTCCTTCAGAGCCCAACCAACTTCAGCTCCTTCATCAGTGATCTTCCTTCCATTGTAAGCCCAGAAGTGGGAATATTCACTGTGCAATCACCAATATTTTAGCACCATTCGTGACTCCCAGATATTGAAGCAGTCCAAGTCCAACTACATCAAGACCTGGACAACGTCCAGGCTTCAGCTGACAAGTGGCAAGACCTATTTGCACAACACAAGTGTGAGACAATCACAATCCCTTACAAGAGAGAATCTACCCATCACCGCTTGATGTTCACTGGCATTACCATCACTGAATTTTTCCACTATCAATATCTGGGAGTTACCATTGACCAGATAATGAGTTGGAGTAGCTGTATTAACTCAGTGGCTATAACAGCAGCTCAAGGGCTAGAAATCTGACAGCATAACTCCCCTTCTGACTCCCTAAAGCCTGTCTATCATCTACAAGAAACAAATCTGTGATTGAATACTCTCCACTTGCCTAAATGAGTGTAGCTCTGACAATATTCAAGAAGCTTGACTAAGTTTGACAATCACTATCATCTAGAAAGACAAGGGCAGCAGATATTTCTGGGAGTGTCACCCCTCCAAGTTTCCTTCCAAACACTCGCCACCCTGACTTGGAAATATATTGCTGTTCCTTCAGTGTCTCTGGGTCAAAATCCCAGAACTCTCTTCCCAATGACGCTGTGGCTGTATCTTTGCCAAATGGACTGCCATGGTTCAAGAAGGCAGCTCACCACCTCATTCTCAGTGCTGCTGCCCAGCCAGTGTGGCCCACATCCCATGACTGAATTATAAAATGTACAGTGCTCCCTCTTCCCATGATAGTTGGTGGCCCTAAGGCTGTTTCCAAACTGTTATTGAAATCAGTATTACCCAGGGTTTGGTTTTGGGGCTGTCAAATAAAAGTAGAATACCTGAAATGCTGGAGAAACTCAGCTGGTCTGGTAGCATCTTTGGAAAGAGAAACAGAATTCATGTTTTGAGTCCAGGTAAGTTCTGAAGAAGAGTCGTGTTGGGTTTGTTCAATCTGTTTCCCTCTCCATGGATGCTGCCAGACCTGCCGAGTTTCCTATTTAACAAAACAGGGCTCTTCCTACAAATTGCAAATTCTGTTGTTGGGGCTCAGTTCTGTCATTTCTGTCTTACTGGTCTCACTGAATATCTACTCAGAATGCTGTTTTGCAATTTCTGATGCTAACAGTGAAGATGTGAGAGACTTATTAAGCATGATGGCAATCTATTATGTATCGAGATTGCTGGGGCCGAAGAACCTTGGCTGGGGGTGTTTGGGTGGGTGGGTTGCATGTCAATAGATCTTTCAAGATGGCAAGACCTATTGAGAGAGTAGTTAGCAAAGCATAAGAGATCTGGGACATCTTGAACAGAGGTAATGACAAATTATGCTGAATCTGTACAATCTCTACCTAAATCACAATTGGAGTGTTAGCCCAGTTTTGATCATTATTCTTGAGGAAGGATTTGAGGCCCTGGATATAGTGCAGAAGACATTTACAAGAACGGTTTCAGGGATGGGGAGTTTAGCTACATGTCAGGTTGGAGAAGCTGGGGTTATTCTGCTACGGACTGGTAGTTGTGAGAATGCATGTGATGAATGTCTTCTCAAAAAAAGATGGGAATCGCACAGATTATCTATAGATTTATCTAAGCCTGGGAAGGCTACAAGAAACTGGTAAGGCAGCAGAATGATGGCCTGAGGGTAAGAATGGGGCATGACAAGGTTATAGTACTGTGGTGGGGAATGAATGGTGATGTGATAGGTGACAAGGTGAGGAGGGAAAAGAAACAGTCATTTTTGTTTAGAAAAGGAGTTTAAACAATGGACTTTCAGGAGAACAGGACTGACTGGTTTGCTCCACAAAGACATGGTAAGAAGAATTGTAACATTAGCAAGAATGAGGTATTGCACTTAAGAACACATGAACATACTTTTTATCTACTTGGTAAAAATCTGTCCACCCCTCCCTTAAAAAATATTTAAAGATTCTGCATCTACTGCTTTTTGAGAAAGGGCATTCCAAAGACACTCAGCCCTCTGAGAGAAAATTGTTTTCCTCATCTCTGGCGTAAATGGAATCCCTTATTTTTAAACTGCGACCCCTTAGTCCTAGATTCTTCTGCAAGAGGAAACATCTTTTCATAATACACCTTGTTAAGACCCTCAGGATCTTATAATTTTCAATTAAGTCACCTCTGATTTTTCTAAAATCACAATGAAGGGAAAATGAAGACCTAAGCAGGCAAAGTTGGGTATCATTTCACACTGGGTTCACTAACATATTGGATAGAGGTTGCAATGATGTGTGTAAATGTATATGTTTAAGTACATTTGCTGTGTGCTCTGATGTTATTCTGGAAATGTTTATCCATCCAGTTGAAATGGAATGTGATCATGCAAGATTGCATTGTGTTCAACGAGCTTTACCATTATCAAAATATATGGCAATATTAACATACTGTGTATTTAGAATCAAGACAGCCTTTTCCTTATGAGCATCTTATTGACAACCACCCCTGTCTACATCAGTAAGAGGTTAAACGATGTGACAAAACTGAAGCATGAATTAGTCTTTTTATCTATCATGATATAGACCATTTAAAAAAAAAGATTCTCGTGCAGAAATGGTCTGTAATGCAATTGCTGCAGAATATGGACATTGTGGTAAAGTTTTTGGCTTTGTGCAGGATCGAAACATAGAAATCAGAACCAGTTGTAGGCCATTTGGCCCTTTGAGCCTGCTGTAGCATTCAGTATGACCATGGCTGATCCTCTACCTGAATTTCATATTCCCATTTTCTCCCATACGCCTTGATGCCTTTAAAAGCTGAAAATTAATCTGTCTCTTTCTTGAACATATTTAGTGACTTGGTCTGAAGCTTTCTGTGGTAGAGGATTCCACTGGCTCACTACCCTTTAAGTGAAGAAATTTTTCCTCTTTTAGGTACTAGATGGTCTATCCTGTGTCCTGTCTCCTAGTTCTAGACTCCCCAACCAGGGAAACCATTGTTCCTGCATCTAGTTTGTACAGCTCTATTAGAGTTCTATGTTTCAACCAGATCCCCCAGCTCATCCTTCTAGACTGTGTGGTGAATACAGTTTCTGTATTGTCAAACCAACTCTCCCATAGGAGAGTCATGCCATTGCTGATATCAGCCTCTGTTGTACTCCCTCCATGGCAGGTGTATCCTCTCCTTGGCAGAGAAACCAAAACTGGAAACAGTCCTCCAGGAGTGCTATTGCCAAGGCCCTGTATTATTGCAACAAGACATCCCTCCTTCTGAGCTCAACTTCTCTTACAATGAAGTCCAATATACCATTTGCCTCATCAATCACTTTTTGCACCTGCCTGTCTACTTTCATTGAGTGGTGTACAAGATTTATCAGATCCCTTCGTACATCCACGCTTCCCAACCTATCACCATTTAAAAAACTATTATTCTTTCTGTTTTTCACTATGAAATGTGTTACTTCATATCTAATGATGTTGCACTGCATCTGCCCACTCACTCAACTTGTCTAAATCACTTTGAAGTTGCACTGCATTGTCCCCACAACTCAATCCTACCTAGTTCTGTATTTTAGTAAAGTTGTAAATGTTGCATTTGGTTCACTCATCCAGTTTGTTTATATATCATGAATAGCTGGAGCCCAAATACAAATCCTTGCTCTACCCACTAGTCACTGGCCACCACTTAAGAATAGACCCATTTATTCCCCCTCTCTATTTCCTATTTGTTGGCTAATTCTCGATACATGCCAATATATTACCCCCAATCCTATGCGCTTTAACTTTGCCCTGTAACCTCTTATGAGGGACCACTTGTGAAAATTGTAAACAGAAGGGTGATATTGAATGATCAACTCACTATCTCTCGTTCTACATTTCTACACAACTTCAAAAGTTGCATCTATGGCTAGTCTGGATTTTAGAAATAGCAAATCTACAAGCAGCATGTAGTTTTTTTGCATGGCAGCTCATTTTCAGTTTGAGATGAGTATTTAAATTGCAGATATTTTGATAAATTTTTGAGAAGTATTGGTGAAACTTTTTGGTTCCAATTTGGGGTTCTCTTTGTAACCATCAGAAAGAGATTGGCCAGGGATATGAAGATGATGCTTGAAAGAAAATTATTTCCTCACCTATACAATTACAGCCAGTATAGTTAACATTGCATGATTTTAAAAATTAAAATTATGATTAAGCTTTAGGCCATTTGTCCAATCGTCCACAAGAGGGCAACAGAGTATTTGAGTATGGACTGGGTGATTTCTGTATTCTTGCCCAAGGACTGATTACACTGTGTGTGGGTGATAAATGTTCATAGAAATATGTAATTTTCATACACTGTTATGGTTGCGTAAGAAATAAGCGTAAGCCACGTGACACCTTGTGCCTGCTGTGCCACTTAGTAAGATCCTTTAGGCTGATCTCCTACCACAGCCCCACTCTCTGACCCATTCCCATGTCCTATTCAATATATAATTCAAGACTATAATCCATTTCTGATTTTTGTATGTGGCCTGAAGAGCCATCAGCGTCCCAAAAAACAGCCAATCATCCAAATGCACAGAACAGTTCTGAAGGAACATGAAAACCTCAGATCCACAATGTCTGCAGGCTCTTAACTGACTTAATCCCACAAATTGTATCCTGTACGACAATGGATAACCCTGATCAAATCAGCGCTCATACATAGTGAGGAAAACTGAAGAAGGGGCCTACCACTGTCACCTTTTGGCCCTGAATGTATCTTCGATTACTCTGGAAGGGAAAGGTGTCTCAAACAATTTGAACAACAGGTGAAACTAGGTGTCTTGCACTGCTACACTGCAGTAAATCCACGGGTGATTTCCTCCACTAACAGACTGTTGTCAAGCCAGAAAGGCGGTTTGCCTGGCCCACAAATGAGTCATGTGATAAAAGTTTCAGTGCCAGTGTGACGTATGTAGGCTGCATGTCCCAGTGACTGATGGGCCATATCAAACAACACGTCTTGTTGACCGATTGTACGTAACTAGCCTGCGCTTGCAAGCCTCAGAAAAGAATATCCACTATTATGCTGTTGGAAACTATTTATCATATAATCCGGACAGTACAATGTGTTCTACTGGAATCCAATTACTGATAATCGGCCAGGCCCACAGTTACTGAGTGATGCAGATACGTGTACTAGAAGCTACATATGTAAATGGACAGGACTCTGCGTTATATGGGGAAAAGGTATCTATTCATACATTGCACCTTTTTTTCAAAAAAGAGGAGTCATGTTCATCTCTGTTTCTGCTATTAACTTATCCATTTTGTTATGAATGCACTGTACTTTCAAATATGGAACTTTTACTTCTGACTTTTTGCCCATTCGTGTATACACTCTGTCCCATCCTTCCACTCTCTATTTATCATTGCATACATGGCTACTGTTGCTTCGTTAGAAGAAAGAACAAGTACAGTACAGGAACAGGCTCTTTGACCCACCAAGCCTGCGTCGACATGCGATGACTTTCCGAACTAAAAACCTTTTCCCTCCATGTGGTCTGTATCCCTGTATTCCCTGCCTATTCATGTATCTGACAAGATGCCTCTTAAACGTTGCTATTGTATTTGCTTCTATCACATCAACTGGCAGCACATTCTAGACACTTAGCTCTTTGTTAAAAAAAAAACTTTGCCTCTCACATCTCCTTTAAACTTACCCCCTTTTACCTTAAACCAATGTCCTGTTGTAATTGACATTTCTACCCTGGGAAGATGTCTCCAGTATCTATTCTGTCCATGCCTCTCATAATTTTGTAAAATTCTATCAGGTCTCCAGCATTCGAGTGGAAAAAACATTTGTCCAATCTCTCCTCATAGCTAATACCCTCCAAACCCGACAACATTTTGCTAAACCTTTTTTGTACCATCTCCAAAGCCTACACATTCTTCTGGTAGTGTGGTGACCAGAACTCTACACAATATTCCAAATGTGGCTTAAGTAAAGTTCTATACAGCTACATCATGACGTACCAATTTTTATACTGTGTGCCTTGACTAATGAATGCAAGCATGCCATACGCCTTCTTGACCACCTTATCCGTCTGTGTTGCCACTTTCCGGGAACTGTGGACCTGTATGGCTAGATTCCTTTGTAGGTTGATGCTACTAAAGGTTCTGCCATTTACTATTTACTTCCCAACTGTATTAGATCTTCCAAAATGCGTCACCTCATATTTGGAGATAGCAAGAACTGCCGATGCTGGAGTCAGAGGTAACACAGTGTGGAGCTGGAGGAACACGCAGGCCAGGCAGCGTCAGAGGAACGGGAAAGTTGACGTTTCGGGTCAGGATCCTTCTTCAGAATTTCAGAAACCTGAAACGTCAACTTTCCTCTAACTCTGCTGCCTGACCAGCTGTGTTCCTCCAGCCCCACACTGTGTTATCTCACCTCACATTTGTCTGGATTAAATTCCATCTGCCACTTCTCTGCTCAAGTCTTCAGCTAGCAATATCCTGCTGTATTCTTCGGCAATCGTCTTCACAATCCGCAGCTCCCCCAATCTTTGTATCTTTCAGAAACTTACCAATCAGGCCACCCATATTCTCCTCCAAATCCTCCTTACAAACAACTGCACTGATCCCTGCGGAACACCACTGGTCACGGATCTCCGGTCAGAAAAATACCCACAACTCTTTGTCTTCTATGACCAATCTAGTTCTGATCCATCTTAGGAGCTCACCGCAGATTCCCCATGACTTTATGTGACTTCACCTCTGCATCAGCCTGCCCCGAGGGACCTTGTCAAAGGCATTGTAAAGTGCGTGTAGACAACATCCACTGCCCTGCCCTCAACAACCATCTTTGTTACTTACTCAAAAAAAACTCAATCAAGTTTGCCCTTTCTCTTAATTTTACTACGGACATGAAAAAACTTGCATTGATAAGATGATGATTTCAAAGTCTTTATTAATTCCCAAAGTACCCCACCATCGATGAGATTTTGCCTGTTGCAATTAGGAAACTGTTGACTGAATTCCTATTTTCAGGCCTGCAAGTAAATCCTCTCTTACCAGACCTTACTAAAGTGTAGTAGTAATGCATTTGTTTTTCTCACAACAGCATTCTCCAAGACACATCTCTGACCTCCTCCCTCTCAATCCCTTCATATTGCTTGGACACTTAGTGCTCTTCTATTTGTATTCTACTTCAGTAACCCTACTCTTCTATTTTTTTCCCCAACAGTTTCCCTTAAGGCAGTGTATGAAGAATGCACAAATGAGAAAAGGTTGGGGTGTACTGGGATGGAGGTTTTGCAGAAACAAACGAGAGGCAAAATTAATGATAAAGACTGTGGGGTGGAAATGAGAAAAGTACCCAGGCAGTTTACAGCTGTAAAGAAGGCCATTCCGCCCATGAGGCCTTTTTGTAGTTCTTTGCTAGAACTAATCTAAAATCCATCTGCTTTCTTTCCATGTCCCTGTACCTTCCACTGTTATGCACGCATCAAGAAATTCCTTCTGACCAATCTTCTCACTCTATTGGTGTCAGGCTGAAACTAATGAAATCTTTTCGTTCATTCTGAGGCAATGATATGCTGATGTATCAAAGTCTAGTCACGCAATGGAATTTTCAACACCGAATTATGCTGGAAAATTTGCAAAAATAACATTTTCCTTTGTGGCTAGGGGGTATTTGTTTCTCACTTGCTCCTTCCCTTTGATGACATTCAATATCGCAACTCTTGAACTATTTCACTTAGTGCCCGTCCTCTGTGTTATCAAGTGAGTTTGTTAATTGCCGCTATTCCCTGAGGATTTCATTGCTTGTTATCTCTTTCTGCAGCTTCAGAGGATAGCTCTGCAACTTCAGGCATTGTCTGTGCTGCTATTCTTCAGCCTTTCTTTATTCAGCCCTGAGCATGGTGTGGCTGGGTGTCCTGTCTAATAAGTCACAGTGAGAGATTCATCGCTTATTGCAATATCCTTCCAACGTACCCCTACTGTTTGACTCTAAGCACATTCAGCCAAGAGCTTGATGCTTTGATATTGTGAAGACAATTATTAATGAACCTTTCAGGTGGCCCCAGTCTGGAGGTTCTGTCAAGAACTAACTTATGAAGATCAGAAATCGAGGACAAACCTGTCCTTGCAAAACTGAGCTGAGGACGTCTATTGAGGGATTCTCCTACACCCCACCATCTCACCACAAAACCCCAGCCAGGAGGTTCTAGCTGTCCAATGTGAAATGATCATAGCCCATTCCACAGATAGAGACAAAGTATTGCAGATGCTGGAAATTTGAAATAAAAACAGAAACCACTGGAAAAATTTAGCATCTGCTGAGCGAGAAGCACAGTTAATGTTTCAAATCGAGCGTTATTTTTCTTCACAGCTGAAGTTCTGTTAACTCTGTTGCATCCATTGTTGGGTACCAACCTTGTTAGCTTAGTATGAAATCGAGCAGGGAGGCGAGCTGGGCTCCTTGCCTTTGGAACGAGAAGACTTCTTTGCCCATCTCAGCAAAATGCATGACTGAAGAAGCAGCACTTATAACCAACAGGAAAGGCAGATGCAGCTTTAATCATTTATTCTCCTACCCCAATTTACCCTGCCCTCTCCACAAATTTGACAGGGACCACAACAGCTAGATGTTCATGAGGGGACCTTGCAACACCTGGAGAGATCCCATGCATGTTCTGACAAGTTAAAGCCAATGTGTTTGTGCAACTAATATTTGTCCACTCTGTGTATTTGGAACATCAGGAATATGTGGGAAAGGAGTTTATTTCACTAGTACTATGGCTGTGCAAGAGCAAGAAAGTTGATTTTGAGCTTCCATTGGAGGGAGAATAGATGATCTTAGAAGCAGGGATAGCCTATTTAGTTCCACATGTCAGGTCCACAGGAAAAAACTACACAACTTGTAGGGCTGTGGTGGATGCAAGAGTTTCCAAGACTGTGGAGTGGAGGTAAGCTGGAACACCTGTTTCAGAGGACGAATCTCTTATTTTGCTTGTAGCAGGGGGATTAGTTGTAGTTCAAGTACACTTTATAACGCACTATATCATCTGACGACCATGAGCAGCACCACAGGAGACCTACTGATATTTGTAATAAGTGAGCATGCTCATATAGACACAATTGACGCAGATCTTGGTTGTTTTACAGATGACAAAATCTAATTTACCAACTGTTTCCTATTCCGTGCAGTGACCTGCCCACAATGTTCTTTGTGGTTTTTATTATTTGTTTGCACATGATTTTTTTTTTATTCTTGTCAGGTTTTTCTCATTGTCAGTTTTCTGCTTTTTCTAATGGAAACTGATATAATTCTCATGGTAATGAGTTTGGCCAGGGCTCACTTGGGCATGCTCACTCTTCTGAGTTAAAGGACCAAGTCCAGAAATTTGACACACAGCCCAGTTTGATGCTTCTGTACAGCCCTTAGGGCTGTGGTGTCAGAAGTCCTGTCTTTCAGATGGCTTATTCTACTGAGGTCCTCCTATCCCCTCGTATCCAATGGCACGCTTGGAAGAGCAAGTGAGTTTTCCCTGATGTTCTAACTGGCACAACTGTAAAACAGATTATCGGGTCATTATCCCACTGCAAATTTTGGATCATGCTTTGTATAAATTATCATGACTGGCATTCATCAGTGACTGCCCTTCCAAAGTGTTGTTAGCTGTAGTATTTTGTGATGTCCTCAGGTGCCAAAATGTGTGGTAAAAATACAGTCTTTTTCTCCACCGTTGAGTCTGATTACATTAACACTAAATGGTCTTTAATGTTGTTGACCCCATATAAGTCTTCTGTCAGTGCTGTTCAATTGTTTGCAGGCATTGCAGCTAAATCTGATTGTGTCCTCATCAAAAAATTTACATTTCTGAAAGATTGGAAATCAGGAGCAAAAAAATCAGTGTACACATAAATGGATGAAATGAGAATGGAAGATTGAGAATACCACAAATGTGAAATAAAACGGCAGATAATTTGGGCTGCATAGCAAGTTAGTGAGCATGTGTAAAGGGAAAATACATGTTATGACTTTTTTGGGTGTGTGCCCTTCATAGGACAAGGAAGGGGTGGACACAGTTGAAATTCCATAATTCCATGATTTTTGTCCTTCCAAATGTTGATTACTGACTCCTGGACTCTGTGTTTCAGCTGTTCACGAAGTAAATTTTTATTATTGTGGGAGAGGAGATGGCATTGACCTTGTAGTTGATGGAGGATTAAAATCTGCTAATAATAGAGAATGTAGGTGCTGTGTGGTATTATTCTGGGATGCACAGCATGATGTGAGTATCATTGAATCTCTACAGTGTGAAGGTGGGCCATTCGGCCCATCAAGTCCACACCGACCTTTCGAAGAGCATCCCACCCAGACCCACCATCCTACCCTATCCCTGTAACCCTGCATTTCCCATGGCTAATCCACCTAGCCTGCACATCCCTGGAAAACGGTAGGCAATTTAGCATGGCCAATCTACCTAACCTGCATATCCTCGGTTTGTGGGAAGAAACCAGAGTACCCAGTGGAAACCCACGCAGACATGGGAGAATGTGCAAACTCCACACAGACAGTCGCCCAAAAGTGGAATAGCACCTGGGTCCCTGGCACCATGAGGCAGCAGTGCTAATCACTGAACCACCATGTTGCCCACCTGTGCTGGAGCTACAGGTTAACAACTGCATGCATGATGAGGGTTGTGGCTTTAGTTGTTGGACCTTCCTAATGACCAGACGGAGGTAACATGGAAGTGATAATTTTGGTCTCCAAAGAGAGGTTGAGTACTTTGACAGGAACATCATCTAGCCATAATGCAGAAGACTGTTATCTTAATAATGTGTGTTGACTGTTGTGCATTGTGGGCTGTACTTTGGCAAGTGCAGGAAGGAAGCCTGTGTCATCAGATGTACCTTGCATTTGAGCCAAAGTTGGCAGAAGTGGTGAGACTTCTGGTAGGTTGAGTGATCCTACCGGTCCCGTCACTTCCTCCAATGTCTGCACAGGGTGCCTCCTGCTGGTGCCTTTATGGGTACAGAAATTTCAGACCCAATGAATGGGAATATTCACGCAGCAGGAGCCACTCATTAGCTAAGCTTGCACCAGCACTAACTTCCTCGCTGAATCCATCTATCTATATTAAATCGGGGTACTGCTCATGAATTTCTCATTAACTGTTTGCTGTGTACTAAGCAAGTAGAATAGTAACTGTATTTACCTAAAATATTTATAAACTGTTAGAAAATGATGGAACTTGTAGCTCTTTAGCTTATGAATGTTCAGAGGACAGGATGACAATGATATGGTGAAAACAGTGCAGGTAGAGTGCGTATCTGATTCAGTGATAAAGAACAGCTACAACAGATTGATTACAGATTGTTAACCACAGATAGGCCATGACCATGTACTGTCAAGGCTGATTCTTTTTCTTATGGGCACTGTGTATTTTGTGCACTGGAGCTGTTTGAAATTCTTCTAAGTTTCGAGTGCTGTCTTTCTCCAATTGAGGTTTTTGATGAAACCCTACAAATAGGTTTTTATGAAGCCAGCAGATGTGAAATGACTGTTTTGATTGCAAGCTTGCATTTTTGCTGCTATTTCAAACACAAAATTGAATGATGTATGACCATGGTTAGAGATTGAACTGTTAGTGGTAAGATTTTCTCTACGAGTAAACCACCGACTGATATTGACCTTATATTTGGGTTCATGTCACTCCACTGGCGAAACAAATTGGTTTCATTCTCAAGTCAGTGCTATTGATGTGCTTAACAACTTTGTATCATTTTCAGTGGAGTTACTCCTTATCTCCTTGGTTGACTTCTTAGTAGGTTGTCTGGATATGGCATTTGACGATATAATAGTGTAATGGTGGAAATTGAATAGTCATTTCTATCTCATGTGGATTGCATTGGCAGTTTGAGACTGACATTAAAGATGTGATAGGATGATACCCTAGCATAATTACCAAAGGAATGTTGCATTGTATGGGTGTAGCAAGAACTGCAGATGCTGGAGTCAGAGACAACATGGTGTGAAGCTGGAGGAACCCAGCAGGCCAGACAGCATCAGAGGAGCTGGAAAGTTGACATTTTGGATCGTCCCATTTCTGAAGAAGGCTCCAGACCTGAAACATCAACTATTCTGCTCCTCTGATGCTACCTGGCCTGCTGTGTTCCTCTAGCTCCACAATGGGTATGGGTGACATTTTTCAGATAATGGATGAAAGTAGGTATAAAAATAGGCCATTTGGCCCTTTGAACCTTTCCTCACCGATTCACTCAGATGATGGCTCACCTCACTTAACTCCACCCAGCTGCCTTAGCTCCATAAACATTGACTATGTCAAAACAAGGTCCCATCCAACAGTTAAGATGGACATAAAATGTCTCTTGAAACATAATTGAAAAACAAGAGATGTTTGTCTGGCACTGGGCAAGGTTTGTCCTCAACTAACATGTTCAAAATAGATTCTCTGCTCATTTTGTGTCTCATGCTATCTATAGAACCTCGTTGTGAGCAAATTGGCTGCACATTTCTCCACATATTAAAAATAATTAATTGGCCGTGCAAAGCTTTGGGATCTGCCTGGGCATGTGAAAATGTGACTTAAATGATATGAGATAGTTGTATTTAACAGTGTGACTGATCCGGTGTTCTTTGAGTTGCATACCATTTGGCAAAAAATAACTACTTGGCCTTTGTGTTTTCTCTTTCTCCCCGCCTTTCCTTCTTCCAGTGTTCTGTTCTGTGGCCTGTCTGATTCTTTTTCCTTTAAAATGTAATTCATTTATTCTGAAATCACCTGGCAGTACCCCTCAGCGTGGTGTTTGGCACCACTACTGTGCTACATGGGACAAGTTTTTAACAGATCTAGCAATTCAAGTGAAGGCACCCACAAGGTACTGTGAACCATCTGTAGGTACAGAATTGAACTCGACCACAATCTGTATTCTCATGAACTGCCTTACTCCCTACTTTAGCATTAATGTCAAGCCAGGAGATCAAATCTAGTTCAATGAAAAGTGCAGGGAGTATAGCAGAAAAAGCACCAGGTGAAGCTACAACACCAAACTAGTTGTATGCCAAACATCAGAAGCGACATGCAACAAGTAGGACTAAGCAATTCCACAACTAACAGATCATATCTAAGCTCTTTTGCCCTACCACATCCCATTGTGAATGATGGTAGACAATTAAACAAGAGAGGAGGTTCTAAAGTATCCCCATGCCTAGCAATGGGGAACCCAGCATATCAGTGCAAAAAAAAACAAGGTTGAAGTATTTACATCCATTTTTAGCCAGAAGTACCATATGGCTGATTCATTACGGTGTCCTCCTCAAATTCCAACCATTGAATGTACCGATCTTTAGCCAATTTAGTTTACCACCAGATCAAGAAAAGGATGTAGGCACTGGACACAGCAAAGGCAGTTGGCCCTGGCAACATTCCAGCAATGTATTGAAGGCTTGTGCTCCAGAACTAGCTACAACCCTAACCGAGTTGTCGTAGTACTGTTACAATATTGGCATTTACTCCACAATGTAGCAGCTTGCGCAGATATGTTATGCTCAAAAAAAAGCAAGACAAATCCAATATGTTGAATTACCACTCTATCAATCTGCTATCGATTATTTGCAAAGTGATGGAAGAGGTCGTTGACAGTGCTATTGAGTGGCATCCCCAAAGAAAGAACCTGTTCACTGAGGCTCAGTTTGAGTTCTGCTGGAGTTGCTTGGCTCATGACTTTGTTGCAGCCTTGTCCGGACATGGGCATACGGGGTTGGGGGGGAGGTGGGAGGGTGTTGGGAAGCTGAAACACCAGAGATGAAGTGAGAGTGACTGCCCTTGAAATCAAGCTTGCATTTGACAGAATATGGAATCAAGGAGTCAATGGAAATTGGGGGAAATCTCTCCGTTAGTCAGAGTCAAAGCTGGCACAAAGAAAGGTGGTTGAGGCTACTGGAGGTCATTCATCACAGCCAGTGGACATCACTGTGGGTGTTCCTTGAGTTTGTGTTCATCTTCAGCTGCATCATCAATGAACTTCCCTTCATTATAAGGTCAGAAGTGGGAATATTTGCCGATGGTTGCATCATTTATGACTCCTCAGTTGCAAGAACAGTCCACGTCCATGTGCTGCAACACCCTGACAATGTCGAGGCTTGATCGGATAAGTTACAAAGAGTGAAGTGGATATGTTGAAATGGGTTACATTCTACCAAAGCAAAACCAAGCTATTCATTCTCCTGGGCAGATTGTTATCCACTCCTTTGTCTGTCTAACTGTTCTTCTCTCTCTTTGGACTCTATCCCTACTATTGTTTACTCCTGACCCCCCTCTCCCCCACCCTATCTTATGCATATAAACTGACAACTTCTGAGGAAGAGTCACTGGACCTGAAACGTTAACTCTGATTTCTCTTCACAGATGCTGCCAGACCTACTGAACTTTTCCAGTAACTTCTGTCTTTGTTCAACATCTTATTATCATGGCTTTCCGAAGGAATAAAATTAGAAATAAATGAATTTGTGAGCTTGATGTCATCAGTTGGATAGTGATGTATTTGTAGAATTTCTGTTTGAGTTATGGGTTGAAATCAGCAAAAAAAAACTGTCTGTTAAAATCTTTGAGCTGTGTCCAGACTTCGAGATTTTGTGAATCAATTGATTGATTTATTGTTATCACATGTACCAAAATACAGTGAAAAGTCTTGTTTTATGTGCTATACAGGTAGACCATACCATACAAAGCACATCAGGAAAGCAAAACGTAGTGCAGAATATGGTGTTACAGCCGAGCGAAGGTGCAGAGAGAGAGATATCAGATTTAATATTTGAGAGGTCCATTCAAAAGTCTGATAACAGTGGAGAAGAAGCTGTACTTGATAACACAGTGTGGAGCTGGAGGAACACAGCAGGCCAGGCAGCATCAAAGGAGCAGGAAAGTTGACGTTTCAGGTCGGCCCCCTTCATTTCTGAAGAAGAGTCCCAACACAAAACGTCAGCTTTCCTGCTCTTCTGATGCTGCCAGGCCTGCTGTGTTCCTCCAGCTCCACACTGTGTTGTCTCTGACTCCAACATCGGCAGTTCTTACTTTCTCTGAGAAAGCAGTATTTGAATCTGTTTGTACATGTTTATCTTCTGCCTGATGGAAGAGAGTATAACCAGCATGGTGGGGTTGGTCTTGAATTATGTTGAATGCTTATGGAGGCAGCTGGAGGTATAGATGGAGACACTGGATGGAAGGCTGGTTTGCGTGATGAACTGGTCAGTGTTCAAATGGTTATTCCATGAAAGAATATACCATTGACTTTAACTTACTGTGTAAATGATGTGTCACCAATCAATTTGAGGGTCCGTGGATTAGTGCCAGCAATTTTAAATAATGGGGATTGTGCTAGGATGTCTCATTTGGACTGGCAACTGATTTTCCAACTTGTATTTGGTTCTTGAAGAAAGACAGTGAGAAATAGGAACAGAAGTGGCCATTCACTTCCGAGTGGTCTTTGCCATTCGGTAGGATCATGGTTGATCCGACACTCCTCACGTCCACTTTTCTTCCCTCTTTCCCTGTAACCCTTGATTCCCCTATTGATCAAGAATCTATCTCAGTCCTAATTTTACACAAGGACTGTGCCCTCACAGCAATATGTGGCAAGGAGTTTCAAAGACAAAGCCCTCTTGAGAGAAGAAATTCCTTCTCATATCGGTCTTAAAATTGCACCACCTAATTCTGAAGCTATACTGTGTGATCCTCGTCGCTCCCCTGAGGGGAAACATCCTCTCGGCATTTATCCTGTCAAGCCTCTTAAGAATCCTATCTGATTCAATGAGCTCACCTCTCTTTCTTCCAAATTCCAATGAGTAGAGTCCCAGATTGTTTAGCTTTTGTTCATAAAATAGTCCTTCCATATGAGGGAGCATCCTAGCGAACCTTCTCTGATCTGCCTCCAATGAAATAATATCTTTCCTTCAATAAGGGGACCAAAACCTCTCTCTGTATTCCGGGTTCATCTCACCAGCACTTTGCATTGTTGCTGTAAGACTTCCCTACTCTTGTACTCCAACCCCCTTGAAGTAAGCGATACTATTGGATCAGAGGTCTGTTGCTAGAAACAGAATTTTTGGGAAAATTGTTATTTCCTTTAGCCTTCGTGAAACAAAGGGTACAAACCATAGAAGACTGAATAATGATCAGACTTCGAAATAGTCCAGACACCAGAGAGAGACATCAATGCAAAGATTGGCAGAATAATGATAGAGGGAGCTTTAGAAGATTTGGTTATTACAGCAGAAGGCAAAATTGCTAGAAAAATAATGGGCAAATGAATCCCAGGAATGCCCAAGGATGGGCGCTTCCGGTGTTATTTAAAATATCAATGTTTTGAATTGTCCACAGCAAAGAGGTTAAGAGATTTGAGGCAGAGGATTGTAATGAAGACTCAAAAAATTGTGTAGGCCATGGGGATTGGTTTAGCTCAGTTGGCTGGGTGGCTGGTTTGTGACGTAGAGTGATGCCAATGGCATTAGTTCAGTTCCTACACATGAAGGATTCTCCTTCTCACCCTCTCCCCTTGCCTGAGGTGTGGTGACTCACAGGTTAAACCAGCAATCTCTCTCTCATGGGAGAGTAGCCCTATGTTCTGGGAAGACTATGGCGACTTTATCCTTTTCCAGGTCACACATTTTCATTTCTGTCATGAGTGTGTTAATTGTGGACTTCTTTTAAATTGTAAATGTTAGTTAATGCTTGTTTTTTAGCAATAACTGGAGCAGAATGTTTAAAATGTTATCTTAATTCACTAAGTAGTAGAGATCAATAAAAGGATATGGCAAATAAAAGGATATAGAATATAAAAGTATTAGTAACTTTGGGTTTGGTGCTGACAGCACATTGAGGCCATTGAAAGCATGGGATTCCTTGTAAAATAGCTGGAATAAGCCCTTTTTAAAAGTGATAATGTAGTCTACTGTGAGTTACTGCAAACTAAAGTAAGTCAGATAGTTAGACAGATTTTGGAGTTTATTCTGTGGTACCAGATATGGATCAACAAACTTTTGTCACATATGGATTTGTACTGGATAAAGTCCTTACAAACGAGTCTTAAAATGCTAAAACAAAACTGATTGCTCAGGGTTTTGACAAGCAATTGGATGAAACAGAAGTTAGAATGAATTTCTTCCAAGTGGAAAAGTCATTTTGAAAACCTTTTTCATTCTTTTGGTCACCATCACAGGAGTGTAAGTCAATTGACATGAAAGTTGCATTTCTGCAAGGTGATTATTTTTGGAGCCAAAACATACTATGGTAACTAAACAAATGTATCTTCAGCTTGAAAGAGCTTCTAGGGTGCTGCATTTTTCAGTGAGATTTGTTTTGTTTGTGGTTTAACAACAAAAACAGACCCCTGCAATCTCAAAATGTTCCAGGTGTTTTCATGATGCATGATGGGATGATACTGTGAACCTTAACAATGTGATCTCTCGAAATTTGAAGAGAACTTAAATTGGGAATTTAGACTGTTGGGCTTTTAATATAAAAATATAGGCCTAGCTATTAAAAAAAGTAGGTCTGGTTTCTTCAAATCAACTATACTATTTACAGTCAAAAGCAGAAATTGCTTGAGAAACTCAGCAGGTCTGGCACCATCTGTGGAGAGAAATCAGACTTTATGTTTCAGGTCTAGTGACCGTTCTTCAGAACTGAAGAAGCTGCAGCTGGGAAAGGTTGGTATAAATGCTGAAGATGGAGAAAGAAAAGGGGAAGGCAACAACAAAAATAATGATGGTGAACAAGAAAATTGATTAGAATGGAAATCCTGTTGGAGAGTGGAGCAGAACTTCTTAAATGTGGGAAAATCTGGAAGAGATGTGGCCTTCCCAGTTATGAGCAGTTCTAAAAAAGGGTCACTGGACTGAAATGTTAACTCTGCTTTCTGTCCATGGATGCTGCCAGACCTGCTGAGTTTCTCCAGCAATTTCTGTTTTTATTTCTGATTCCCAGCATCCACAGTTCTTTGGGGGGTCTTTTTGGTGTACAATTTAGTGTGTTGCTCAAATCCCAGTTAATCTTACTAGGTCATTAGAAATATGTTATGTCTAAAGAAGAGACAGAACAGTTGTGAAGTTTGATTCTAAATGTTTTTGATCAGCTAAGGCCAGTGGAGGATTTTCAACTTGCTGATGGTGAATGAGAGACAAACCTTACTCTGTCCAGCATTGAAGAAGTTGAGGGAGGGTGACCTGAATGACACTTACTTGGTATGACTATGTAGCCATCAAGATAACATGAGCTGAGGATATGCTGGAGGGTGACCTTGAGTCTTAGTTCTCATCCTGTTGAAGTTGAGAAACTTCCTGTCAAGTTTAAGCTCCGTCATGACCCTTTGTGGAAATTGGTCACAAATGGGTTCCATATCTAGAGACAAATGGTGAAGAAAATTCATTGTTTATTGTTATAATGTTAAGCAAAAGTTGCACAATATTGTATTTTGGGTGGTCGTCCAAATCTCTCAAGGACTTTGTAAAGGGCTATGCAGTTGTGATGAAGCTATTTTACTGTGTATAATTTGTATATAAACAATCAATTTGTAAAAATAGCAATATTGAGGGAACAGAAGTTCCAAGGAATTGCAACGTGTGACTTTCTTACCGCATTTCCAGTGATTGTTTCTTACCCACATTTACATCCAATTAAAATTAGATATTAGAATGTAAATTGCACATATGGTAGATTATATTCTGTTGTAAGTTTTTATGGTAAAAGTTTATTGTTGTTTATCATGGGATCTTGAGGCTTTATTCACTTATAAGTACCTGGATCTCTCACTGCATCCACTTTATAAAAAAGTTACTGGTCACTAGCCAGATCATAACTTAAAGTTGGTGGCCTTGCTGGAGTCAAAATGCAGCTGATATCACCATGATAGATTATTGAAGGCTATTTTTTGTGTCGTTCCAGAAACATTTCTTATATATAGAAAATATAAAACTGATGGGGCAACTCTTGCTAGTCATTTCTTTTAAGACGCAGGGATGAATTCCAATAGCATGTAGGCACTTCTCAGCCTGTGGCTCCAACAGTTTACTTTCTTGGTGACAGTAATTTTAGTGAGCTCTTCCCCCTCTTCCATTTCCTGATTTAAAACTGTTTCTGGGATGTTGTATTTTGCATTGGTCTTCAATGTATACACCATCTGTTCAGTTCATTGAGTACATTTAAGACTGAGATAGATGGGTTCTTGATTATCAAGAGGATCAAGGGTTATAGGGAGAAAGCAGGAGAATGGGGTTGAGGAACTTATCAGCCATGATTGAATGGTGGAGCAGACTCGATGGGCCGAATAGCCTAATTTTGTGCTCCTCTGTCTTATGTTCTTGTGGTCTTCATCTGTCATCTCCTTATTTTCTGTGACTAATTCTCACTTTCTGTAGAACCAATGACCAGCTGTTTTTCACAATTTTTTTTCAAGTATTTTGAGGAACTTGTATTACCTGTCTTTTATATTTCTGACAAGCCTTCTCTGATACCCTAATTTTCTAGCTTTTTGATGTTTTAGTCCAAAGTTTATGCGTTGCCCAACCTTCTGATCTGTTAGCTGTCTTTTCACTATTACATACTTTCTCTTAATTTTGAAACCATTTTTAACCTTTTTGGTTACCTGTGGATGGAGGGTCTGTCCTTTGCAATTTTTCTTACTAGTTAGAATATATCTATGCTGTGTATTCTGAAGTATCCCCTTAAGTATCTGCCACTGCATCTCTATTGACTTATCCTTGACCTAATATGCTAATTCATTATAGCCAGCTCTTCTTTCATGCTGCTATAGTTGCCATAATTAAGTTTAAACAAATAATCTTGGACCTACTCTTTTAAAGTTATAGGGTCATACCACACAGAAACAGACCAAAACAGGTCCAGTCAGTCCATGCCGAACATAATCACATTCGTCCCACCTGCCTGCTGCAGGCCAATATCCCTCCAAACCTTTCCTATTCATGTACTTATGCAAATATCTTTTAAACATTGTAATTGTACCCGCATCCACCACTTCCTCTGAAAGTTCATTCCACACACGAACCACCCTCCATAAAAAATTCGCCCCTCATTTCTTTTTTAAATCTCTCTCTTCTCACCTTAAAACTGTGCCCCCTAGTCTTGAAAAACCCCAACCTGGGAAAAAAAAACGACTACCATTAATTCTATCTATACCCCTCATTATTTTATAAACTTCTATAAAGTTGCCTCTCAACCTCCAATGCTCCAGTAAAAAAAAAGCCCCAGCCCATCCAGCCTTTCTATGTAACTGAAACCTTCCATACTCGGCAACATCCTGGTAAATCACTTCTGAACCCTCTCCAGCTTAACAATATCTTTCCTACAACTGGGCGACCAAAACTGGACACAGTATTCCAGAAGAGGCTTCATCAAAGTCCTGTACACGACTTCGCAACTCCTATTCTCAAAGGACTGAGCAATGAAGGCAAGCATGCCAAATGCCTTTTAAACTACCTGTCAATATGTGATGCAAGTTTCAAAGAATTATGTACCTGAACCCTTAGGTCCCTCTGTTCTACAACACTACCCAAGGCCCTACCATTAATTGCATAAGCTGTACCAAAATGCAATACCTCATATTTATCCAGATTGAACTCCATCTGCCATTTTTCTGTCCATTGATCCATTTCATCAAGATTCCTTTGTAATCTCAGAAAACCTTCTTCACTGTCTGCTATGCCACCAATTTTGGTGTTGTCCACAAACTTACTAACCATGCCTTCTATATTCTCATTCAAATAATTTATATACATAACAAACAAAAGAGAATCCAGAACCGATCCCTGTGGAACATCACTGGTGACAGGCCTCCAGTCTGAAAAGCAACCCTTTGCCATCAATCTCTGTCTCCTGCCATTAAGCCAATTATATATCCAATTGGCAAGCTCACCTTGAATCCCATGTGATCTAACTTTACCAATTACTCTACCATGTGGAACCCCGTTGAAGGTTTTGCTAAAATCCAAATAAATAATGTCTACTGCTCTGCCATCAGCAACCTTTTTGGTAACTTCCTCAAAAAACTCAATCAAGTTTATGAGACATGATTTTCCTCACATAAAACCATCTGAATATCCCTAATCAATTTTTGCCTCTCTAAGTGCCCATAAATCCTATCTTTTATAACCATCTCCAACAATTTACCCACAACGTCTATAGTTCCCTGGTTTCTCCTTACAAACTTGCTTAAACAAAGGTACAACATTGGCCAACCTTCAGTCATCAGGCATCTCACCCGTAGTTATAGATGATGCAAATATTTCTGCAAGGTGTCTTGTAATTTCCTCCCTTACATCCTACAATGTTCTTGGATACATAGATCAGATCCCAGAGATTTATCTACCTTTATATTCTCTAAGACCTCCTGAACTACTACTTCTGTAATGTGAACTGCTTTTAAAGCATCAAAATTTATTTCTCTACATTCTCTAGCCTCTATATCTTTCTCCACAGTAAAAACTGACGTGAGACATTCATTTAGTATCTCTCCCATCTCCTGGGGTTGAACACAAAGATGACCTCCTTGATCTTTAAGGGGCCCTACCCCCTCTCTAGTTACTGTCTTCCTCTTAATGTATTTGTAGAATCTCTTAGGATTATCCTTAACCTTATCTGCCAATGCTTTCTCATATTCTCTCTTTGTCCTCCTGAACTAATTTCTTAAGAATGCCCTTACACTCTTTATATTGACCAAGAGATTCAATTGAACTAAGTTGTCTCTATCTAAAATAAGATTCCCTTTTATTCTTGACTAGAACCTCAATATACTTATTCATCCATTATTCCTTAATCTTACCAGCCTCACCCTTTACTCTAACAGGAACATAATGCCTCTCAGCTCTTGCCATCATACTCCTGAATGCTTCCCACTTGTCAGACGCCCTTTAACCTGCAAACAGTCTACTCCAATCAACTTTTGAAAGTTCTTATCTCGTACTATTAAAATTTGCCTTACTCCAATTAAAAACTTTAACTTTTAAGGAAGGCTTATCTTTTTCCATAACCATTTTGAGACTGTCTCAACTATATGTAACATTTAATTATCATATGATTGCTGCTACCCAGTACTGCTTTAACTGAGATCAGCCATTTCTAGTTGACCACAGAAGGTAGGTATATCCATTCAAGTTTTTCAGACTTGTTAGAATGTATCTACTCTGATTAACTAGAAATGTGAAAGTCAGTATCAAAATAAAAGAAAAATGTCTCATAGCAAAGACTGGTGGCAGGTCAGAAGATTGGATGTGACCTAAAGAATAGCAAAGAATGACCAAAGAATTAATCAAGAGATAAAAATTAGAATACAAGAGAAAGCTAGCCAGAAATATGAAAGTACTAAGTAGGAATTTATACATAAAATGAATAAAAGAGTTGACAAAGTGAGCATTGTTTCTACAAAGTGAGACCGGAGCATTAATTATGGAAAATAAGGAAATAGCAGATGATTTGAACGTATTTTGCAACAATCTTCTCTGTGGAAGCTCGATTAAACCAAGAAATGGAAGGGAAGGAAGAACTCTGGAAAATCACAATCGCCAGAGAAGTGAGGTGGCACTGAGTAAGTTGTTGGAGCTACATGCTGACAAGTGCCAAGGTCTGGGTGGACTTCATCCTAGGGTGTGAAAGAACTAGCTAGTGATAGCTGATAGGCAGCATGGTGGCTCAGTGGTTAGCACTGCAGCCTGACAGCGCCAGGGACCCGGGTTCGATTCCAGCCTCAGGTGACTGTGTGGAGTTTGCACATTCTCCCCGTGTCTGCGTGGGTTTCCTCCAGGTGCTCCGGCTTCCTCCCACAGTCCAAAGATGTGCAGGCTAGGTGAATTGGCCATGCTAAATTGCCCATAGTGTTCAGGGGTGTGTGGGTTATAGGGTGATGGGTCTGGATGGGATGCTTCAAGGGTCGGTGTGGACTTGTTGGGCTGAAGGGCCTGTTTCCACACTGTAGGGATTCTAATGATCTAATACATTGGTCTAATTCTTCAAACTCCCTTGATTTGGGGATAATCCCATTAGATTGGCAGGTACAAATGTAACTCCTTCAATAAAAAGGGAGACGAAAGCAGGAGACTCCAAGTAGGTTAGATTAACATCTATCATAATGAAAGTATTCAATATTATTATTAAAGATATGGCAGAGCACATGAATACATTCATACACCTTCTTGCACCAGACAAAGTCAACATGGTTTTGTGAAAGGGAAATCACATTTGGCCAAACTATGGGATGACTTTGAGCAGGTAATATGTGCTGTCGATAACCTGCCACTGGTGGATGTACTGTTCTGAGGTGTCCAGAAGGCATTTGATAAGGTGCCACATCAAAGATTTTTACGGAAAGTAAAAGTTCATGATGTAGGGATAATATATTGGCATGGATAGAAGATTGGTGGCTAGCAAGAAACAGTAAGATGGCAGAAATGGATATTTTTCAGCTTGATATGATGTAACGAATGTTGTTCCACAGAAACTGATGTTAGAACCTTAACTGTTTGCAAATTATAGAAATGACTTTGATGAAGGGATGGAAGGTATGATTGCTAAGTTTGCTGATGACATAACAATAGATAGGAAAGTAAGTTGTGAAGACCATGCAAGGAGGCTACAAAAGGCATTGATATTTTAAGTGAGTGGGCAAAAATGTGCCAAAGGGAGTCTAACGTGAGAAAATGTGAAATTGCACATTTTGGCAGATTTGTTTTTTAAGCAGCATACAGGCAGTCCCCGGGTTGTGAACGGGTTCCATTCTGGAGTCCATTTTCTAGTTCATTTATAAGCAAGTTGGAACACAGTTTAGGACAATGAAAAGCAGCTGTTCTGAAGTGCAGAAAACATTTGTATGTCAGGTCTTCTAAAATTATGCCCCAGTATAGGATTGCACTCATAAATACAGGCGTTTGTAAGTTGAACCTTTGTAAATTGGGATGCTCTGTATTGTCTAAATTGTGAGTGATTGCAAAGCTCTGAGATGCAAAGGGATCTGCGAGTCAGTGTGTATGAATTGCAAAAGGTTAGTGTGAGTAATTAGGAAAACTAATCAAATACTCTAATTGTGATTATTGTGAGGGGAATTAAATTCAGAAGTATGAATGATATTATACTGGACAATGTTGTGAATGTGTCAAGAGTATTCTGCACAGTATTGATCATTTTATTTAAAGAAAGATGCAGATGTGTTAGAGACAACAGGGATGTGGTTGAGACTGATACTTGGTATGTGGAAGTTGTATGATGACAGAATGTTGGCTTGGCTTGTATCTGTTGGAGATTGAGAGAGTAAAAGGTGACTTGATTGAAACATATAATATCCTGAGGGGTCTTGGCTAAGGTCAATGTGGAGAGGAAGTTTCCTGTTATGGGAGAATCTGGAACTAGGGGTTACTGTTTAAAATCAGAGGTCGTCCATTTAAAGCAGAGATGAAGCAACATTTATTTTTCTCTGAGTGCCCTGAATGTTTGGTATCCTCTTTTTGAAAAGGTGATGGAAGCAGATTCATTGAATATTTTTAAGGCAGAGGTAGATAGATTCTTATTAAGCAAGGGCTTGAAAGGTTATTGGGGTAGGCAGGCATGTGGATTTGAGATTCAAGTGGCACAGCAGGCTCAAGAGACTGAACAGCGTGCTCCTACTCCCAGTTCATATGTTTGTATGAGAATGTGCACTCACTTTTCCATCCTTGAGTGACCCAGAGAGCATGCCATGAGTTGGCATGTGAAGCATCACTAAAACTGAACTTCCTGATGGGCACTCTCATGCGCATAGTTTCATTGTCTTACTGATGGATGAGGATGGAAAATGTTATTCTTTAGTTTGGAAAGTAAAGAAAATAAAAATCATTGTTAAAAAGTACTCTGGCTACTGAAAGCTGGGTTCTTTTGAAGGTAGTGGACAATAGTTTCTACTTCTGCCAAATATTTAAGTAAGATTCTCTACACTTGGAAAACTTTACATTACAACCAATGGAAATGGGTAAACTGACTCCTTTTTATTCAGCTTCCTCAGTTAGCCGTAGCAAAGGTTTAAGCTCTTTCTGCATGTGGCTGTACCTCTGTTAAAAGTATAGTTACCTATATTTTGATGTGCGAAATAAAGAGCCAATGAACAAGATTTTCTTGAATCTCAGAACAAATTTATTATTTTCATTGGGTTTAAATGTTAATAAAAATGTGATGTCATGCATATGGCCTTCAGGCAGTCACTTGGACTTGTACACGTGCATATTCACACACATACAAAGTTAAAGGGAAATAGTGTGTGTATGTGCGGTTTCTTGAAATAGTCAGACACAGTGTATATTTCAGTTATTGAAAATTAACCTCTCTTGATTATAATTTTCCGTAGCTGCTTCTATGGGAACCATGTGTTAAATGGAGGCAATAGTTTCCCTTCCAATATCTGTCCAAATGCTCTCAGAACCTCACTTGAAATACTAACTTCCCTGTATACTTTGGATGAGTCTGGCTGCAACAGCTATTGTGTCAATGTCTAGTATTTTGAATTTATTAATCTCTTGCTGATTTCAGCAAATGTTTCAATGGTTGAAAACCTGGCTATTGACCCACAGTGGGAACAGTTCCATTTCTACCAAGAGTTTGATGGTCCACGGTTCAAGTTCCATCGTTATCTTTAGATTTGGAAAGGGAGTTTGAATCCACTTCTTTGCATAATGTGCTTCAATTACAAGCCTTTGTTTCAGCAATAACTTTTGCAGACATATTTGCAGATTGCTTTGTGAGCTATATATTGCAAATTATGAATTTTCATGTCCAGGTAATTGCCCTTTGATAGCCTTATCTCGGTGTGGTAGCCTGTCTCTGTTAAATGCCCTTTATTATTTTCCCAAGAGTTTGACTACTTTCCAGTCAATTGACTTTGACAGTCATTCTCAAGTGTCCCAGTTCTTTTCTTCTTTGGAAAAATAGTAACTAGTAATAAAAATATCAGAGCCTTCCTATCTGGTGAAATATACTCGTGAGACAACGCTAGACAGCGGACAGTAGCAATTCTTCTTAGCGCAACTTCAAGAAAACTGTTTTTGATGCCCAATGAAATTCAATCAACCGGCTTGTCTCCTCTTATACATTATTCTGTAATCGCATTCTCAGCATCAGATTAGATCTCTCGCTTTAATTTTATTTTCCACGATGATATACTGTAGGTTGTTGCTTTGGAGACTCCCGGCTCACTTGAAGTTTTTTTTCTCGCTTCTGAAGCCCAAGGCTTTGAAGTTAGTCAGTTGGATTTTAAAGATTAACGACCTGTATTTTATATCATCTTGGCACTGAAGATAGTATAGCTACTGTGTGTTATGCAGACAATTGGTCAGTTCACAATCCTGTACACTGTGAAAGCTATGAGTGGGAAAAGGTTACGGATTGACTTTATTGGCTTGAACCAGATGAAGGGAAGAAAGGAAATCTCTACAATTAAATGGATGGATGCAAATCTTCACTGTCTACCTGTTGTACAGAAGGAAGTATATGCATAAAAAAATTCCAGAGAAGGAATGCCTCATTATGTAATGCTTTGTAAGAAATATGGAAGCTTGAATTAATTTTTAAACTTTGGTTTTACATAATAGCCATTTTGTTAATTTAAAGAGAGAAGACAGTAAAACCTAATTCAATTCAATTCTAAGAGAATCTGCTACAGAAAGGAAAAGACTATGGATGCTGTAAATCTGAAACAAAGCATTGGAATATTCGGCAGGTCAGGCAGCATTTGTGGAGAGTAATGCAGCACATTACAGTGTAAAGGTCAAGGGAGAGCCCACCTTCACTTGGCTGGCAATCTGGCATGCTTCACAGCCATTTAATGACCACTGGCTCTGTAATTGGCTTGGGGCAATACTTATGCCCACATCAGAGCGGTAATTCCACCTCAGGGAGCTGTGGGTCAATCAGATGGCCAGTGCTTTCTTGTCTCAGCAGCACTATGGGGAACATTGGCCGTGGTTGGGGCTTTTTGCAGTTCTGAAGGAAATGTTGTCTACAGACTTTCCATTATTCGGCAACGTCCTCTGTAGGTTAAGTACCTGCAGGGTTTGTTGTCCCATACCCTGTCTGGGACCATAATAGTCTGCCCAGTATTTCTGATGTGCAATCTTTCATCAGTATTGAAATATAAAGTCTGTCTTCTTTCTTCATAAGATACTGCCTGAGTATTCTCTGCTTATATAAGGGAATCTATTAATTGGACATTGTAAACAGGTGACTAGTGTTCACTCGGGATTCACCTGCACCCAAACAGTGTCCCTTTTAAGGGGTTGACCATTTCATTATTTATTCATTTAGTTTGCTCAAAATAGTATAGTTTGGAACAGACTGAAAATGTAGTGGGTAGGTTAAAAGATATGTTATGGATCAGACCAAATTCCACCTCAAATATATCAAGGAGATAGCCTAGACCCTAACTTTTATGTTGTTTAAAGACAGTGTAAAGTGCTGTGTTCCAGATATAGTTCAATTGGTCACACTATTCGGCTTTAGGCAAAACACACTTTATTTTTACCCCCAGTTAAAATTGAAACAAAATAAAGAAGAGTTGGTATAAGTTTAACTTGATTGGAAAACTTAACAGAATTATAGATTGTTTTTTCCACTACGCAGCAACTGTTCCAATACAGTAACATCCCATGAACACGCAGGAAAAGACAAATTCCGTAAAACAAATTGTCTCACACATGATTCTGGCACAGAAAGAGAACCCAAGCTTTTAGCTGTGAGAGAGAGAGACAGCTTCCCACATCCAATTTCAAAACTCCACCAACTATTGAGAGCTAAACTAAAACTCTGGTTCTGTGGGAGCCTGACTCCACCCATACATGCTGCTTCTATTGTTCTAACTTTAAGAAAAACCCCAAGGCCTCACAAGCTGTTTACTTTATTGGATCGGAAGAGACAGTTCCTCGCCTATAGCTCAAAACTTTATTTCAGAAAAAAGGACAAAATACACTTCTAAAGCTTATATTCTGTCCTTCACTACCCAGCCTTCTGGAAGAGAACTCCATGATCCCCTGTACCATATCTGTTACCAACATGGTTATGGCAGAAGTTGAAAGAGGATGTACTTATTGGAAATCATGTTGAAACAATTAAAACAATGCTTTAAAAACTCACCTCTTGACCAGACTTCTGGTCACTTGCCCTGATATCTCTTCAAATGACACATTTTGTTTTACATCACTCTTGTGAACTTTTACTGCCTTATACATACTATAGAAATGCATGCCGTTGTTGAGTTTTCTTTCTATATTATTGTTCGTAATGTTCCGAAGTAGCAATGGGGATTTGGGACCATGGGTCTCCAACGTATAGGAAATGTTTGGCTTAAGTAAATTTGTTTTAAGTATTCATTGAACAATTGGGTTAAATACTGTTTAGTAACAGGATTGGTCAATGACATATTCAGCTGTAAGCCAAATGGCACAATTCAAGCACAGAATCAAAGTTGACATCTCAATAAATTACTGAAGAAGTGCTCTGTCTTGAAGGTGTTGTCTAGCATTCAGCTGAATATTAAACAGAGGCTCCTTTGATTGGATATAAAGTGTGTGACAATGCTGTGGCTTTAAGAGGTGTATTTTGCCTGATTTATTTTGAAGAGATGTTTTAGGACACAGGCACCAAGCAGTCTACCAGAGCCACTAGAGTAAACAGTTTGTGAGGCCTTGGGTTTTTTTTAAAATTTGGAACGATAGAAGCACCCTGAACGGGTGTGGTCAAACTCCCAGAGAACCTGGATTTTTAGTTTTAGCTTTCAGCAGGTACTGTTGGGGAAGACGTGGAAGCTGTCTTTTCCCTCTGTCAGTTACAGCCAAAAGCTGGGGGTTCTGTTCCTGCTGTGGTAGTTGCATGTGAGACAATCTATTTTCTGAATTTGCCTTTTGCCAAGAGTGTGTTTATGGGATGTTACTATATTGGAACAGTTAATCAGTAATAGTTACTGTACTTTTTATTCTGTTACGTTTTCCAATAGCTATTCCAATTCCTTCTTTCTTTTGTTGTATATTAACTATAGTGGATGAATAAAGTGTGTTTTGCTTTAAATCCGGTAGTTTGACCAATTGAATTGGAACTCAACATCTTATGTTAACCTTTAAAATAAGAAAAGTTAGGGTCTAGACTATTTTATGAATATTTTGAGGGGGTTTGGTCTGGCTCGTAACAAATGTCCCATGGCATTCTTTGAAGAAGGGCAGTTTGTTTTCTTGAGTCCTGACCATCATTCCTACCTTAGCTAATATAATCAACTAAAAGAATTAGTTGTTTCACCTCATTTTTGATTTGCAGATTGACTGCAGAGTCTGAATTTTAAAATAATTCACTAAATATGAATCAGTTTGCAAATGTGTTAAAACACTATTCAAGCACAATTTGTTTAATATAACACACTCTTTTTTGCATTTTCAGCTTGGCCTGACGATTGCCATTCGTTATAGTCACAGGTAAATCTAGCAAATATTTTTCAATCTCTGTTTACATGGGAAAAAGACAAAAAAAAATCAGATTTCTTAACATTGTGGTTTATGTTCTGGAGATGAAAAGGGGAAGTACAAACTGTGCTTTGCTGACTCATACCTTCCATGTATTAAGCTTCAGTTGTCGCTTAATATAATGGTCTTCATTTTTATTGCAAGCAATAAATTTCCATGACAGGGCAAAGCCTATAGCTGTGTCTGCAAGTACAGAAACCACCATAGCTAATTTCCTGGCATCCCCAGAAACCCCCCTAACAGACCGTGTGTCGCTCCCTGTGTGCCACCCCCCCACAACCCCACTTCTACCACCTACACAAAAAAGATCCACTTCCTCGTGGGTGGTTGTGTAACTCCACAAAAACTGAATCTTGCAAATAACTCATGATTCTTTTTTCATGTGCAGAATTGCAATGCAATTGCACTGTGAAACATATGATGGTGTTGTGTAGAAATTTTTAAATGTAGAATTAAAAGGGGATTATCTCATCTTGAGAGAGGCAGAACACTTAAACTAGAGGTGAACTACAGAGACCTTTTGAAAATGTCTTGCCGTGCTTCTCTTAATATTCAGAATAAATTGGTTTGTTTGAGGACAAAATATATTGTAATGTTGGATAACTATTGTGGTGATGGATGTTTTTATGTATAAATCTGTAAATTTGGTATTACATAACATTACTATGATATGCAGCTGGAATTCGTAATGCACTGCACCTGAGCTTACCAGCAGCATTTTGGTCAATTTTCCGTTTTTCTAAGTGCTTGTTTTTTTTTTATGAGTTTAGTTCCTAAATGATTTTGCTGTCAACATTTGTTGGGAAGGGTGAAGGGAGCAGATAGGAGGTGACAGAATTTCAGAGAGTTAAGATGATCTTTAGTGGTCACTAAGTTGAATTTTCTTTCCCTGCAATACTCTTCATAAACACAGCTTTCAATTTTAGCTCATTCTTTTACTTATATTTTTGTCCTTTTTCTTTCTCTTTCTGTCTCTCTGACCTTTCCCCCTCACTCCATGCAAATACTAACTTCTCTCATTGTTGACAATCCAGTGCCATGCACAAGTCTCAAGCGTGTGAGAGTTGCAAATGCAGTGAGCAGGCTGTTTAATTGGGCAGACTCATATGGACCATCATATCCAAATCTGACATCCACACTGGCACAGTAGGTGTTGCTGTAGGATAACAAGGTGTGGGGCTGGATGAACACAGCAGGCCAAGCAGCATCATAGGAGCAGGAAAGCTTGACATTTCGGGCCTAGACCCTTCGTCAGAAGATTCTATAAGATCATGGCTGATCCATTATTCCTCACGTTCATTTTCCTGCATTTTCCCTGTAACCCTTGATTCCTTGACTAATCAAGAATCTATCTCAACCTTAAATATACAGAAGGACTCTGCTCCCACTGCTGTCTGTGGCAAGTAATTCCAAAGGCTCTCAACCTTCAGAAGAAATTCCTCCTCATATCAGTCTTAAATTGGCACCTCTTTATTCTGAGACTATGCCCTCTGGTTCTAGACACTCCCATGAGGGGAAACATGCTCTAAGCATTTACCCTGTCAAGACCCTTACAGATCTTATATGTTTCAATGAGATCACTTACCATTCTTCTAAACTCCATTGAGTAGAGTCCTAACCTGTTTAACCTTTGCGCATAAGACAATCCCTGTATACCAGGGATCATCCCAATTAACCTTCTCTGAACTGCCTCTAATAAAATGATATCATTCCTTAATTGAAAGGACCAACACTGCTCACAGTAGCCCAAATGTGGATCCATCCTGGGACTTACTGTTTTGCATAGCTCACAGTTTGCAACTTTGAGCTGGATATTTGTTAAGAACTCTTTCATCAATATTTATGGGACATTGAGAAGCAGCTTGGGTTACTGGGCCCAGCAAAACCTATGGGCCTTGATAACAATCGAAAAAACTGCAGATGCTGTAAGTCAGGAACAAAAACAAAGTTACTGGAAAAGGAACTTCCTCAGTTCTGAGGAAGGATCACCAGACCCGAAACATTAACTCTAATTTTTTTCTTCACAGATGCTGCCAGACCTGCTGAGCTTTTCCAGTAACTTTGTTTTTGGGCCTTGATAACATCCTGACTACATCCACCTATGACCTATTCACAAATAAAGATAATTCTGCCATGGCCAATTACAGTCCTATTAATGAATCCATTCAGGATATTATTTCAGAAAATCGGGATGAGTGGAACTCTAAGAGAAGACAGTCCTATGGCTGGGGCTGTAAATGACAAAAAGATGATGGCAGCGGACGGGTTATCACTGGATGTTACTGCAAGTGTTTTTATGGAAGTGTCCTCAACACGTACCTTGATATTGCCACCTAAGAATTATTATTAAACAAAGTGAATAAGAGAGAACCTGGTCTTCTTTCCATAATCTTCAATGGCACATGGTCACCAGGTCCCCACCATCAAAGATATTGTCCATCTCTTTTGGAATGAACTTGTATCAAAACCTTTGAGAACACGACCAGGGGATAATCTGGGCATTGTGCAATGAGTGGTTCACATCTTGAACCTTTTACGGTCTTTATGGGACATTGTACAACTTGTAAGACACTTTTTAAATATAAATCACTAACCTTCTCCAGAAAAGTTACCTTGAGGAAATTTGTTTTCCTATGGCTTGCACATGTGTAAAAAGGATGGCACCCTCCTGTGTCCATTAATGTCTACCTATTGTCTTTCCAGAACTGAAGTCCTGTCTCTCATTTTCCCATTGTACAGTCCTGCTGTCCTCTTGATTATCTTCCACTACTTTCAGTGTCTGACTAAATTGGGACACCACCCATTTTATTGTTACTTTGTCAGGCTTGTTGATTTCCTTGTTTGTGCTTATTGTCACTAAATGATCTGCTGGTGACTATTCTGGAATAGTAATCCCAATTGCCTTCTGTCTGTCTCCCTCCTGACACATAATGCTGTTTTCTGGAGATTAATTTCTTAATCTCGTCCTGTACATTCCTACTCATTTATCTTTGAAGGGCAACCAAAGTCCTCTTGCAAAACTTTGTGCCATGTTTGGTGGCCAAGCTGCAAGGTGGTTGTCATCACCTTTGTGATGTATGTCAGCCTCCAAATTACTCCACCAGAAACCTATTCTCTATTGAACTACAGTTTGATTCTGCGTAAGTGCCTTTAATGTTAAGGAAATCCCAAAATGCTTCATAGCGGTGTAATCATGTAAAAATAGATTCAGAGATAGTGGCAGGGATGACTAACAGCTTGGTCTAACCTCTCAACTCTCATCACTGTCAATATCTCTGAGCTCACCTTTTGGTGAGCTCCTTACGGAAATCCATTCAGTGGATATGCAGTGAACTTGCACAAGTTCACTGTGTTTTCCACCTTTGCAAAATATGAAGGTCATTTTATTATATCTCTGGTAACTATAACCCCTTAAGATTTGCTTGATGTTCAAAAACCTTTCCAAACTTATATCCCTATTATTGGGATAGAATTACTGGTTTAAGTAGGCAGCAAGTGTGAGTTGCATTTCTTTTCTTGTATGTTAATGTTTGTTTTTATTGTGTTTGGACATGGAAGTATATTTACAGAAATTACCCAGCCCAAATCATCTTTAGACTTGCATTAAATAATGGCAAACTTTAAACCTCTAACTCACTTTGGTAAATAGTGTAGTGTGAGAAGACATGACTGAAGTAGAACGGTGTATTTTAGACTGCTTACTGTGGAAAATATTTCATGTGGCAATAGGCTGCATAATCCACCTACATCTTTGTTGCTCGTGGGTTTTGAGGTAATTCCCTCATAAAATATTTTCCGTGTTCAACAACCTATTTTTTTTTTGTGCAGCCTGTGTACATTTTGGGTGCATGTTAATGAAGAGTAGCTAATTTTGTTGTGTCCTTGGCTTGTTCTGTTCAAAGACCATTTTTTAAAAAGAAGAACAATTCCATTTGATTATAAAGGATCCAGACTAACTAGGAACATTGATCTTGGTGTAAGAGTTTATCAGTGATTTTTCATGTCAGAATTTATTGCCGATTTTATTGCTTTTCCTCATTTTATGATCTGAAAGTTTACAATTATCTTCTTCACTTCATTTACAATAACTTTAATGATCCCACATGTTTGCCCAGGCACAAAGGTATTGCATTAGCCCTTACAAGGTGAAAGACTTACATGCGAGAGATGATACAGATCGAGGTACTTTTCACAATTTTAACTTTTAATTTTTTTTTCTGGGCTCTAGGTATGTATCTGTGTTTCTTTTCTAAAATGACCTCTGGACTAGGCAATCAAAGGCTAAATATAGGTTTTACTATTTCTAATTTTTATGCACGCAAGTCTCGTCATTTTAATTGTGAAAGCAAATGTTATCTCCTGACAGGCAGTGAAATCTTTACTAAGCAGCTGCCACAAAGTCACAAGCAAACCTTGGTCTAGAATTGATCAAGCCTGGCTGAGAGGTTGTACTTCTGCCTCTGAGACAGAAGGTCATAGCTTTGAGGCCTGCAGCAGACATTGAGAACTTAATTTAGGTTGGTAGCCTGGATGCATTTCCTCAACTAGAAAGTAGGCTGTTCAGGAGAATACACGTAAGGATGTATGTGAGGAAATACCTCACTGGTTTCTACAGCATGATTTATCTCCCATGTTGAAGACAGTTGTCACAGTTCTAATGTCTGGTGGTGGGATCTTTTTCTTCCTCATCTGTAGGATGAGTGTGCAAAATCTTTAGGCTCCACCTTTGAGGAATTCAACTGGAATATTGTCAAGGCCATATGCCTTATTGTTTTTTGTTCACTTGATTGCTTGTTGCAGCTGTCCCATTGATGGTGGTTCACCCACGGATTTTATCACGGGCTACAGGGGGGTAATCTTCAGGCTATTGGCTGTCCCTGTGTATTCATGGTTGAGGAATTGTTCAAAATGTTTCATTCAATGTTGACAGATAGTATTTCATTCTTATAAAGAGAAGCCCCTATCCTATGAGTCAGGGGATTTTGTCCATTTGATCTGTAGTTGTAGGATTTCAGGAGCTTTCTCTTCCTACCTTTGTCTTTGCACAAGAACCTTGAGCTAGGAGGCCAAGTAATTCAGTATTGGTTTCATTAACTCAATCGTGTTAATATAGATGCTTGAACCCAATCCTGTAGGCTCAGGCACCTACTACAATTGACTTCATTTGAACCCATTGTTCTGGTATTGATCTGGATGTGTGAAGACTTTCCTGCGTTTTGAAGTCCCGTTTTCAATCAGGCAGCTCTAGGACTCGGACTTTGTTGATTTTCTTCTGGAACTTTTAAGTGTTACGATGTCTTTGTGTTAGAAGGATGATCATCACCAATCAAACAATTTTATGATCTGTCCAGTTAGCATGAACCCCCACATCGATCAAATAATAAAGACAACACATGGATCTTTGACCTAATGAACAAGGACGTAACCAAAGAGGTGCCAATGTTTTGATATATGATGCCTCCAAGTGGCTTTATATTTGTCCTTTAAATTTTGTAATAACACACTTTACCAGCAGAAAGACACCATTTTCATTGGCTTTTCACACCCCGTTTTTCCCAGTGGTCCCCCTCCAGATATCAGATTAACAGTCAACCTTGATATTAAATGTCTCCCAGAAGGATGACCTTTCTTCTTTTGGGATGAACGTAAGAGCTTCTACAAGGTCAGATTAAAACTTCTCCTTGTCATCCTCATCAGAGTCCAGGATTGAGGCGCAAGTGCTATTAATGGTAGTATATTGGTCAGGGCTGAGCTGTAGGTGAAATGTCATTTATACTTTGAGAGTTTCTGGCATTGCATCCAAGATCCCACTCTGATGGCACAACTGATTCTGAGGACAAGAAGGTGGTTTGTCAGCCTTCCTTTTCCAGTATAAGGTGTATCTACCAACCTGTTCCCTCAGCTGCCAGTAGCCAGGAAGGTGGTTCTCACTGAGATCAGCGATATTAATTTGGACTCTTAATATGATACAACTACAGTTCTTCTTTCTGTTTCATCACTCCTGATTATCCAGCAGTGTTCCAACATTCCAAGTTAAGTAATTTAGAGAGTGACCTTAGATCCTTCAGAGGATCCTGCAACAACAGAGGATCCTGCAACAACATGGTCTTTGTTGCCAGACAAATCCAAGAAAAGGCCAGGAAATCTTCAAAAATAAAAAAAAAAGGAAGTGCTAGAGAAACTCAGCAGGTCTGACAGCATCTGTGGAGAGATAAACTGAGTTAACGCTTGAGTCCAATATGACTCCTTTTCAGAAAGAATTCTTAGTTGCATTCATCAAATGGTCTAAAGCATTTGACTCCTTCAATTGTGAAGCTTTTTTGATTATGCTCCAAAAATTTGGATGTCCATGAAACTTCTTCACAATCCCACATTGCTTTATAATGACTTGATTGCAACTGTCTCAAATAGGAACTTCAAAACAGATGCATCAAAATCCAGACCGAGTCAATTATTGATAATCATCCGATCAGTAGTTATTCATCTCAATGAAAATCAACTGCCCTCTATTGTCACTATTATGTAAGATCTCAATAGAAAACTCTTTAGCCTCAGAATCCAATGCCAAACTAAATTGACCACCATAGATATACATGATCTACATTTGCAGGTAATTGCAATGTCATTGCCCACTACACACCAAATTTAAAAGTCATTCCCATCTCTTCAGTTCAAAAGGTTGGCTTGTCCTCAAGTGTTGTCTTAACAAAAATTGCATATCAACCCACACCTGATCAGTCAAATGTGCAACCTCCCACTACTATAGAAAGAGAGACCCTGGAATATATTGAGCACTTTCTGCATGCTGGCAGCCACCTCTCTCAAAAGGCCACTGTTGATGAGGAGAACCAGCACAAGATCAGTTGCACCATGATGGCTCAGTAGTTAGCAGTGCTGCCTCACAGCACCAGGAACCAGGGTTTGATTCCAGCCTTGGATGACTATCTGTGTACTGTTTGCACGATCTCTCTATGTCTGTGAGGGTTTCCGCCAAACGCTCCTGTTTTCTCCTACAGTCCAAAGATGTGAAGGTTAGGTGAATTGAGCATGCTAAATTGTCATGTAGTATTCAGGGATGTGCAGACTAGGTGGATTAGCCATAATAAATGCAGGGTTGTGGGGATAGGGTAGGGGCTAGACTTTGGGTGGGATGCTCTTTGGATGGCTGGTGCAAACTCGATGGGCCAAATGGCCTCTTTCTGCACTGTAGGGATTCTATGATTCCAATCTGGTCAGTCTTCCACAGAGTACGGCAGTGAGTGTTTGAACTGTGATCATCTTTGTTGTCAACAGAAGTCCAAATGTACAAAGCACTTTGCTTGTGTATGCTGTGGCATCTGGACTGTATCAATGACACAGCAAAAATGCCTCTACCACCATATCCGGATTCAGTAGGATGACCATCAAATAAATCCTGGTGGCATTTTTTTTTTTTTGAAGCCCCTACCAAAGTCGTGTTTTCCTATACAGCAAACCTTTTGGGCTGACACAGAAGAGCTTCAAAGACAGTTGAAAGATCTCCTGGAATTGTGGACCATTAATATTAATGATTGGGAGGTGCTTGATGACAACTTGTCCTTCAAATGCATGGCACTTTAAGTATCAACATGAGGCAGAGTAGTGACAGACAAAAAGAGGAAGCAAATTGTGCATTGCAGGTTCCACTAACGCATGGGGCATCCTGCGCCATGTGTTGAAAGGTAAGTGAGTCAAGCATCTGCTCGTGAAGATCCATGGCAGAAACTCAAGACCCTCAATAGGCAAAACCTTTGAATAGAAGAACAGACAACATGGGGTGATATAGCAGTATGGATGCAACACAGCAACAATACAATAGACAATTTAATTTCTCGTCCTTCATGTGGATATGAAAGATTCCATGATATCGTCCAGTGAATAGATGGGAAGTTCTATGTACTGGCCAATATTTATTGTTCAACCAATAAAGCTAGAACTGATGAACTGGATATTTTTCCCATTGTGACTTGAGCCTTCCCAAAGTGTAAATTAACTGTCACCTTTTATTACAGTCCGGCACTTCAAAGGTACTTCTTTTAAAACCGTTTTGAAGTGTTTCGAAGTGTTCTTGGGTCAGGAAGGGGTCAATACAAATTTTATCTTGTAGGACACAGTTACCTATGAGTTATGTTAAGGTAGGTTGAAAAGGCAGTTTGAATCAATGAAAAGCCAATTTGAAGTGAATATTAGCATGAATATGGTGACTGCATGTAACATAGAAGAAGCTGCAAGTAAAAGCAAAGAAAATTAACACAAATTTCTTGATTCACATGACAATTGATAGTTAGACCACTTGGCTTGTTGGGATAGTGGTGATGAAAACTGGTTTGTTCAATGTGCAAAAGGCAAAATGTAGTAGGTGTTGAAACTATCCTGTGCTGTTCTAATATACTGCAGATGCTGGAAAACTTTATTCAGTAGACAGTTGACTATAATTTGGAAGGATGTCGGGTACGAGAGAGATTACCTTTACTGCATCAGTGCTTTATTGTCAGTGACTTTACTTCTGTCTTATATCAATACATGTCGTTTTTTGGTAAATAATGTTTTATACCTTCAAATTTTCTCCTGCCCGTAATGAGTAAGTACAGTTATTCTTTTTTAAGGTTGTGGAAGCAGCATTAGCTGAGTCTCTCTGGTTAAAAACCTACCCAGAAATGAGAATTTTCATTAAATACCTGTTGTGTATAAACAGCCTATCAAGCAGTTTGTAATTATTTTCTGGTTGACCTTTACGTTTAGTATGAATATATATAATGTAGAAGTATAAATCTATGTATGCGAAGCTGCTTGTTCAATTTATCAGACTTCAGCATCTGATTAAGTTTTTTTTGTGCAGACCCAGTGTGTTGAAACGTGTGAACATTGCATGATGGTGACTTGCCATCTTTTTATGATGCTTGCAAATAAATGTTCTTGGGCCCCATTCTGTGCCACATGGATGCTATCAAGGTTATAGAGTTGCAGAGTAATACAGAATGAAAACAGACCCTTTGGCCTAACTTGTCCATGCTGACCAAGTTTCCCAAACTAAACTAGTCCTATAAGCCTGCATACGACCCATATCCCTCTAACCTTTCTTATTCATGTACCTGCCCAAATGTCTTTTAGATGTTGTAACTGTACCTGCATCTACGACTTCCTCTGGCCGTTCATTCCACATACGAATCACTCTCAATGTGAAAGGTTGCCCCTCAGGTCTCTTTTAAATCTTTCTCCTCTCACCTTAAACCCTCTCATTTTAAATTTCTCAAGCCTAGGGTAAGACCTTTGCCATGCCCCTCATGATTTTATAAAACTCACCCCTCAATTGAGGTCACCCCTCAATCTCCTATACTCCAATGAAAAAAGTCCCAGCTTAACCTTCTAACTCAAAGCCGCCAGTCTCGTTAACACCCTTGTAAATCTCTTCTGCGTCCTTTCCAATTTAATAATATCCTTTCTGTAGCAGGGCAACCAGAACTGGACACAGTATTCCAAAAGTGGTTTCGCCCATGTCCTATATAACTACAACATTATGTCCATTTCTGGTTACTTAAAAAGCAAAATGCCTACAGATGCTGGAGATCTGAAATAAAAACAGGAAGTGCAGGAGAAGTTCATAAGGTCTGCCAAGATTTGTGGAGGAAGAAACAGTTAATGTTTTGAGTTCATTGGCTTTTCCTCAGTTACAAACAAGAGTCATGCTGGACTTGAAACAACTGTTTCTCTCTGCACCGATCCTGCCAGACCTGATGAGTTTTCCCGGAATGTTTCACAATCATTGCTTTTGTTGGTCAAGACTGAAGGCTTATCACCAGCGGTGTTCCACAGGGATCAAGTCTGGGCCCTCATTTGTTTGTTATTTACATTAAAGATTTGGATGAGGATATAGAAGGCATGGTTAGTAAGTTTGTGGACGACACCAAAATTAGTGTCATAGTAGACATTGAAGAAGGATTTCTAAGATTACAAAGGGATTGTGATGAAATGGTCAATGGGCTGAAAAATGGCAGATGGGAGTTCAATCTGGATAAATGTGAGGTATTGCGTTTTGGTACAGCACACAAGGGTAGAGCTTATGCAATTAATGGTAGGGCCTTGGGTAATGTTGTGGAACAGAGGGACCTAGGGGTCCATCTATATAGTTCTTTGAAGTTTGCACCACATATAGACAGGGTGTTTAAAAAGTGTTTGGCATGCTTGCCTTGATTGCTCAGTCCTTTGAGTAGAAGAGTTGGGTAGTTGTGTTGAGGTTGTACAGGACATTGGTGAGGCCTCTTCTGGAATTCTGTGTCCAGTTCTCATCGCTCAGTGATAGGAAGGATATTATTAAGCTAAAGAGGGTTCAGAAGAGATTTACTGGGATGTTGCTGGGAATGGAAGTTTTGAGTTATAAAGAAAGGCTGGATAGGCTGGGACTTCTTTCACTGGTAGGAGGTTGAGATGCAACATTATAGAAATTTATAAACTGATGAGAGGTATAGATAGAGTTAATGGTAGTTGTCTTTTTCCTAGAATGGGAGATTTCAAGATTAGGGGGCATATATTTAAGGTCAGAGGAGAGAGATTTAAAGAAGACATGGGGCAAATTTTTTATGCAGAGGCTGGTTCGTATGGGATGCAGTATAATTACAATGTTTAAAAGACATTTGCATAAGTACATAATAGGAAAGGTTTGGAGAGATATGAGCCAGGAGCAGGCAGGTCTTACTAGTTTAGTTTGGGAATATGGTCAGCATGGACTGGTAGGAGTGATGGGTCTGTTTCTGTGCTGTATGACTCTGTGACTCTATGACATTCCACACGGAGCGACTCTCATCTGGAAAATCTGCAAAAGTGGACAACCTTCCATCACATTCTCACTCTGGTGATGTTGTAACAGTATTACTAAACCACTCCCCATGATTTATTGCTGGAAATACAAGAGGAGTCTTTCAGATCAAATGAGCATATCTAAAATATCAGTTGTAGTGGTCTAGGGAACGCTTCTGCTCCTGTCAAACAGTCTACCCAAGTTCTATTGTTTAGAACACGGAAGTGTCTCGGAAACAAATAAGTGGCATTATGTGCTCTTATTAAAAGATCACTCATAAGAAAATCCTCTCCTGCACCTTGCTTACAGAAATTTAGATTCAGTATTAAGCAGTATTTTGTTAATCTGGGTTACCTGGACTGGTATGATGGATTTGGAAATGTGAGACTTACCTGGTAGAATGGACAACAATTTCTTCAAGTTCGTTCTGCCTGTTGACCATCTCTGATGTTTTACCATTGCCACATATGTCTCTCCTTCCTGGAACTTGGTTTTGTTTGACCAAACAGAAAAGGGTGTATCTTCAAAAGTAAGTGTGACTTCATTTAGAGAAGAACCTTTGGTATAATGGCATCAACTGCCTGTATGTTTGCTCAGTTCACATGTAGACTTGGTTTAGGTTTTCCCAGAAATGGTGAAATGTTGACACTTAAATTTTGCTGTCAGGTTTAATTTCAGTTTCCACCCAGAACTTTATCCCTCTGTCCCTTCCTATCATCTTTCCTTTGTACTATGTAAGTTTATTCACTCAATATTTGAGCCATTCACAAAAGGAATGCATTGAGATCAACTCTGGAGGGATGGCTAGCTATGCACTATAAGTTATCTCTGTGTTACTGAAGTGGGTAGACTGATCAACAATGACTCCTGCTCCTCACAACTGTTCAGTGGCCTGCTGTCTTCTGCTGGAGATGCATGTGGGTGTTTCTCAAGTAAAGACAGACGTACTTGGGATACTCACTGGTGAGTTTTGTCAGTGCCACTTAGGTGAGATTTGAAGGGCAGCCTGTGTGTCCATTTCCCATAAAAGGATAAATGCCTTCAGAAATGGAGAAGTGAGAAAAAGAAAACATTTTTGTCAGATGAGCCTGCACCATCATTGGATAGTGTGCATGTACGTTTTGCAGACAATTAGGTGTTCGTGTAAAGTTAATTTAAGCACATGTTTATTTAATTAAAATATGTCTGAAGAGTGGTGCACTCCAAACAGAAAACCCCCAATTAGCTAAGAACATTTAGTTTCCACTTGGGTACTGTGTGGGTGGTGTGACAAACAAAAGCTGAGGCAAGCTTTGATGTAGACTGTAAGCTTTAGCACCTTCCTTCTGTTGCTGGGGAATTTTTTTTTCCATTGACAACTTATTTCCTCCCCAATTTTACATTTTCCCTAACTATATCTGGTGCTGCCTTAGGGTTCTTGCTGTTTATATTTTTATTTTTTTTGTAAAAACTGTATAGACTTGGTTTATATTCTAATCCTCCCAGAAAACTTTACTCCCATAAATCTACCATATTGGATTATAACATCTATTCAAAACTGGAATGGGAGTGAGGTATAGGAAAGGGATTCTGTTTCCATTTTTTTTTCTGTGTCAAGTTTATTGCCCTTTTTTGTTTACATATTTCTTTAGAACTTCATTTGAACAACATTTTTAAAACAATTTATGTCACTTATTTAGCATTAACTACAGGAGGTTGCTGGGAGGAGAACAAGTTGTCTTTTTAATGTTGCTGTGTCTAAAATGGTCCTTGTGCCAACAAGACAAAGAAAGTATAGACACCTGCAGATATTTTTACTTGTGTTATTGAACTTCCATTTGATTTGTCAATGAAAGCTATGATTTTAGCTTTAGTTATTTGACAGGCATCAAGGTTCACTAGCTTCTTTGTTGCATGGAAAGAAATGTATTTGTCACCTTGCCACAAATAGGTGAAGCACACAAGTGTGTATACAAAAAAAAATTACACATGTGCATGCAGTGTTTTATTTAAACTGGATTCTATTTATCAGGGTTCTGAATATAGGAAGTACCATACCATGAAATTATTGACTTCAAAACCAGAAGTGTGTGAAGACCATACTCCCATGTGGCACACTATATCAAAACAGTAAGGAAGAAGTGGTCCTTCTCTGGAGCTGCTCTGTGACTGCCACCTAACACTTGGCATGGTATACTTGAGTGATGATTGGAAACTCAGTTTTTAGTATTTCCCACCTTTGCATTTTGCACAACTTTGCTTCACTTTCCTCCTTCTTCTTTTACTACTGTGCTTTTCATGATTATTTTTCATTTTGCGATTAATAGTACTTCGTGTTTTGGTGCAGGGCTGTCTGTTTATCCATTCAACAGGTTGGAGTTGGTGCTGAAATTCCATGCCTCCAATCGATAGAATTGCCATTCAATGAGAATTAATTCTGTTATGTTTGGTAGAATAGTGAAAAATTAGTCTGAGTTCAAGCTCACATTTGTTGATTGTCTTATAACCAACAGGTGTGTATTCATCTGGAGAGAGTGAGGAGTTCAATGGGGTCTCACTGGACGTAACATTAGTTACATGCAATTCTGCTTAGAAGTAGGGGTGAGCTGAGTTGCAAGGTTTCGAATCGGTAATTTCGGGCAGTTCAAGGCTCACTGAAGAGGAGTTCAAAGGATAGGCAAGGATACCTGAACTCAGGGAGTATGAGAGAGAACAAAATAAACTCCATTTTACGCATTGGTGCTTTCAGCCATGCTGTTGGGAAAGCAACTGATGAGTTCTGGAGGGAACTCAGTGTGAAATCTAGAATAGTTAGATATTTCTGTGCTGTTAGAACTCAGGAAAAGGTTTTAGGAATCTATAAAGAGCTACATGCTGGAGCCAGGAATCCAGTGAAGTCCTGAGACCTACAGAAAGTCAGAAGGAGCGGTGTGCTACGTATAGTTCAGAACATCTGAATGTGAAGTTGGAAAAACTCACAAGCAGTATTTGCGTGATGCACCCGAGCAGGATTAGAGCCCTAAGGGGGAAAAATTCCACAAAGGCAATTCTAACTTGGTAAAGTTAGCTTTTGGAGACAAGCCTCTGAGTAAATACTGATTTGCCGTCTCTGGAGACCAGAGGAGCATAAGCCCAGAAAATTATGGAGTCATTTCTCCATAAACCTTTAACCCTTTCTGATGAAAAACCTATGTCCTCCTTAAATATATTCAATGTCCCAGCATCCACTGTGCTACGGAGTAGTGAATTCCAAAGTTTCAAACCCTTTGAGAGAAATAATTTTTCTTCGTCTGGTGATTGACCAGAAAGGAAGTACTCATTGAGGGAATGACAGTCATGACAGCAGTGCTGTTTTGAGGAAGTTCTGAAGCAAGGTCTTCAACAGTGAATTGTAATCTGTTGTGAAGTTTACTGAGATTTGATGATCCACTGTGTCACTAATGTCGGGGCTGCATGACTGAGAAATTGTTGGGGTCTGTCTTGTGCGGGGTGTTTGACAGCCTGTTACCCGTATTCACCCACATGTTAACTTTGGGTGTTAGAAAATAAGTTGTGGATGTAGCTTATAATGCTGTTCTAGTGCTGAATAGTAAATTTCATTGTTGCATGTTCAAACTTTAGAATCTATTCGTTTTATTCTCGCTTTGTCCACTGGATCTCGCTTTGTCTACTTTTAAAAAATGTTACTGGTGGCTACCCAGATCAGAGCATATAGTTAGTAATCTGGTCCAGGATCATAATACTCAGTTGATCACTCAATCAGATTAAATATGCATAACTTCTTGCCAAATCTTTGCAAAAATGTAATAACAGCCACATCAGTGTCCAATTCAAATTAATATCAGACAAAGAGGAATTTTGAAAGGGAGGGAACATTCATTCTTTATAAATTTGTAATTGACTGGTAAATATTTTTTGTCTCACATTAGATCCAGGAGGTGGGAACTATTAAGAGAAAATGGTAAGCCTTCATAGGTTTTTCATACATAGACCCTGCATATGTAAGAACATAGGAGCTAGGAGCAGAAGTAGGTAATTCAGCTCCTTGAGCCTGCTCCACCATTTAATACAATTGTGGCTAATCTCATCTTGACCTCAACTCTGCTTTGTGCCTGCTCTCCATAACCCTTCAACCCATTACAAATCCCCACCTTTACTGTCTGAAGCTTAAGCAGGTTTGCATCTCAGAACCTTATCTTGCTTTGCTATTTAATACAATTGTAAGAATAGTTATTTCAACTCCTTTGCCCTGGTTAGTTTCATCTGACACATGCAGTCCTTACTGAATATGCTTATTAAACTTCCAAATTACAAATGAAATACTTCAATTAGGTTTCAACTGTAATACAATGTAATCAAAACTTGTCCAATTTTCATTTCTCAGTGACATTAACCGTAATTGATGTAACTTTGTACTCCTAAACTTCACTGACATATTCAGGGGGTGAAAATTGGGAGCCCCTCTCATGAACCCTGTATTTGAACACTTTCCTTGCTGCAGGATTTCTGTCCGGTCTTATGACAGAGGCTGTGCTCAGCCAAAGGAAGGTCATTGACGGAGATGCAATGCATGCAATGCATTTTCCTGTTCAAGACCACCCCTAGATGAATTAACAGCTGGTATCGGTCAGTGTTAGAAATGCAAATGCCTTTAAGGGTCAAACATTACAGGCCAGAGTCGGTAGAAGCATGTAATACTCTTTAGACTTTGTATTGGGTGATTTGCTGGTGGGTTATTAGAGAAAATATTGCTAGATCTTGGGATCTAGTGGTGCAATGATAGTGTTCCTACCTCTGAGCCAGAAGGTCTAGGTTCAAGTCCCACTTGCTCCACACATAACATAGTATGTCTGACTAGGTTGATTGAAATAGCTACAAGCTCTCTGATCCAGAAACCAGAAAACTCAAACTGCAGAAGTTGGTTTCTACATGTGGTAAGAGCTGGGGTCTTAAGATCTTGTGTTACAATGGTAGCTTCCTTACCTTTGAGCCAGTTGGCCTGGGTTCAAGTCCTTCACCCTCTAGAAGTGTGCCATAACATCCTTGAACAGGTTGATTTCAAAAAAAAGTTGGATTCTCATCTGTGCTGGGATGCCCTTGGAGAGGGAGCATGTGGTATCCACTAGTATCTCAAAGGCTTTCAGAGGTAGGTGGGCACTATTGCACATTGTGCATTACCTCTCCCTTTGACAGAATTTTAATTTAATCCTTCCCTAGTTTGCTTCCCTTTTTTTTTGTTTTTTTGGTTATTGTGACACTGTCCCTGTTGGTAATTGAGTGATTGGTAATTTGGTGATGGGTTATCAAAATTTTAAACAAAAAAAAAACTGAGTTCTTAGGTCTCCTATGTACACACATTCTGCTTGGAGAGAATTCCACATTGGCCCCAGGTTCCAGAGCTGGCAACCTGTGACCTAAACTGCCTCATGGAAATTCCCACTGTATCTTTCCATGTGGCACAGAGGGGTTTCTTCTACCAGCTGCTGCTGCTGCACACCATCCATTTCTTTACCTTCTTTTGCCATCTGGATCTGGCTTGATTAGCCTTTCTGTCCCTGGATGACAGGCCCCCAGTGGAAGGCTCTCTATATGACAGTTCTCCTACTTTCCATCAAGGACCTAGCGGGGAGGCTTTTGTATGCAGCAGTCTCATATAGTGTGGATTAAAGTGGTTCGTGAACCTCTGGGCCAGCTTGCTGTTTTTTGCGTGTTGTAATGTGGGTCATTTAATCGTGTGTGTGTGTGTGTTTGTGTGTGTGTGTGTGTGTGTGTTTGTGTGTGTGTGTGTGTGTGTGTGTGTGTGTGTGTATTGGTTATGGGTGATTGCACTTCATGTTTTACTATTTAAAGAATCTTCTGTTATCCTTTTGGTTTCGCTTCAGCTCCATGTTCCTGATTTTGGGCATCTGGTGCTGAGGCATGTGGGCAGGTTCTAAGACCTCATTGTGGGCCTGTCTTGGACCTAGCTAAAGTAGCCATTAACAGGTCCAGGCAGTGGGCGTGGAGAGAGTCATGATTGCCGACTGCCTGCCTCTCTTCTGTGGTTACATCCATGGTCTTTGGAGATGCAGTAAATGGTGTCCACCAGTGTGGGAATTGAAACCAAAGCCAGGTGGATCTCATTGATTATGAGCAAGCTACTCAGAGTCCACATACTGTGCACATGTAAATAAAGGGTGACTTGGTGGCGGGATAATGACCTCCGTGCAGTTGTTTCAAGCAGTAAGTTCAAAGCCTTTCAGGAATGGTGTGTACCACGGGGGCTGGAGTGTTTTATCTCCCCTTCCAACAGTATTTTGATTTAGTTTCTCACCCCCAACCCCAATTTTGAATGTTAGGTTTCTAATCACACTGCTCCAGTGGACACTGTAATTTGTTACTGGGTGATTGATTCCTTTTGATGGTGTGTTTATTCATTTTCAAAGAAAATCTGGGTTTAATTATGGGCAGGGAAAGAATCCAGAATGGAAAGGAGGAAACTGATGTTTATGTTGAACTATAGATTTTCAATAAAACCGTTGTAATTCTCTGAAAGTCCTTTGCTCCAAATTCAACATTTGAATATTGATCTGCTGAACAGCATTCCTGGTAAAACTAGGCATATTAGGAGTGTCCAGTTGGGGTGCACCTTTGGAAGTTCAGGTCAGGAGCATCGTCTTTTGTCAGGAGCATCTATCTTAAAATGAACTTGTCTCCACAATCTTCCTTTTTTGGTTGGTGGGGCCATCTCTCCCTGACCTTAACCCTCACCCTAAATTCTACTCCAATCTGCAAGTCATCAACCACTTTTGCTGACCTCGGCATGGCAAGCATCCATTATTTGACCAAGTGGAACTGGTGGTTGGTGATGAGGAGCGTCTATTACTGGGAGCACTTTCTAATGTAAATGAAGGAAGTTCTAAATGGATACAGTCCTGGAATAAGTCTAGGTTTCTCTCTTAAAATTTGGCCACTGTATCTTTACTCCTTGAGTACATTTCATTAGTGTGTAACTTTTGAGTTTTTCTTAATCTTATTTTCGAAGTGATGATACAAAGTGACTTCCGAATGTGCATGATGGGTTACTGTAGCCTGCCTGACCAACTTGGAAGTATGAAAAATGCTGAACAATATTCACTCACATACTTCTACTTCTCTGCCAGGCAGTTGAAATGGCATTGGTTCTGATAGTGGATCTAGTTTTAAGAGAGCATAACAAGGATTTCTATCTTCTAAAACGTTCACTTTAGCCAACACAACACTCCACCTAACATTACCAAATTAGCTTAAATTGTCAGTCATCTCATTTACTGTTTGTGGAACCCTGCTGTGCATAAATTTGCTGCCAGAGTTGACCATAAAACAAGAAAAGCTGCACGTCAAAAGTAATTAAGTGGCTCACACATCCCAAAGATGTAAACAATGCAACTTCCTTCCTTTTTATAATTACAATTTCTCTCTCTCTTTCTGCCCCTTTTTCTTTTTCCATTGGAGTGGCAATGAGCAATGATTGGGTTAGTGCTCATAAGGAGGTGGCAGATTATAGAACATAGAACATTACAGTGCAGTACAGGCCCTTCAGCCCTCGATGTTGCGCCGACCTGTGAAACCAATCTGAAGCCCATCTAACCTACACTATTCCATTATCATCCATATGTTTATCCAACGACCATTTAAATGCCCTTAAAGTTGGCGAGTCTACAACTGCTGCAGGCAAGGCATTCCATGCCCTTACTACTCTCTGAGTAAAGAATCTACCTCTGACATCTGTCCTATATCTATCACCCCTCAATTTAAAACTATGTCCCCTCGTGCTAGCCATCACCATCTGAGGAAAAAGGCTCTCACTGTCCACCCTATCCAATCCTCTGATCATCTTGTATGTCTGTATTAAGTCACCTTCTAACCTTCTTCTCTCTAATGAAAACAGCCTCAAGTTCCTCAGTCTTTCCTCATAAGACCTTCCCTCCATACCAGGCAACATCCTGGTAAATCTCCTCTGCACCCTTTCCAGTTCTTCCACATCCTTCCTATAATGCGGTGACCAGAAGTGTATGCAATACTCCAAGTGCGGCCGCACCAGAGTTTTGTACAGCTGCAACATGACCTCACGGCTCCGAAACTCAATCCCTGTACCAATAAAACCTAATACACCGTATGCCTTCTTAACAACCCTATCAACCTGGGTGGCAACTTTCAGGGATCAATGCACATGGACCCCGAGATCTCTCTGCTCGTCCACACTACCAAGAATCTTACCATTAGCCCAGTACTCTGTATTCCTGTTACTCCTTCCAAAGTGAATCACCTCACACTTTTCTGCATTAAACTCCATTTGCCACCTCTCAGCCCAGCTCTGCAGCTTATCTATGTCCCTCTGTAACCTGCAACATCCTTCTGCACTATCCACAACTCCACCGACTTTAGTGTCATCTGCAAATTTACTAACCCATCCTTCTACGCCCTCATCCAGGTCATTTATAAAAATGACAAACAGCAGTGGCCCCAAAACAGATCCTTGCAGTACACCACTAGTAACTGAACTCCAGGATGAACATTTTCCATCAACCACCACCCTCTGTGTTCTTACAGCTAGCCAATTTCTGATCCAAACTGCTAAATCACCCTCAATCTCATGCCTCCGAATTTTCTGCAGTAGCCTACCGTGGGGAACCTTATCAAAGATTGACACAGATTGCTTAAGGAGTGGGCAAAGATCTTGCAAACGGAGTACAATGTGGGAAAATGTGATCATTTTGGCATGAAAAAGATGCATATTATCTAAATGGTGAGAGATTGCAGAGCTGTGAGATGCAGAAGGTCCTGACTGTCTTCATGCATGAATCAATGAGCAAATTTGCAGAAACAGCAAGTGATTAAGAATGCTAATAAAGATTTATCATTTATCACAAGGGGAATGAATAAAAAAGTTATACAGAACATCGGAGAGACTGCATCTGGAGTTTTGTAGACAATACTTGTCACCGTACTTACAGAAGGATGACAATGCATTGGAATCAGTTGAGTGAAGGTTTACGAGACTAATACCTGGAATGGTTGAGTTATCTTATGAGGGAAGTAGGACAGGCTAGACTTTTATTTACTTGAGTTCAAAAGATTAAAAACAACTTGTTTGAAGTGTAAAGAAATCTTGTGGGTTCTTGTTAGGATGGATGTGGAGAGGATTTTCCCTCTTGCGGGAGAATCTAGAACTTGGGGGTCACTGTTTCAAAGATCGAGATGCCTGTATGAGACAGAGTGAGAGAGATGAGGGAAAATATTTTCTCAGGGTTGAGAGTCTTTTCAACTCCCTGCCTCAAAAATGTGATGTTAACATAGTCTTTGAATATTGTTAAGGCAGAGGTTGATATATTCTTGGTAAGCAAAGTAGTGGAAAATTATCCCTGCCTTAATAACTTTTGATTCCATTGTCTGACATGAATCTTAAAAATATTCAATGACTCTGTCTCCATCATCTTCTCAGAGAGTTCCAAGATCTCTAAACCTAATGAGGGAAATAATTCTCCTCATCTCTGTCCTGAAAGGGTGACCCCTATTTTCAAAGCAGTGCCCCTCAATCTGGGATAACAAGGTTTAGAGCTGGATGAACGCAGCATCAGAGGAGCAGGAAGGCTGACGTTTCGGGCCTAGACCCTCAATCTGGACTGACCCACAAGAGGAAACATCCTTTTCACCTCACCGTTTTTAAGACCATTCTTGATCTTGGATACATCAATCAAATCATCTTTCCAGTCTCCAGAAACAAGCGCAGCTCATCCAGCCTGTCCTCATAAGACAGCATGCTCAATCCAAGTTTACCAATTACACAAAGATTGTTGATTAAATAGTATATGTGGGAGCATAAAGCTATAGAGAGAATTTCACAGATAAAGTGAGTAGGCAAAGCTAGTGTATTTCATCATAGGTAAATGCGCAATGAAAAAAGGATAAATAACTTTATTTAAATGTTCCAAGACTAGGAATGTGAAAAAGGAAAATGCATGATTTTATGCAATACATTTCCTCATTTCAGGATGTTCTAAAGCATTTGACAACCAATGAAGAACTTTTGAAAAATACACTGCAGTTTCCCACCCCATGAGGTGGTGAGGTGGAGTTAATTGGACAGAATTCCGAAAATCAGATGCTTGCCGTCATGCTAAACATTCACAGTGAAGTCCTCCTTTCTTAGATGATATCACTTTTTCACCAACAGGGGGTCAGAAGTCCATATAAATGCATATATATCTCATTAATTACCCTACTTGCCAGAATTAGTTTCTCCTTCCTAATTAACCACTGCCCAATTGAGATACTCAACACTTTAGTAACGTGATTGGATAAACTAACTGCATACCTAGTGACTTTGCTCTTCAGCCTCCAATCCAGGTGAGTACGCAGCTTTTGCTGCCTCCACTGCTACCTACGTGATGTTCCCTGTTTGTCCTGTTTGAATTTTATAGGTTCTGTGATACCTCGTACTTCTAAACTCCAGTGAATATAGTGCTCACTAATCCAGTCTCACTTTATACATCAGTCCTGTCATTCCAGGCATCAGTCTGGTAAACATTTATTGCACTCCGTCTATAGCCAGAACATCCTTCCTTAGATAGGAGACCAAAACTATTCCAGAGACTACTCCACATGTGGTCTTACCAAGGTCCCGTACAGATGCAGCAAGACATCCCTGCTCCTATATTCAAAAGTGGGGTCGCATGCTGAAACAAAAGCAGAAATGCTGGAGAAACTCAGCAGGTTTGGCAGCATCCGTGGAGAGAAAGCAGAGTTAATGTTTCAGGTCCAGTGACCCTTCTTCAAAGCTGAAATTTTGGTATTGTGATCTCTGAGGCAGGAATAAGTGCTGTGGAGTTCTGACTGAGTTAGAACAGTTGCACTGCTGCAGTAAGACTCCTGCACTCAAATCTGTTCCTGAGATTTTCAAGTGGTAAAATTGGATCACAGTGCAGAAAACATTTAGGAAGCTATGCTGTGGACACGTTATAGATTCTGCCATTCCTCCCATGAGGGGCGTGTGTGTACATGTGGTATCCACCCATCCACAGCCTGAATTCTGCGAAGTGTGTGGCTTCCCAATGGATGAGCTGATCTTGAGACTTTGTTCATCTCTCATAATCAGCAAAGATATGGTGGTTGAAATACAGCATTGGGAATAAGTGGTCCACATTTTTTACTTTGCAGAACTTTCTTCGGTCCATTTGGGACAATAAAATTGCAATACCTTTTAGAACACTTCCAGTGAACACATTTGTTCAAAACTGCTTATCCTGTACAACGATTGAACTCTCATGTCACTGACATGCCGCCTGAAGATTTTCTTTGCTTTCCTGCCCATGAAGCCCAGATGCAGTCTCCAATCACTATATTTGTGCTGGAGGGAGTCTGCTGACTGGTATGCCCTGATGACTTTGACAGGCATCCTGTAGGACTTTAGGCCTAGAGTGGCCCAGCCTGGTGAGAGTGCCCTGCCTGAGTGCGGGCTCATTCTCTTTGGCCTGCATTGCTAACGGCAATGTGGTCACTGGCAGAGGGAAGGTGGAGGGGAAGGATATCGCTGGCATCTTATATAAGTTGCTCGGGTGCCTGTCTTGTCTCTCTTCCTCCCTTTGGGAATCTGGCGGCTCCTTAAGAAGAAAGGGTACTTAGAATGAGATCCGAGGTGTCTTGTCCCTCTCCCCCTCTCTCCTAGTCACTGATGTTGATCCACCATGCCTGAGTGATGGAGCGCTAATCTGCTTGCAAATCTAGCAGCCCCCGAGCATTCTACTGAACCTGGGCCTCCCAAGGCAACCCACAGTTGCCATTGAAGCAACCAAGTGCGTGGAGGCTCCAGCAATGCACAACAGTGAGATTAGACAGGCTCCTGCGTCTTTCGTTTCAACCTACTGAAGACTTCTGGCAAACCTGCCTGATGTCCCCTGCCTCTATCTGGTAAGTTGTACCATGTCGGTTATGGTGGAGTACGGGGGCACACTTTCTGCCTGAGGTCAAGCAGGTTCCTGGTCTCCAGCTGTCCTCTTAGTGTCAGAGACCTTGGGGGTTTCTTCCTGCACCAGCTGTGTACTGAAGAAGGGTCACCCATCTTGAAACATTTGCTCTGTTTTCTCTCCACAGATGCTGCCAGACTTGCTGAGATTCTCCAGCAATTTCTGCTCTTGTTTCAGATCTTCAGCACCCTCAGTTCTTTGTTTTATTTCTGTGAAGCAAATGACTCCACAAATCATCTTCAGATTAGATTGAGGAAGTTAGGATTGCTTTCCAGGGAGAAAAGAAGGCTGAGACAAGAGACGCGAAAGACATATTTGAAAGACACTGTGAGGGGACTGGGCAAAGTCAATTGAGAAAAGCAATTTCCTGCTCGTGAAAGAATCAAGAATTCAGGAGCACAGATTTAGAAGTAGTTGGTAAAAGGAGCAAATGTGATATCAGTGAAAAGATTTTCACTGGTTAGGCTCAAGATTACACTGCCTGAGAGAGTGGTGGAGGCAGCTTCAGTTGTAGGATTCAAAAGAGAATTAGATGTTTGTTTGAAAAGGAACAAATGCAAGGTTAGAGGGAGAAGGCAGAAGACAGAGAAATGCTCACGCAGAGGGCCAGGTGGGAGACACTTTGCAGAATGGCTTCCTGCCGCGCTTTAATAATTCTGTGACAGTGTTATGGAATCTTTAGCATCCACCTCAGACAGGCAGATGAGACTTTGTTTTAACATCCTGTCCAAAAGACAGCACCTCAGAGCATTGCATTTGATTTTTCTGCTCAAACCCTGGAGTGGGTGTTCAAGCCAGAACCTTTTGATTCAGACGAGACATGCTACCAACTGAACCACAGCTGATGAGGGTGTGATGGTTGCAGATTTGAATGTGGGACAGGATGGTATCACAGAACTGTTACAGTGGAGACGGAGGCCATTTGGCCCATTGTGACTGCACTGGCTCTCTGTATTTTAATGGAACTTTAACTTCTCCTGCCTTTTCCCTGTAACCATGCACATTATTTCTATTTAAATAATCATCAAATTCCTTATTGAATGCCTTAATTGAACCTGTCTCCACCACACTTCCAGGCAGTCTATTCCAGACTCTAATTAGTAGCTGTGTGAAAAAGTTTTTTTTCCCTCCCCTCATATTTGTTTATTGTGTAAAACACTGGTTCTCAGCCCATTTAAAAGTGGAAACAGTTTCTCCCTATCCCTCACTCTGTCCAGATCCCTCATGATTTTGAAACCTTCTACAAAATCTCTTCTTCACCTTCTCCTCCCCAAGGAACACAGCCCCAAATTCTCTAATTTTTTGTGTTCTGAAGAAAGGGAGCAGATAGCTATAGGAGTTCACAAAGAGGAATTTGAGTGAACAATTTGGTTAGAATAGAATATCGGGCTAAGAAATTGGGTCTTTTGAACAAAACAGGGTCAGAGAGAGAGTCTCGCAAGAATTGTGATAGAATTTGGAGAAAGATGTGAATTCAAAACAGAGGCAATAAGGCATTTTTATGAAAGTTTGTTCCAAAGGGTTAGGGGAAAGGGGATCTGGAGAAGTAGCAGGGGCTACAGAATGGATGGCCTCCCTCCTGGATGTCCAAAAGGTTCTCAGACTTACTATTAGACGTGAGATTGGAAGAGAGAGGGTAGGGTGGTTTAATAAAGCAGTTTGTAGCGAAGAAAAGAGCAGCAGAAGGTAAGCATTAATCAGGGTCACCTCAAAGTAAGAAGGTAACCACTTTCATGTCTGAGTGAGCATTGTCACTTCCAGTTAATTTGGCAACCTAGACCAGTTGATGTTCCAATTTGTTATGGACGGGTTGATTGGATTGTCTGACCACTGCTTTTGGATACTGTGAATTCTGGTTTACTTGTTCCAGTGGTTCTGATGAGTGTTGATGACCTTGTGGCAGAAATCTCCCGGTATCTCTCTCTCTCGGTTAATATCGCCTTTCCACAGCTGTGTGTGAATGCTTACTGATTGCAGAATTACTGCTATATTGCCCTATGCAACAATAAATATAACTCAAAGTGAGTCAGATATTTGAAGCAGTTTTGAGATGAGGTGAGGTGCAAGTACTTTTGAAGCTTTTATGAGCTATGAAAAGCAATATATTGTTTCAGACTCTTATACCAAACCAGATTATGCCATTGCAACCACTGAATGTTACCTCAATTGACTTAAGCCTTTGAGCGCTAATTGTTACTTTGTACCATGGGAATGCAGTTGAATAAGTTTGAAATTGCAAGCACTTTTTAAAGAAAATTTCAATTCTTCAGCAATTGTGTCAATTTTAATTTAAAACTTTGAATTTTTTTTAAAAAAAGCAAAATGGCAGAGACGGTGCAGGTGTGGAGTCTTGTGGTGTAGAGCTACAGTTGTAATTTATTTTTTAGGTTGCTGGAAGCCACATATGTTTTGAATTCTAAAGGCCCTGTAAACCATACAGCAACTAAGAGAGGATGTTTATAACCAAATACAAAAGTTCAAAGTCATTGTCTAATTCTTTAGGGATACACCACGTCTTGCATAATTTTCCATTGGCTATTTTATAACCTTACAGCAACAAAAATAATTTTAAGATTACATTTGGTGCGTACTCTCAATTAACCTTTATTGCAAAACTGTGAGATTGATAATCATGTTGACAGGCTGGAAGTATTTTATGGTCCATCAGCTTACATGGAGAATTCAACAAAAGGTTTGCTTTACTTAAAACAGTGGTGATAACTGATTGCATGAACCCACCGTAAAGTTCAATTTTGAGCAACACATCATGTTCCCAGGTTGAATCTTCAGTTTGTGGTCTCTTCCAGGATTATAATAAAACCCAAGGAGTGTTGGGAATCATGTCAGAAAATCACCCTACCCCACTTTGTCAAATGTGACCTTGATGCCAAAGCTGCCGCTTCCATCTCACCTCTGTAATACAGCTCTCTTGTGCATGTTTGAACCACATTTGCCTGTAATGAAATTTGGAGCAGAGTGGCCCTGGTGTAACCTAAACTGAGCATCCGTTATTGGTGAGTAAGTTCTGCCTAGTATCAGTCAGCAACACCTTCCATTACTTTGTTAGTGATTGAGAGTAAGCTGCTGAGGAGAAGTTCCTACTATCTCTGCTGAGGAGATAATTTGGATTGTGATAGGGTGATGATTATATTTGTCCTGCTTTTGTGAACAGAACATACCTGAACAGTTTTCTACTTATGATCACAGACATTGCCAAAAAACACACAAGGAGGCAAAGTTTTACATCTTGCACTCAGTCAGACTGAAACACAGGAAAACCAACTTTATAAAGGAAACAACACTATACAGTGGTTGACTGGGGACAGTCCCTTAAGAAATTCCTGTCATTAAATTAATCTAGCAATGCATCAAGGCACGTTTGTACTTTGGCAGTGTACTATTGGACTGGTAATTGCAATGCCTGAAACCCAGCCCCTAGTAATCCAAATTGGCCAAAAGTAAGAAGATAAACCCTCCTTAGGAAAAAGCTGAGGAATATTGATTTGTATGGGTAATTAATTAGAAGCTGCCTTTGCTAAGTTTCATATCAATAATTAGAAAAATATACATAAGGCCAGCTCAGCTTGGTGAGTTATGATCTTCATGCCAACATAGAAAATAATCGACACGTTACTGTGTACTGTTATATTCTTTTGGTACATCAGATAACCCTTTGAGGATCAGCTTCCTTTTGACAAGCCCGATCAAGTTTTGATATTTATCATCAACCTGAAGCAAGGGCATGGCTCTAGTTGCCTTGATTGAAACTCTAATCCTACAGTTTCGTTTTGAAGTGAGTCTATAATGCTTGAGTAAATGTCATCATTTCTAGGGAGAAAATCCACACTCTGCCCATAGCAATAGTATGAACAGGTCCTAAAAATAACACACTGTTGTGCACCAATAACATTACTCAAAAAGCACACTGGTCTATTGCACAGACTAGTCAAGCAACAACTTGACGCAGTCACAGAATTGTGCCTCACAGACAATGTCCATGACATCACTATCACCATTCCTCAGTGTGTCCTGTCCACACCAGAGGTTGTGGTACAAAGTCAGGATGTAAATGTCTTGGGACATTTTCATAGCGTCAAATCTAACATGGGTAAAAACATCTAGCATTTTCCCCACTTCAGCTACTCAATGAGTACTCCTCAAACTTGAGCATAAATTCAGGTGGGTGGTGGTGGTGGTGGGTGGGGGGGGTGGGGGGGATGGGTGCATCCAATGCCTGCAGTGGCTCTGCAGCACTACACCGATCAAGAAACTAGCTGTTAGACCTGATCTGCAGGAGCTGAGCCAACAAGAGAGTAAAACATACTTGACTATGTTATCACCGTATCTACCTGTCACAGATGCACTTGTCTGTGACAGTATTATTAAGCGTAACCGTATACAGTCCTTGTGAAGATGAAGTCCCATGTTCACATTGAGGATGCCCTTCCATTGCATTAAATGGGATAAATTTTGAACAGACCTAGCACCCCAGCTGGTGACCAATGAGGTGCCACTGGCCATCGGAAGCTGCAGAAATATATTCAACACAATCTGTAACCTCAGCTCCTTGTGTATTCCCAACCCTACCATTAGAATCAGTTCTAGTTCAATGAAGAGTGCAGGAGACAAGCCAGGTGCAGTACCAGGCATCTAAAAACCAGGTGTCAACCTGGTGAACCTATAAAACAGGACCGCTTGTGTGCCAAAGTAGTGTGAGCAAGTGATAGAGGTAAATGATTCCACAATTAATGGATCAGTTCTCTACTCTGAAATCTTATACATTCAGTCATGAATGGTGGTAAACAATTAAACAACTAATAGGGAGAGGAGACTACACAAATATCGCCAACATAAAAGATGGGTGAGCCTAATGTAACAGCAGAAAAGACATGGCTGAAGCATTTGCAACCATTTTTAGCTAGCAGTGCAAAGTGGATGATCCACTGTGAGGCAGCAGTGCCAATCTCTGCACCACCGTGCTGCCACATGAAATCAAGAAAGGGCTAAAAGCATTGAATGCATCAAAGGCTATGGACCTGACATTTTGGCAATAATACTAGAGACTCTAGAACTTGCCAGGCCCCCAGCCAAGCAGTTCTCGTACAGTTACAACTCTTGCATCCACATGGTAAGGTGGAAAATTACCCAGGTATGGCCAGTCTCCAAAAAGCATATCAGATGTAACCCAGAAAATTACTGCCCAGTGTTTTCAAATCAAGCTGTTTCACTGTGTTATAACACGTCTCTGGGGGAGAAAGGATTTGAACCTAGGCCACCTGACTCAGATGTAGAGACTCTACCACTGCACCACAAGAATCCTAATTACTGCGCTATTACTCTACTTTAAATTATCAGTGAAACTGAAGGAAGAAGTCATTGGCTGTGCTTTCAAGCAGCACCTGCTCAGCAATCACATCAGTTTAGGTCCTGCCAGAGACACTCAGTCCCTGAATTCCTTACTCCCTCAGTTCAAACATGGACAAAAGAGCTAACTCTGGTGGTGGGATCACAGCAACTGCCCTTGAGAGCAAGGAAACATTTGAACCAGTGTTGCATCAGGGAGCTTTGGACAAAGTAGGGTCAACAGGCATTGGGTGAAAACGTTCCAATGGTTGAAGTCATATTGAGTACAAAGAGAGACGATGGTGACTGTTTAAGGTCAGTTATCTTTACCCCAGGCCATCATTGCAGGAGATAGCCAGTGTAGGGTCAACCATTGCCTCATCAATGACCTTCCCTCCTTCATAAAATTGGAAGTGAGAATGTTCACTGATGATTGCAGAGCGTTCAACACCATTCACAACACTGCAGATACTGAAACAGTGTATGTTTTTATGCAGTATGACCCAGACAACATTCAGACCTGGGGTGATATGTGGTACCAATGTTACTTGCCACGGATGTACCAGACAATAACTGATGCCAACAAGAGAGGCTATAACTCTTTCCCCTTGACATCCAATAGCATTAGTGTCACTGAATCCCCCGCTTTCCATATCCTGGGGGCTTCCTCCAGTAAAAACTTTATTATGTAGCATGATTGGCAAATGTGTGCTACCAGTTAGTCAACAACATTCAGTAAATTGTTCCTTAGACAGCACCTTCCAAACCCACAACCACCACCATCTAGAAGGGGAATGGTAGAAGATACACGGGAACACCACTACTACCTACAAGTTCTCTTCCACACTACTCGCTGGGTCAAAATTCTAGAACTCCCTTCCTAACAGCTTTGTCAATCTATCTACACCAAATGGGGTTCAAGAAAGCAGCTCACCACCACCTTCTTGGGAGCAACTAGGGATTGGCAATGAATGCTGACACCAGCCAGAGATCTCCACATCCCTTGGTTGAATAAAAAAGAATTAATTCAGATGCGAAAGAAGGTACTGCTTTCTACTTGAAGCATTGAGAAGGGGTAAGCAGCTGGATGGTGAAGGAACCCAGCACAGCAGAGCATCACAGTAAAACCTCCATCAATGGAAGGCAAATCTGCGACCATGAACTTCAAACCACCTCTTCAAAAAATAACCAAGCTTCAGTTTCACTGACATTTTCTCTGAGCTCTGTACCTTTTTGTTCATACACAATAACCAGAACTGACCCAATAACTTAATAAATTTCAATTTAAAATGTAAGAACAGTTTCTGAGATTTACAATTTACCATGCTTAATTCTAAAAATGATACGTTATCTGAACAATAAAAGTGACTGGCTTTTAAACAAAAATATAACTGTCAGAAATTCTGGTTGCTGGAGAATTTGAGTTGGTAGAGTGGAGGATAACACCAAGTTTACTGTATTTACCAGAAACTGAACAGGACCAGCCTCATAAACACAAGTACTGAGGCTACAAGGGCAGGCCAGAGGTTGGGAGTTCTGCTGCGAGTAACTCACCCAATGACCCACCAAGCCTATTCACCATGTGCAAGACAAACATTTGTGATATATTGTTTTTCACTTGCTTCGATGGCTGCAGTTCGAACAGCACACAAGAAACTTGACATCAAGGACAAAGTAGCCTGCTTCATTAACATTCCATCCAACACCACCAATATGAATATACGAGTCTCTCCATCAACTCACGGTCATAACAGTTTGTACGATCTACATGATGTAGTGCAGCAGCTCATCAAATCATAGAATCCCTACACTGTGGAAACAGGCCATTTGGCCCAACAAGTCCACACCACCCCTCCAAAGAGCATCCCACCCAGACTCATCCTTTGTAACCCAGCATTTCCCATGTCTAATCCACCTAACTTACAAACCCCAGATGCCACGGGCAACTTAGCATGGCCAGTGCACCTAACCTGCACATTTTTGGACTGTGGGAGGAAACCAGAGCACCCAGAGGAAACCCACGCAGACACGGGGAGAAAGTGCAAACTCCACATAGACAGTTGCCCGAGGCTGGAATTGAACCTGGGACCCTAGCGCTGTGAGGCAGCAGTGCTAAGCACCAAATCTTCTTCCAAACCCATAACCTCTACCAAGTAAAAGGATAAGGGTGACAGATAGGATCATAATAATGCATAGGAGCAGAATTAGGCCATTTAGCCCATCAATTCTGCTCCACAATATATTTCTCAACACCATTCTCTGTGACCGTGGAATCTCTTACTAGTGAAGACGCTATCTATCCCTATCTTAAATACACTCAATGATTTGGCTTCCGAAGCCCACTGTAGCAATGAGTTCTGCAGATTAACCACCCTCTGAAGAAATTCCTCCTCATCTCAGTTCTAAAGGGTTGTCCCTTCACTCTGAAACTGTGCCATTGGGTCCTAGTCTATTTAACGAGTGGAAACATCTTCTCCACATCCACTCTATCCAGGACTCTTGGTATTCTATAAGTTTCGATCAGATACCCTCTTCAAACTTCTAAACTTCATTGAGTACACACCCAGAGCCCTTAACTGCACCTCATTCTTGTAAACCTTGCTCTCGACCCCTTTAAACACCAGCACATCCTTCCTTAGATATGGGGCCCAAAACTGCTTACAGCATTCCAAATGCAGTCTGACCGGAGTCTTATACAGCCTCAGCAATACATGTCTGCTGTTAAATTCTAGCCTTCTTGAAACGAATGCTAACATTGCATATGTCTTCCTAACTACCAACCTGCATGTTAATCTTAAGAGAATCCTGAACTAGGACTCCCAAGTCCCTTTGTGCTTCAGGTTTCCAAAGCCTTTCCCCATTTAGAAAATGCTCTATTCTTCTGACCAAAGTGTATAGCCCCACATTTTCTCACATTGTAAATCATCTGCCATTTCCTTGCCCACTGTCCTAGCCTGTCCAAGTCCTTCTGCAGCCTCTGTGCTTCCTCAACACTGCCTTCCCCATTCAACTATCTTTCTGTCATCTTCAAACTAAGGAACAAAGCCCTCAGTTCCTTTGTCCAGATCATAATGTATAATGTGAATAGTTGTGGCCCTAACACAGACCCCTGTGGAAGTCTACTAGCATCCTAAAAAAAATCCCTTTATCCTTACCCTCTGCTTTCTGCTAGTCAGACAGTCCTCTATCAGTACCAGCACCTTGCCCCTAATACCATGGGCTCTTATCTTATTTAACAGCTTCCTGTGTGGCACTTGCGAAGCCCTTCTGGAAATCCAAAGAGGTCATATCTACTGGCTTTTCTTTGTCTAACTTGCTGGCTACCTCTTCAAAGCATTCTAACAGATTTGTCAGGTACGACCTCCCCTTGGTAATGCCATGCTGACTCAGCCCTATTTTACCATCCACTTCCAAGTACTCCAAAATCTCATGCTTAATAATGGACTCTAAAATCTTACCAATGATGAACATCAGACTAACCAGCCTATAGTTTCCTGTCTTCTGCCTCCCCTGCTTCTTAAACTGGAGTGTTACGTTAGCCATTTTCTAGTCTTTTGGGACCCTCCTTGATGCTGGTGAGTCCTGAAAGATCACCACCAATGCCTGTGCAATTTCCTCAGCTATCTCTGTTAAAACTTTGAGATGTAGTCCATATGGCCTGGGTGATTTAAATACCTTCAGGTTCCTCAGCACCTTCTCCTTAGTGATGATCACTACACTCTCCTTTGTCCCTTGACTATATTGAAGTAATGGTATGCTACTGATACCTTCCATTGTGAAAACTGATGCAAAGTAACCATTCAGTTCATCTTCCATTTCGTTGTTTCCCATTACTACATCTCCAAGCTCATTTTTCAGTGCCCCAATGTCTGTGCTTGCCCCTCTCTTACCTTTATGTAAAAAAAACTCTTGCAATCTTCTTTTACATTTCTAGCCAGCTTACTTTCATATTTCACCTTCTCCTCCCTTATTGCTTTTTTAGTTGCCCTCTTCTGGTTTTTAAAACCTTCTGAATTTTCTAGCTTCCGGCTAATCTTCACCATGTTGTATGCTTTTTCTTTTATGCTGTCCCTTGCTTCGCTTGTCAGCCGTGGTTACATCATCCTGCCCTTAGTATGTTTCTTCTTCCTTAAGATGAATTTCTGCTTTGGCTCCCAAATTACCCTCAGAAGCTCCTGCTGTTGCTGCTCCACCATCTTGCCTGCTAGGCTCCCTTTCCAATCAACTCTGGCCAGCTCCTCCCTCATGTCTTTATAATTACCTTTACTCAATTATAATATTGTTACATCGGATTCCATGTTCTCCCTCTCAAACTGCAGGGTGAATTCTATCATACAATGGTCACTGTCCTCAAGGAGCTCCTTCATCTTAAGCTCCCTAATTAAGTCTGCCTCATTACACATCACTAAATCCACAATTGCCTGTACCCCAGTGCGCTCTATCACCACCTGCTCCAAAAACAAAACTCATAGACATTCCACAAATTCCTTTTCCTGGGATCCACTACTCATCTGATTTTCCCAGTCTACCTGCATACTGAAGTCCCTCATGATTATTGTAATAGTGCCTTTCTTACATGCCTTTTCTATCTTCTGATTTATTTTCTTCCCCACAGTCTGACTACTTCTAGGAGGCCTGTACACAACTCCCATCAGGGTATGTTTCCTTCATGGTTCCTCAACTTTATCCATACAGATTCTGTGCCTTCCAACTCTATATCACTTGTTGAAATTGATTTGATTTCATTTCTTATTAACAAGGCAATTCTGCCCCCTCTGCCTATCTGCCTTGTCCTTTCAATAGGATGTGTATCCTTGGAAACTTAGTCCCAACTCTGATTCCCTTGCAGCCATGTCTCTGTGATACCCACAACATTGTGCCTGATCATTTTCAATCTGCACTACGAGCTCATTTACCTTGTTTCGTATACTGTGTGCATTTAAGTACAACACCCTCAATCCTGCATGGACTGTCTCCCTTCACATAGTTGTCCACTCATCTGCTCTCCCTGTAGGTAGATTTCTGACCCTTTCCAAACTCTCTGTCTTATTTCTTGATCTGAAAACTTTAATAAACTCTGCTGAGCCCCCTCCCCAAACCCCCTTTAATATTTTCCATAATTTTCCGCGCAACTGAACCCACACCCCCCACACTATTTAGTTCAAAGCCATAGCCACAGCCCTAGTTATGTGATTTGCCAGGACCCGGGTCCCAGCATGATTCAGGTAGAGCCCATCCGTCGGAACAGCTCCCTCCTTCCCTAATACGGGTGCCAACTTCTCACGAATTCAAACCCATTTCTCCCACACCAATCTTTGAGCCACACATTTACCTCTTTAATCCTGTTGACCCTGTGCCAGTTAGCTCGTGGCTCAGGTAGTGATGCGGAGATATTCCCTTTTCAGTTTTGCTTTTTAATTTGGCCCCTAGCTGCTCATACTCCCTCAGCAGAACCTCCTTCCCTTTCCGCCTATAACATTGACATCGTTGAAGGCTTAGGGATGCCTTCGCCTGCAAGTCATCCTCCAAGTCGCTCACCATCCTGTCTTGGAAATATATTACAGTTCCTTCAGGTCAATTGCTTGCATCACATGGACTGTAGTTGCTCAAGAAGGTAGCTCACTACCACTTTCTCAAGGGATGTGCAATAGATGCTTATTCACTAGTGGTACCCAGATCCTGTGAACAAATAGATTTTTAAAATATTAACTGTTGTGTCTCCACAGCATGATGTGTTCGTGACTGTGTCTTGAATGCCTTTTCACTCTTGTGCTTCAAAATTATATATTTTTTATTGAAGAAAGTAAGAAGTAATGAAACTGCGTAAAAACCATTTCAGAAATTTAAAACCTGGGCACAATATTAGATCTGTCAGCTTCAAGAGATATAATAGATCAGTCAACAATCTTAAGTTATGGATCCCTCCATACCAAAATTCTCAATAAGCCATTTCACCTTGTCCATTCATTGTCTCCCTCCAAAATCCTCTTGGACCACATTTCTTCTAACAAGTTTGCAGATTGTCCTACTCAGCATGTTCTCTCCCCCTAACCCCCAACACACACACACACACACACACACACACACAGTCCCCCACCCCCATCCTTCCCCATACACAGTAATTATCGTTAATGATTAGGGTCAATTTTGTTAATCACTTTTGAAATACTTCAGCTTTACTCATCAAAGCAGAAAGGCTTAGTTATCCAAACAGCTATGAATCGGCAGCTGTAACTAATCCTTTAAGCAATACTTATCGTGCGTGCTGATTTTCTGTTTCTATTATTTTTTAATAAGCTCATAACCTGAGCACTTTAGTAGAAATAAAATACTTAAAATTGTTCTGAAATCATGTTTGGAAAGTGGCACAGTTGTTTTGTTCACTGTGACCTGATAGAAGTTTATAAAATAATGAGAAATATAGATAGAGTTGATGATAATAGTCTTTTCCCTAAGATGGAGAATTTCAAGAGTAGGGGGCACATTTCAAGGTTAAATGAGAGAGATTTTAAAAAGACATAAGAAGCAAATTTTTTACTCAGAGGGTGTGGAATGAACTTCCTGATGATGTGGTGGATGCTGGTACAATTACAACCTTTAAAAGACGTTTGGATGGATATATGAATAGGAAAGGTTTGGAGGGATATGGGCCAGGAGAACGCCGCTGGGACTAGTTTAGTTTGGGATTGTGTTCGGCACTGCCTAGTTGGACCAAAGGTCTCTTTCTGTGCTGTATGACTGTATGATACCAAGGCATTCATTTGGATGGTAAAATTGGACAGTTTCAAATGAGCACTAACATCTGGCAAGCCCAAGAAGAAAAATTTCTGCTGGGACTCTACTCCTCAGCTGCTATAGCTGATTGAATGGTCATGGAAATCCTGAATAGAAGTAACACTATAGTACGTACTGCCAACATAACATCAAACTATTGAGAGGACTTACCCTAATTATGTGCCATTCCCTGACCACTTACCTGTTCAGTGCTTTTACTTACCTAAGGATGTTGACTGGCTTTCCCAAGGTTATTCTCTTCCTGCAAAAACAGATCTAGCTCACATTGTCACATCACACTTGCATTGCATTAACTCAGGTTGATTCTTGCACTGTGGTCTTTCATTGTCAGTTAAATGTTGTGAGACCGTGAAAGACATTGTGTAAATACAAATCCTTTGTTTTACTTCTTTTATTCACTTGCATTTGTGTAGGTAGGTTGTGTAGTTTCAGAATAGCAGAGACAAAGGAAGCCTTGACCTTATAGTCAAGTGGCAGTTGAAAATCTAAATAACTGGTTTAATTTTAATACTAGTGTTATCTGATGTACACTGAATACATACACAGTATGTATTCCCTTGTGGTCTTCCAAATGTAATCCTGACTCGAATTCAAATACATGGTCAGATATGACCTGATGGCAGTAATTTTGTTTTTTTGAGGATCGTTGTGATATTATCAGATTGTACAGATACATATTGCTCACTACAAAAGTCCTTTGTCCTGTGTTGTAAAATATCTCAGCATCATTGTAAATAGACTAAAATGCTTATTTTAATATGCATCTTAGAATTCTTGGATTATAGAGCACAAAGAAGGTTCTTTGATCCATCCTGCTTGTCTTGGCTCTTTGAAAGAGCTACTCAATTAGTACTAATTCCTTGTACTTCTAGGCCTTATCTTCTTTTTGCCTTTTGATGTATTTATTGAATTCCTTGTGGAAGTTACTATAGAATCTGCATCTCTTTCAGCTAGTACATTTTTCCTAAATTGTCCTCATTTTCTTCTCATCCCTCTTGTTTTGATTTTGCTATTATCCTATATCATCCACCTTAATGTCGTTGACCCTTGCTATGTTATGCTACCATAAGTATCAGACTGCTGGTAGCTACAGTATTCTTTATTTCAGAATGTGGGGTGGTGGGGGATGTTGGATGGAATCCAATTCTAATGCAACATGCCACACCACTTAGAAACCCACCAACTCTCCCCACACATGTACCAGTATATGCCCATACACTTTCCAGCATTGACAGCATCAAGAAAACAAATTCTCGTTAGGTTTTCTTTGTTCTCCCTTTTTCAAGGGCCTTCGGAACTAGTTTTAGCTCATTGAGGTCATTTAATTCAAGGTCAAAACCTTAATATGAAGGAATATTAGACACTATGATGTATTTGTATAAAGTTCTGTAATGGTCATCATTTTGCAGTCTTTGATCTAGTGACAATTGAGAATTTATGAGTTCAATTTTGCAGCAAAGCGTAATTCAGTTTCCTGCTGTCATTTAACAGGAATATCATTACTTTGCATGTGCTGTTTAAAAAATGCAAAAGCCATTTAAAATTTTGAGCATTTGAAAAGTATATTTTCAGTCCATGTAGGTCACAATCAGAAGTGCAATGTTAATGTTGTAAATTCATGAAATGGTATGTCCTCTACTTACATCTTACTCTGATGATGATACAAAGCCAGAAACCACATTCAACTCTCATATTTGGTGTTCTTTTGATACTAAATATCATTTGTAACAACCAAAATCTGTGTAGGAGTAGGCAAAGCGAGGGAATCCTGCCTGTATGAGCACTGTATCAGATCTGATATGTTATCTAGATGTTTTTGTTCTGAGGGTTCTAAGGTGGGGTGCCTTTGCTATTTTAAACAAACATGCTTTGCATCCCATTCAGAATTGCTCTGCTTGCAAAAATAAAACCCTTAGATCTTCAGTAAAGGGGAAAAAGAAAGAAATTTGGAGTTGGCATGGAAAGTATTTATAAGCAATGCAGAGTTCTGTCGAAGAGTAGAAGGTAGGTTAAAAGATAGCTGTTAGGCAGAGGTGGAATATTTCATGCTCTCTATACTGCAGTTTCTGTGTGCAATGAAGATGCACTTGAAAACTATTTCCTAGATTTGAGCCCAGCTGAAGCACTCAGCTGGGCAAAAATGAAGAAGTACTGCAGAATTAGAGACCCTTTAGTGGGAAGTTTAATTAAGTGGTGTGAGGATTTGGGTGGGTGCTAAAGATTTTACGACATTATAAAGAGGTACAAGGAGTTTATCTGGTGCCCTGACTAACATCAACATAGAACATAGAAAAGTACAGTACAGGAACAGGCCCTTTGGCCCAACATGTTTGTGATGACCGTGACGCTATTCTAAACTAATCCAATCTGCCTGCATGTGGCCTGTATCCCTCTACTCCTGCCTGTTCATATGTCTGTCTAAATCCCACTTAAGCTTTGCTATTGTATTCGTTTATACCAACTCCCCTGACAGCAAGTTTCAAGTGTTAGGAAGGGGAGATCAAACCCCTCTGATAAGTAAAATCGAAACACAAGCCCCCAATCTGTTATGAAGGGGAGTAGAGGTCCCGTTGTAATAATTAAACTTGAAACACCCAGAGAAGCTCACCTCACCTCGTCTAATCTGTTAAATTGTTGTGGAGAAGGGGAGGTTAAATGAAAGAAAATTCCTGATATTCATTTTATAAGTAACAAATAATAACTTATTTATTTAACCCTAATAGTGAACAAATTAACAGAATTACTAACAAACCGAATAATTCCCCCTTAACTTACTGAACTAAATTCTACTGATCTAAATTCTACTGATTTACAATAAATACAAGTCCCATTTCTATCAACCCAAGTAATAAGAAAGTAAATTAAAACTTAGTCTCTCAAAGTCTACACGCCTTTCTTCTGCTGTTCTCAAGTCATAAACACCTTTCTGTCACTGATCCAGCTGTCAGGGATGTTTTTTCTGTGAAGTTTTCTGTGAGGACTCTCAGCCAGACGTACCATGGTAACTTTTATGGATAGATGGTGCTTTCTTTGAAAGCTTAGCGATTTTTTGATGCTTATTTCTTAGTTGGCGATTCACTCTCACAACAATTTTCAAAAACCTTTTACTTATATACCTTGAATGATGTATCAATTTTCTTACAATAGCATTGGTCCAAGGTTGTCAAAACCATCAGAATTAAATTGGCTTTCAATCGCTAAGTGCTTGGTTTAAATTAATTGCTGATTCCAGCTCGTTGCCAAAACATCAAATCAAGCCTAAGGCTTCCAGTTAAACAGCCAAATGATACATGTTTCAATTTCAGAACTGGCTGTACCCCCTTCAGCTGTTTAGAGACATTTTCTGTTCAAATCTCTAAGCTTAGAAAAGCACTTTACCTCTTAAAGGGACCACACACTCTTTCTGTCTATCATTTTTTACAAACAAATTCTAGCTTCCTGCCTTCCAATTCATGTTAACTCTACACAACTTGTAACATAACCCTTGTGTAAAAAAATGTTCCTTGCACATCTCCTTTAAACTTTGCCCTCTCTATGCCTATGTCTCGTAGTATTTACTTCTTCATTTTTGCCCAGCTGTGTGCTTCAACTGGGCTAAATTCTAGGAAATAGTTTTCAAGTGCATCTTCATTGCACACAAAAACTGCACTAAAGAGAGCATGAAATATTCCACCCTGCGAAAAAGACTGTTGAGTATCCACCCTATCCTTGCCCTTCATAATTTTATGCACTTTATTTCATATCAAGTCACCCCTTAGCCTGTGATGGTCTAGTGAAAACAAACCAAGTTTGTTGAACCTCTCCTTGAAGCTAATACACCCCAATCTAGCTAACATTTGGATAATTTTTATATTTTTTCTGCAGCCTCTCCAAAGCCTCCACATCCTTTGTGTGGTGACCAGAAGAGTTCTTCTTTATCCAACACCACTGAAAATACAAAACCAAAAACCGAAAGAACTGTGGATGCTGGAAATCAGAGAAAAAAAAAGAATTTGGTTGAAAAACTCAGCAGAGCTGGCAGTATCTGTGAGGAGGAATCAGTATTAATGTTTTGTGTCCAGTGACCCTTCTTCAGAACTGATGGTAGCTAGGAAAAGGTTGATTTTTATGCAGAAGATAGGGTTGGGTGAGGGGGTAAGGAGTAAACGAAAGGTAGAGATAAAGCCCAAAAGAGAGAAACACGGTTGGGCTGACAAAGGAGTGAATAACGATCAGCCTAGGAGAATGAATAGCTGCAAATAGGGATTATTAATGGCTAACAATGGGCCTTATGTAATAGCAGACCACGTGAGAACAAGGCCTTGTATGTGGAGTTGGGGGAAAGTCCTCAAGCCATAACATTTTTGAACTCAATATTGAGTGCAGAAGGCTATAGAGTTCCCAAGCGGAAAATGAGGTGCTGTCCTTCCAGCTTGCACTGAGCTTCACTGGAGTACTGTAGCAAGCTTGAGACAGAGATGTTGGCTAGGGAACATGGTAGTGTGTTGAAGTGGCAGGCAATGGGAAGCTCAGGGTCTTTTTTGTGGTCAGAATGTAGGTGTTCTGCGAAGCAGTCACCCAGTCAATACTTCATTTCCCCAATTTAGAGGAGACCACATTGTGAGCGGTGAATACAGCGGACGAGATTGAGTGAAATGCAAGTAAATCAGGATGCCACCACCAGACATATATTCCCCTCCCCTGTCACTCTTCCGCAAAGACCGTTCTGTCTGGGACACCCTGGTCCTCCTTCACTCCCAACACCATGGCTCCATGGCACCTTTCCCTGCAACCACAGAAGGTGTAACACCTGTCCATTTACTTCCCCCTCCTCAGTATCTAAGAGCCCAGACACACCTTCCAGGTGAAGCAGTGCATAGATTGGGTGACTGTTTCGCAGAACACCTATGTTCTGACCGCAAAAAAGTCCCTGAGCTTTATTGCCTGCCACTTCAATACACTACTGTGTTTCTGGCCAACATCTCTGTCTCAGGCTTGCTACAGTGCTCCAGCAAAGCTCAGCACAAGCTGGAAGAACAGCATTTCATTTTCCACTTGGGAACTCTCTAGCTTTCTGGACTTAATATCGAGTTCAACAGTTTTAGGGCTTGGGCACCTTTCCTGCGCTTTCCCCTACCCCTGTGCACCAGTTCTTGTTATCAGATGGTCTGCTATTATACACAAACCCCTTGTTAGCCACTAACGGTGTCCATCAGCAGCTATTCATTCTCTTAAACTGACCACTCCTTTGTCTGTCCAATTGTTTTTCTCTCTCTCTAGGGCTCTATCTCCACGTATTATTTACTACTTAACCCCTGCCCCACCCTGTCTTCTGCATAAAAACAACATTTTCCTAGCTACCATCAGTTCTGAGGAAGAGTCACTGGACCTGAAATGTTAACTATGATTTTTCTCCACAGATGCTGCCACACCTGCTGAGCTTTTTCAGCAATTTCTGTTTTTGTTACACATTGAAAATATATTCAGTACACGTTCATCTTAGTGCTACTTATTGAATCCTGCTCACAGTGAATGGCTATCCAGTTGCTGTCTGCTCTAAATGATTAACTGTATAAGAAACGTGTTAAGAGTTCTATATGATTAAAAGCATTTTTCTTTATCTTTACAGTTCAAAACAGGCCCAGATTTGGTCTTTGGTCTAAGGTGAATTAGTCATCCCAATCAGCGTGACAGGCCAGGAAAACTGATCTTAGATGGAAAATTGATCTATGATAGAAAGGGGGTTTGTGCCCCGTGGTTAAAAATATTTGTATCTAGGTGACCACCTGAGAACAACAAACTCATGTTGGCCAACATTTCGGGCAGCATGGTGGATCAGTGATTAGCACTGCTGGCCCACAGCGGCAAGGACCCATGTTCAATTGCAGCCTCAGGAGTCTGGCTGTGTGGAGTTTGCACATTCTCCCCTCTGTATCCCTGAATTTGCTTCGGTTTCCTCCCACAGTCCAAAGGTGCGCAGGTTAGGTGGATTTGCCAAGCTAAATTGCCCATTGTGTCCAGTGATGTGCAGGCTAGGTGGATTACAGGGATAGGGTGGGTCTGGGTGGGAGGGTTGGTCAAATGTGTGGCCACACTGTAGAGATTCTATGATCTCGCTTAGCTGTGATTTCTCCCTCTTCATGCTAAAGCACTCCTCTGTAGGCAGATAGGAGCACATTTTGCACACATACAAGTGTTCAGATACTAGCAAATTAGATTTTGCTTTACTAACAGGCAATGTTAACTGAAGCACAAGTAGGGGCAGTGAACCAGGAGAATTCCTTGCACTACTTCTTGCCTAAGAGGATTGTGGATACTCAGCCATTGATACTGAAAATGGTGAGTTTCTGTGTGTGTAGTATTAACAGAGGAGAGTGAGGCCTAGTAATACTTAATGTGGTCTGACTAGTTATAATGATCATTCAAGCTGCTGTGAAGCAGATAAGAATAACTGTGCATTCTGCACATTGAGAGAGTGGGGCCATGCAGGGGGAACAAATCAAGGCAACAGATTTACAGCATTAATAGAAAAACAAAATAGCTGGAAATATTTGGCAGGTCAGGCAGCATCTGTGGGTAGAGAAACAAAATTAATATTTTTACGATCTTTCTCAGCAGTTCTCACTTCACTATTTTTCTCTCTCCCTTGATCCTGGCTGACAACCTATTTCCAGAATTTTCTGTTTGCAGTACTGTCTTGCAAATTTTTGGCAGTTTGCTCTTATATTTGTTTTATGTCTTTGCTAGGCAGAGAGGCATCAAAATGGAGGTGGGGGAATCGTTGAGCAAATCGACAAGTGAATGGGAGATCAAAGGCTAGGAAGTTGAGAGTTTCAAAATGCAGCTGCAAATGACTTTGTAAAAGCCCTTCCACCACCACCACCCCACCTCCTCCCAACCCAAAAGTACACACAGAGAGAAGTGAAGTTGGGGAAGTTGGGCAGTGAAGGATACAATGAAGTGGCTTGATTAGATCTTGTCAGACTAGAGGTTGAATGTGTGACCCTCTGTACTAGTGCATTGGAAAGTTTTGCTATTTCAAAGAGACTATATAAATTCTACACAATAGCAGACCAAATTATGCATTTACTTCCTAAATCATAGAGGGAGCTATGTGCTTTATTTATAATTCATTCACATTAAATGATTAAATTTCATATTCTGTTGAAGAAAGTGGGAAATGGATTCCATAATGCAACAGGACCTTTTCTCATATACCATAGTTCCATAGAATGATAAGATACAGGAGGTGCTTATTTGGCACTTCATGCCTCTTTGAAACAGCTGTCCCATTCACTGCCAATCAGGTATCTCCCTAGCGTCCTAAAGATCTTCATTTTGCAGGGACTTACACATTCCCATTTGAAAATTCCTACTGAATCAGCTGTCATTGCCCTTTTCGGACTGTGACTGAGACAATACATTGTCTGCCTCTTCGCCATAGTGATTATCTGGCTCACTAGGTTGTTTGGTGTACCAAACATGCTTGAATAAGGGGTTCATCCTGTTGTAAGGAGTGGCAAAATTGATGAATTGTGTTGGAAAGTGCCATTATAATCTGGGATGCTGGGGTTCAGAATCCAGTTTGACATACTGTTGTGGAAAAGTGGACTAAAAGGTTGTAATAGCATACTTGGCACCATTCCACCAGAAAATGTGGTGCACTATATAGCATTGTGAAGATTAGACTGTTTTTGATATAAACACGGAGTTGAAATGAAGGAAGTTGCTGGTGTCTGGGGGCAGGAGTGGTGACAGAGCAGGCCACAGAAGAAGGTTACCAAGTACAGACAGAGGAAATTGATGGTCTGTACTTTGCCTTGAGGGGACCCAGACCTCATCTACATGCGTCTGTGTGTTTGGAATAAAATGACTACGTTAACAAAACCCAGTTTGCTCAGTCATGTGGTTAACATCATTAGGCATAATGCAACCTGCTGAAAAAAACATGCAAGACTATTTTGAAATTTTTTAGAAGTGATTCATTACAACTTTCTTCTTAGAAATCTTGAAATGAAACTGTGACAGATCAATTGCTCTAAGAAAATTAAGTCATTACAGCAAAACAAAAGATCAGACATTATTTGAACTTTACATTTATGCCAAAATTCAGTTTGCTGGAAGCTTTTAGAAAAAACAAAACCCTTCCAGTGTGCCACTGTATAGTAAACGCAAACAAAAAGGGTTTAGCTGCTGGTTTGTACCAGCCTGTTTGGTTTATTGGTATACTACTTACAACATATTGCAGTTATATTCCACCAGTTTGCATATGCAAAGATTTTATACCTTCTTCATCCATTCATTTAAAGAAAAGGTTTCTTCCTTTGTTAGTTCTCTACCTGCAGCAAGCCCAATCAACCCTTATTTCATAACAACGGCACTTTTTTTAACCACATGTCTCATTTGTTTAAAGAACAACAGTGTCTATACTTGAAAAGTAACTGGTTGGCTCTAAAGTATCACGTTGAAGCGAAAGGTGCTAGATAGATGTGTTTACTTTCTCGTTCCTTCAAACAGGATAAGGCAGAGTTTGTGAGCAGTAAAAGATAAATGTGAGTGAAGAAGACCATTCTGCCTTAGTTCACATGTATAGACAACTCAGAGTTTCTTGGAGTGTAAAAATCTCTATATTACACCTTGTAGGCTTTGGCATTCAGGTTGCCTCTTTTATTCTTTGGTTGTGCTATCAATGGTTCCAACCCCTCACACATATTACGTCTCTGTTTCTTTCTGTTCAGGAATGTTGAGTATCTCTCACTCCAGACTTCCCCAATCAATATACTGTGATTTACCAACAATGGGTTGAGAAATGGCAAGTAATATTCTCAATAACAAAAATGCCAGGCAATGACCATCTCCAAAAAGAAACAATCTAAATACCACCCCATGACATTGAATGGCATTACCATCACTGAATCCCCCATTATCAACATTCTGGCAGGGGTTACCATTGACCAGAAACTTAAATGGACTCACTATGTAAATACAGTGCTACCAGAGCGGGTCAGAAATAGTGCAATGAGTATCTCACGTGTTCAATACCAGCAAGGAATATACCTTGTTATCTCTAGGAATATCCCCCATTTTCTTGGCTGAGTGCAGCCGCAACAACACTCAAGAAGCTTGACATCATCCAGGACAAAGCAGCCTTTTTGATTGGCACAACATCCACAAACTCCTGTTCCCTCCACCACTGATGCTCAGCAGCATAAGTGTGTACAATTTATAAAAATTGTAAATTCACTGTAAAAAGTCACCAAAAATTCTTTGATGGCACCTTCCAAACCCACAACTATTTCCATATAGAAGGACAAGGGCAGCAGATTACTGGGAACACCACCACTCGCAAGTTCCCCTCCATGCCATTCTGACTTGGAAATATAATGGGGTTGAGGTCCATTTGGGCCATTGTTTAATTGAATGGTGAAACAGGCTTGGGGACTAAATAGCCAACTTCTGTCCTAGAGCGATTACAGTGATTAGGTTAGAAAATTCATTGCAGACCTGTTTCACTGTTGGAGATAGCTTACTTTGGGTGAGGCAACAGCATAAGCCCCATATTCTCTCTTAGATGAAACATAGTAAATAGGAACAGGAATAGGCTGTTCGGCCCTTCAAGCCTGCTCTGCCGTTAATTACCATCATGGGTCATTATCCAACTCAATACCTATTCCAGCATTTCCCTCGTATCCTTTGATTCCTTAGCCCCTGGTGCTGTATCCGAGTCCTTCTTGAAATCATACAATGTTTTGGCCTTGACTCCTCTCTGTGGTAGAAAATTCCACAGGCACCACCACTGTCCTCATCCTTCCTGTACCTACCTTGTCTAGTCCTGTTAGTTTTTGTGGGGTCCCCTTCATACTCTGAACTCCAGCGAATATAATCCTAACTAATTCAATCTCTCCTCATACATCAGTCCTGCCATCACAGCAATCAGTCTGGTAAACGTTCACTGCACTCCCTCTGTAGCAAGAATATCTTTCCTCAGATAAAGAGAGTAAAATTACATGCAGTATTCCAAGTGCGGTCTCACCAAGACCTAATTTAGTTGCAGTGAGGCATCCCTGCTCCTGTACTCAAACTGTCTCACTGTCACAACCAGCACACCATTTGCTCCCTTTACTGCTTGCTGTACCTGCATGCTTACCCTCAGCAATCGGTGCACGAGGAAACCCGGGTCTCGTTGCACATTACCCTCTGTCAATTTATAGCCATTACGGTTATAATATGCGCTCTGTTTTTGTTACGAAAATGGATAACCTTCCACACGTCCACATTGTATTGCATCTGCCCACTCACTCAGATTATCCAAATCGCACTGAACATGAAAGAATCCATAGTCCTTCTAACATTTTTTTCAGTGCATGGGCCTCCATGGTGGGCGTGCTGTAGCGACTTCAGAAACTAGAAGTCAAATTGTCGGCATGCTAATATGTGTGTGGGAACCTCAAAAGAAACATAGATATAGAAGAGAGGAGCAGGAGGAGGCCCTTTGGCCCTTCAAGCCTGCTCCGCCATTCATCACATTCATGGCTGATTGTCCAACTCAATAGCCTAATCCTGCTTTCTCCCCATAACCTTTGATCCCATTTGGCCACACAGCGTTAGAGGATCCAGTGCAAATGCTACTGCTTGGTAAAGAGACAGGCATTGTCCTAAATGTCTGAGCCAATATTATCCCTCAATCAATGTCGTTAAAATAGCCTATCTACTCCTTGACTGAGCATAATTTTGAAAGCTTGATGTGTGGTAATTGGCTGCCTCATTTCAGACATTAAAGCAGTCACCATATTTTAAATGCACTTCATTGGCTCCAATGTGCTTTGGAACTCCCTGAAGTGATAAAAACCCGGACAGAAATGCAAATTATTTTTATCAAGAGCAGACAACTGCAGAATCATATTTCACTTACATAACATTTTCATCAAAATTTAGTTCATGGAGGTGGTTCATTCCAAGCTGAATGAACATAATCTAATTAATGAAAGAGCCTAAAGAAAGTGATATTTGTGAAGGGCCAATGTAAACTACCTATGAATTTAGAAATACTTTTCTCTTTGTTCTCATTGCCTATTGCTGTTAGATATGCTTTCTTGGGCAGATGGTTATGAAGTCACCATTATCTACTCGTGTGCCTCTATTGAATGTTCAGTTTGGATTTTTTCTTAAATGTTTTATAAACTCACTGCACGCCAGTCGGAGTGTCTGTTGGTTTTGAAATTCTCTTTGCCTTTTCAACATCTTTTTGAGTTCATTGTTCAAACAGAGACCATTAGACATGGGAGCAGAATTAGGCTCTTCGGCCTAATAAGTCATGGCTGATATATTTCTCAACCCCATTCTCATGCCTTCCCCTTGTAAATCTTGATTCCCTTACCATTCAAGAACCAGAGGAGAAACACATTCCCTTCTACATTTCCATGTGTGCATTTTACTTTTTATTAAAAATGAGGATGGTAAAAACTTCATTGTGATGTGTTTTGTGTAAGGTTCAGGCTCAAAAGAGGAAAGGTAAGGAGCTGGCATTGATTTGACAACTCATAATGGTGGCAATTGATTCTTGAATAAAGGAAAGCTGATGCCAGCAAATTTGGGAAATGATTCAATAGTTTTAGAAGCAATTTAGGGAAATATTGGGTTTTTGTTCGACTTTAGAGCTCGAATGCATATAGAATTTCCAGTCATTGACATACCTTTGACCTAAGCACTAGAATATAATTTTTGAATAAAAATAAGTCAATTGTGGCCTGCTCCAGTAAGTAAAATAATGAATGGTCTGCTGACTAACCTGAGAAGACAGTCTATAATAATTCTCTGCTAGATGCAAATTCTTGGTCATTGAACAAAGAATCTCAACTTCAAGCCCCCATTTTGAAACACAGTGTCAGAATCGTGTTGCTTCTTACCTTGCCGTATCAAGTGTTCCATGAGTGCGAATGTTGAAGGTGTGCTCTTGTGCCTAAGTGGGAAAGTGAATTTGAGGTCTTGGATGGTATTGCCAGGGGTGAATATGGAGGCCACGTGGGTGGGAAGAACGGGTGGGGAGATTGGAATACCTAACAATGCAGGACATTTTGTACATTTTTCATGAAATGGGTGTAAAGTGCCGAATAATCAGAAAAGTTCGTGAATGACTAAGGACTTTATTTATATGTATTTGCAAGGTAACCACATTATGGCCAAAGGAGTGGTCACCAGAAATCTGCAAACATAAATCTTCAAGCAGAAGGCTCGGAGAGCTTTCAAAGTTAGGAATCTTAGTCTTCATTTCTTTCTCCCCTGCCTTCTCTCACCAGGTCTAATACACTCCTGTAGTTCAAGCCTCAAGTGGCTCAAGTTAATTTTTGTTACATTGTTAAAGATGTTGTATAGATACATGTTGTTGCTATTGCAACCAGTTATAGGACACTGCTATAGCTGACATCAGCTACCATGGCGCAGACAGTGTTGGCTGTTGAATGCATTCTGAGCCTGAGTATGCTTGCTGTGAAGTTATCTTCTGCCACAATCAGTTGCCATTTAAAATTGAATGTTTACTTCCTTTTGACAGCTAAATTTTCTTTGTAGCTTTCAGAATAAATTTGTGTTTCCTATTGTATATTTTCTGCAAAAAGAATTTCCTGCTCATTTCTGGTGTGACAATTACAATGTCAAATAGGGACAGGCATGGCATTGCAGGATTAATAATACTTTTGAGTAATTTTGGAGCATTTTGTTGTCTTGTTTGATTTTGCAGCTCTCTCCAAAAGTGCGCCATCGGGATGAGTAGTAATATGCGCTAAATGATCCATTTGATGTGACATATCAGCTTGGTTAGTGGTGGCACACTTACTCCTCAATGTCATAGCTTCAAACACACAATCTGGGCTGATGATTCAGTGCACTACTCTGGGAGTGTTTCATCAACCAATTTTATTCATTGAGTTTTAAACCAAAGTCCATATCCAAGACCAGGTGAGCAAAAAAAAAGGTCCCAGCCAAAGCAGAAGCAGGGAAATTCTCAAAGGATTCTGGCCACTATCAGTCCTCAATTAATACTATCAAAAGATAGTATTAGATTAACCAATCATTTATCTCATTACTGTTTGTCAAGTGTTGTGTGCAAATGGGCCAGCCCAATTTCATTTAAAATAATCACTACACTTCAAAATTAATTGGCTGTGAAATACTTTGGGACGTCTCCTATTTGTGCAAGATGACTTCTGCAAAATAATTTTAAAAATCGACCTTTCTTATTAATTTGACAGATATAATACAAATGTCAACTGCTTCAGATCACCAAAGAAGCTTAGTCAGGTCTATCTGCACACTATGAATTTATCTAAATATTGTCAACGCCAGGATAGCAATAGATTCATCGTTAATATGCTTATTGATGAAAAAAGCAAGCAAATACTTTTGGGGTGCAACAGGGAAGAGTTTTGTTCATTAAAGGATAGTAGTGAGGTAGATAGTGTGGCAGAGATTAGTGGAATTAACGCCTGAGATATCACAGTGGATTAGTTAGAATGGCTACTTTTTTCAGGGCTGGGGACAGGCAACACAATGAGTGTGGTGAGGAGTATTTGGTATTGAAGCATGGGATGGTGGTAAGAAAGAATGCAGCTTGAGGTGTACTATTTAGAGGTTGGAGGAAGACTGGTACTGGTAAGGGGAAGTCTAAGAAGACATGTAGCTAGCTAGGATGAAAATATGTGAACAGAAGAGTGAAAAGAATAGTCTCAAAACAGAGATTAGAGTGGGTTAGATCCTGTGTGATCACTAGTGTTAGCATGAAAATTGGGTTGATCGCAATTGCATGGACTATTGGATAGAAGTTTACATAGGGCAAAAATGTTTGGGGTTAAAGACTGTATGAGAAAGATAAGCTGCTCATTGTCTGAAAGCCTTTAAGAATGAAGCTTCCAAGCAGGAGGCAACAGTGGAATGGAGTCAAGTCCAGACAGTAACAGTTCAGAGCCCACAGTGGGCAAAGCCCATCCAAAGTCAGCAGAGAAACAAAGTCAGTTCAGGATCCTGCCGTGAAACACTATTTGATCCAGGAACCCATGAGAGGACTATAGAAAAATTGAACAGCAACCATCAGAGGTTGGTTTAACAAAGTAGTAAAGGAACAGATTGTGAACCATATATCGGAAGAATGAAATATACTCCCAAAAACATGAATGGTAACCTTTTGCCAGCCAACTTGGCATTGCATAATTTATATTGCCACAAAATTGTAATGAAACCTTCGTTGATGCTGCTTTGCAGTCTCAGATTTGACACTTATTTTAAGGGAATTGTATCAAATTTTGTCAATCTAAATTACTGTTACTTGGAAGAAAAATCATTCAGTTCTACCAGTGGGAGTGAGTCTTGTCCAACTTTTCTGAACGCACTACTTTATCCTAGCACTGATTATAACAATCATTTTCTGTGTTGCATAGCTGTGTACTTACTTGACATGCTTCTTTTTCTTTGAAATGACAGGTTGGTTCCTGCATGTTTTATGTGTAGAATTACTCTTTTCTTGGATTTCTGTTGTTCATATTGTGTCCGTGGGGATCTTGAGACCTTCCATTTACTTTATTTCAAGCATCCAGGAAAGGTCACGTTAGGGATTTTTGGAAAATCTATGGCTCTGATTGCAGTCTCTCTTCAGTGCTTCACTTCTGTCTGTATCAGTAACAACTTAACTCCCAGTGGTGTTGATTGCAGTTAAGAAACTCCATACAATACAGTTCTTTCTGACAAACCCTACTAGAGAATATATTCCTTGATCCAATGCTGCCATTATTGACTTTTGGAAGGCAGCCCCTCCTTACTATGATCTGCCTGTACTGCTCACAAACAAAACTTTTCACTGTACTTAGGTACATGTAACTACAATAAATCAAAGCAAATCAGGTGGGCGTGTCATTGAGCTGACCCCCTGTTGTACTTAGTTTTTAGTAAAACAAATTCGGGTAGTATCATCTTCTCCTATTTTTTTCAGATGGTAGCTTTTAGTAATGATTCTGCTAATTGCAATTACGTGTCATAGAGCCATAAGAGTCATTCGGCACAGAAACAAAACTTTCAGTTCGACCAGTCCATGCCAAATATAATCCCAAACTAATCCCGCTTGCCTGCTCTTGGTCCATATCCCTCTAAACCTTGAGGGCTATCTGTTTTCTTGCAGTTCCGTTGCCATTTCCTGTTGCTCTTCCCCATCATTGTTTTTGATATTTAATGTTTCCACTCCATTACATCATTCCTAACCCTCCACAACAACCCCACTGCCCAAACTTGCCCCAGCAGTGCTCAAGTTCTGATGAAAACTTTTATTTTCTTCCTGGAATGCGGCATCGCTGGAAAGGTCAGCATGTGTTGCCCATTAGAGTGGCTTGCTAGGCCATTTTAGAAGGCAGCCAAGAGTCAACCACATTGCACGTGTAGCCAGATAGTAGATTTACTTCCCTAAATAGGAACATAGGGTTACAAGTAGCACATTTGGCCCTTTGAACCTGCTCCACCATTCAATAAGATCATGGCTGACCTGGTTGTGGCCTCAACTCCACTTTTCTATCTGCCTCCCATAAATTTTGACTCCCTTTCTATCAAAAATCTATCTAACATCCTTAAATAAATCAAATGTTCCAGCTTCCAGAGGAACAGAATTTCACAACTTATTAGCTCTTTGTGAGAAAAATAAAACTTCTCATCTCTATTTTAAATGTGAGATCTCTTATTCTTAAACAAGCACTCCTAGTTCTAGTGTCTTCTTCAAGGGGGATCATCCTGTCAGAATCTATCCTGTCATTCCATTCAGGATCTTGTATGTTTCAATAAGATAATCTCTCATTCTTATAAACACCACTGAATATAGCTCCAATCTGTCCAATCGCTTTTCATTGGAATGAGTTGAATCTTCTTTAAACTGTTTCAATTGCAATAAATTTTCAAATAACGAGACCAAAACTCCATCAGAACTTCAAATGTAATCTCACCAAGGACATGGTTCAGCAGCAGTAAAACTTTCCTGTATATATATTCCATTGCCATTTGCATTAAACACCTATATTCATTTATCTTCCTATTCATTTGCTGGACCTGCAGACAAACTCGTGGCTAATACACCAGGGCACTGAGATCACTGAGCAATCTTTGAGTAAATTGTATTTCCTATTCTATTCTTCCACCAAAATGGACAAGCTCACATTTTCCTGCATTATCCTCCACTGTCAAGCTTTTGCCCACTCATTTGCCCAATCTATATCCCTTTGCAGACTCTTCACATCTTCGTGTAACTAAATTTCTTAATCATCTTGGTGTGATCAGTAAATTTACCTCCCATACATTCGGTCCCTTCACCGAAGTCACTGATATAGATTGAATGTAATTGAGGTTCCAGCACTGATCCCCGTGACCCACCATTGGTTACAACTTGCCAATGGGAAAAACACCTCCCTGTTTCCTGTTAGCTAACCAACCGTTTATCCATATTAAAATGTTACCCCTTACACCACGATTTCTTAGGGCATTAATGAACTAGATGGGCTTTTATAAAAATCAATGATAGCTATCATGATCTAGGTAGTTTTTTCCTGAGACTGACTCCAGATTTATTAATTGAATTTAAATTTCACCAGCTGCCTTGGTTGGATTTGAACCACTGTTCTCAGAGCATTAACTTGGGTCTTCTGGATTATTGGTGCAGTGACATCATCACCACTCTTCTCATTTCCCTTGCAAAAGTCATGAAACTGGAACATTAACTCAAGTAAAGTGATAAATAAAGTCGCCATTGTCCCAGAGGACCAAAGGTCTGTACTCTCATTAGAGAAAGATGACTGGTGCTGGCTTAACTTGAGGGTCACCACACCTCAGGTAAGGGGCGAGGTTGAGAAGGAGATTCCTTCATGGTAACCTCAGCCAGTGTGGGAATGGAACCCACGTTGCTGGCATTATTCTGTATCGCAAACCAGCCATCCAGCCAACTAAACTAACCGACCTCAAATCAATAACATTTAACTTCAGATCATGTTTCCATCCAAAGCCAATTTCTTAAATTCTGTCCATGTTGAGAGATCAATGTTCCAGCTATGCAATTTTGGGCCCTAGTGACAAAAGATAAAAGATTAAAGGGAGAATACATTTTCTTTAAAAAAATGATTACTGGCTTTAAATTTTCTTGGAATTTCCAGTTGTAAACTAATGCTCTGGGAATTTCTTTGCAGAAACCCAACTGTTTTCTCAGCAATCTAAATGTAAAAACAGGTGTAAAGAAAGAACTTTCAAATGCGAAGTGTCATTACAACTTTTGGATCTCTAAAAGCACTTCACAGCCAAAAATTTTCTTCATTACTGTTGTAATGTAGGGAACGTGTCAATCAATATCCAAACAGAAGGTTCCTACTAACCCATCTAGCCTGCACATCCCTGAACACTATGGGCAATTTAGTATGGTCAATCCATATTTACTGCGCATCTTTGGACTCTGGGAGAAACTGAAGCACTCGGAGGAAACCGATGCAGACATGGGGAAAATCTGCAAACTCCACACAGACAGTTGCCCGAGGGTGGAATCAAACCGAGGTCCCTGGTACTGTGAAGCAGCAGTGCTAACCACTGAGCCACCGTGCTGCCCCATCTGGGAAAGGCTTGGGAAATCTGAAGTGCTAAGGAATTTGGGAGTCCTAGCTGGGTAACATGCAGCTTCAATTGGCAGTTAGGAAGGCAAATGCAATGTTAGCATTCATTTCAAAAGGGCTAGAACACAAGAACAGGAATGTACTGCTGAGGTTGTGTAAGGGTCTGCTCAGACTACATTTGGAATATTGTGAGCAGTTTTGGGCCCTGTATCTAAGGAAGGATGTGCTGGCATTGGAGGGGTCCAGGGGATGAGGGTTTGTCACATAAGGAGCAGTTGAGGACTCTGGGTTGATGGAATCTTGAAGTATTGGGAGTGTGTGGGGATCTGATTGAAATTTACAGAATACTGAAAGTGTGAATGTGGAGAAGATATTTCCACTAGTCGGAGAGACTAGGACCTGAGGGCACAACCCCTCAGAGCAAAGGGTTGACCCTCTGGAGCTGAAATGAGGAGGAATTTCTTCAGGCAGAGGGTAGTTAATCTGTGGAACTCATTGCCACAGAAGGCTGTGCAGGCCAAGTCATTGAGTGTACTTGAGACAGAGATAGACGGGTTCTTGATTGGGAAAGGGATGAAGAGTTATGGAGAAAAGGCAGGAGAATGGGACTGAGAGACATATCAGTCATGATATGTTTGGGCAGCACAGTGGCTCTGTGGTTAGTACTCACAGTGCCGGGGACCTGCATTCGATTTCACCCTTGGCCAACTGTCTGTGTGAAGTTTGCATATTCTCCCCCTGTCTACGTGTGTTTCCGCTGGGTGCTCCGGTTTCCTCCCACATTCCAAAGACGTGCAGGTTAGGTACGTTGGCTATGCTGAATTGCCAATGGCATCCAGGGATGCGTAGTCTGGGTGGATTAGCCATGGGAAATGCAGGTTTACAGGGACAGGGTAGGGGGTGGGTCTGGATGGAATGCTGTTTGGAGGATTGGTGTGGACCAGATGGGCCGAATGGTCTTCTTCTACACTGTGGGGATTCTATGATTGAATAGTGGAGCAGACCTGATGGGCCAAATGCCCTAATTCTGCTCCTTTATTTTGTGGTCTTATGGACTCTGGCACTGAAGGGGGCGTTGAACGTATATCATTTATATACATATATTATGTATATTGTTAATACACCTGTCATACAGAAGTAAAATGCTTAATATCCTGGAATCAATGGAAATAATGTTTATGGAGCTAAATCTGGAGAGTCCCTAGCGGACATTTTGATTTTTTTGTTGTGTGGCAATTTCTTTTCTCCCTGATTTCGAATTCTAGGAGACCCCCATCTCTACGTTGTTGCAACACCATAACATTTGATTCATTGAGAGCAGTACTGTAGGAGATTAAGTATCATGAAAATGCTCAAAAACTGGGTCTCCTGTAACAATTTCTTGTTTTCATATCACTATGGTGCAGCATCTGTAAACAAGCCAGACTGTTAGAATGAACTGGTGACAGTAGATGTCCCTCATACTGCTGCTGCCTTCATGCTGGTACTGTTTAGTTTCTGCTAAGAAAACATGGGACACTCTTGATTGGAGTCAGCTGACAGATATAAACAATGCTGCTATTCTTCTCTAACCGTCTTAAGTCTAGGAACCAATATTGGAGCTTATCAGGCAATGACCCTGTTTCATTGTAGCATCGGTAAAATAATGCAGAGAAGAATTTCGCTTGAGTCCACTGAGCAAACAATGAACTGATGCTTTCAATAATCATTTCATTACTTTATGTAACCTCTCATCTAATAACATTTCACTATAATCTTCTTCCCCCACTATCATCAAAAATTTTAAGCTGTAATGGATCAGTCGTGTTTTTTCAAATGTATTGGCACTGTAATGACTCATATAAGAATGGTGTCTGAGCCTTAAAAAGCTGAAGTGCACTTTAATGTGTATATTTAGCTAATAATGTCTAACATGATTTTCCATAGGCAACAATGGTGCAGCAAACCCGTACCGGCACTAACTTGAACTTTGACAGTCATTCCTTTTGACTAGACTTGTTTGTCTGCAAGGTTGGATAATGTTCTTAGTAGCAAAACAAACTCCTAAACTCTAGATAAGGAGCAAGGGCTCGAGCGTTTGATTTGAAATCTATACTGTAGATTATCTTGTAATTTCAGACATTGAGAGATATGTCAGCATTATGTACCATGAGCAATGTTATATCACAGTCAAAGCACACACTCCAACTCCTTGTGCGTGTGTGTCATAGAGGTTTTTGAAAATCTGGTACATCCTCATTGCATAATCGTACAAGTGTAAGAGATGTTATAACGGCAGACACTGAGCTAGGAGATTCACCTTCATTACCTGTAAACAAGATGCACATTGCATTATACAGCACGAAATGGAAACCCACAGATCAAAACAATACTGAGGTGCAGTTTCTTGAATGCTTTCAAACCTCTGACAGTTGTTATTAAATTTTAAATGAAAAGGTTATGTTCAGCAGGAAGATTGATTTGAAATAACAAAAATAGAATAAACTGAGATAAAATTCAGTGACATCAACAATATATTTATTGAGTGACATAACTGCCATATCTGCAACAAAGCAAAGAATTAGTTCTTTGTGTAACCAGTGAGTTGTTTTACCTCTGAAACATCTTTTATAATTTGCCAAAATCTCTCATTTACTTAAAGTTTGTCATACTGTTGACTCACAATCACTGTTTAACTAGTATGGTGAGAAATTTGATCCTTGGGCCATATTATCTATGTAAAAATAACATTTTATAATATTGTTGAATTGGTTGTGCTACATCTGGATTTTAGTAAAAGTTCCTTATTAATCATACTGATTTATGATACAAACCACAGAAATCCAGTGCTACGTATTTATACTTACATGTATATAATGTGGCTGTGTGCATAAAGTTTGATTTGAAATAATAAAACCTCTTTACATGTCCCCTCACGCTTCAGCTCTGTTCTCAAGATGTGGCCATAGATGACATTGGTTGCCAGCAGTTGCCCTTGAAAAGGTGATGGCCTAGCGGTATCATCACTGGATTGTTAATCCAGAGGCCCAGATAATGTTCTGGGGACCCAGGTTCAAATCCTGTCATGGCAGTTTGTGGAATTTGAATTCGGTTGAAGTCTGGAATTTAAGAGTCAAATGATGACCACAAATCCATAGCAGATTGGCAGAGGGTGGGGGGAATCCATCAGGTTCATTAATGCCCATTAGGGAAGGAAACTGCCATCCTTACCTGGTGTGGCCTACCTGTGACTCCAGACCCACAGCAAAGTGGTTGACTCTTAACTGGCCTCTGGGCAACTACGACTGGGCAATAAATGCTGGTCTAATCAGCAATACCCTCATCCCATATACAATTTGAAAAAGGTGATAATGAGCCTTGAAAGGTTGCACTGTTGTGGAGGTATGCCCAAAAGTTCTGTTAGGTAGAGAATTCCAGGATTTTGACTTTGATGTATGTCCGGATCTGGATAATTGTAATTTGGAGGGAGAATTGGAGGTGATGTTCGCATGAATTTACTGTTCTAGTTCTTCTAGATGGTAAAGAAACTGCTGATGAAGAAATCTTTGCGCATTGTCCACAGATTACCTGGGCCATAAAGTTTCTGAAAACCCAACTCGCTTCCTCTGCTTTCAATCATTTAGCCAATCTCAGTCAGGGCTGCTTCAGTTAATTATACCACTGAGAAAGAAAAGGAAAAGTCAGGCATGGTTCCCGATCCTGATTAGTTTTTCAGTAACTGTTGCTTTAAACTGTGACGAAAAGCTCAAGTACATTTTTGTTTAGCTGCCAACGTTTAGTGTTTGGAATACAGAAGAAAACTGGAAGTTCTTCAGCATTTTCTGCATCTTCAAAGAAGGAGATGGAGAGGAATTAATACAAAGTTTTAATTTTTTTTTCCAAATGAACCTGTAACCTAAGCAGTTGTGAGAGGCTGCACTTGTATCACTAGTTCGGGAATCATCCTATAAACTTTCTCGAAGATGTCTTACGTTCTTTAATATTCCTTCTGCATTGTAAGTTCTAAGTTAGTCCCACTCGTCTCCCTTTTCTGCATTGTCCATCAAATGTTTTCTGTAATAAGAACAGTATTAAGAAGCATTTTAGGCACTAATGGCCTATTTGTCAAGCAACAAAGATTGTAACTTTAAAGGCCATGGGACCACGTTGGACTAAGCACATAATTACTTCAGCACAGTACTGACTCAGTGCTGCATTTTGGAAGTGCTATGTTTTAGTTGAAGCATTAAACTATGGCCTTGTAATGCTAACTCAGTTGGATGTAAAATCCCCTGTGGCACTTTGTCAAGAGTAGTTTATTATCCTGATGTCCTGACCAATGAACTTTCCTCAACCAACAAAAATTAGGACATCTGGTCAGTCATTTCAATACTTGTGTGTCAGTTTTTGCTATGTATAATGTGCTGCCAATGCGAGTTCTTTCATGGCGGCACAGTGGCTCAGTGGTTAGTACTGCTGCCTCACAGCGCCAGGGACCCAGGTTTGATTCCACCCTCGGGTGACTGTCTGTGTGGAGTTTGCACATTCTCTCTGTGTCTGCGTGGGTTTCCTCCGGGTGCTTCAGTTTCCTCCCACAGTCCAAAGATGTGCACGGTAGGTGGATTGGCTATGCTAAATTGCCTGTAGTGTTCAGGGATGTGCAGATTAGGGGGATGGGTCTGGATGGGATGCTCTGAGGGTCGGTGTGGACTTGTTGGGCCAAAGGGCCTGTCCCCACACTGTAGGTTTTCTATGAACATGGCATAAGGAGCCAAGGCAAAGCTGGAGTCAATGTGAATTGGGTGGAAAATTGCACTGGCTGGAGTCAAACCTAGCACAAAGGAAATGGTTTTGGTTGTTAGAGATCGGTCATCTCAGCTCCAAGTGTCCTTGACCCAGCCATTTTCAGCTACTTCATCAATGACCTTCCATCATCATAAGGTCAGAAGTAGGGATGTTCATTGATCACCACACAATGTTCAGCACCATTCACAATTCCTCAGATACTGAAGCAGTCCATGTCCAAATGCAGCAAGACTTGGACAATATGCAAGTAAGACAATTATCAAGAAACATTCGCACCACACAAGGGTCAGGTTGTGACCATCTCCAACAAGAAAGAGAATCTAGCAATCATCCCTTGATATTTAACAACATCATTATCACCAAATGCCCCACTATCAACATCCAGGGGTTAGAATTAATGAGAATTTGAACTGGCCCATCCATTTAAGTATTGTGGCTACAAGAGCAGGTTAAAGGCTAGGAATCTTGTAACAAGTAATCCATCTCCTGACTCTTCAAAGCCTGCCCAGAAGGCACGAGTCAGGAGTGTGATGGAATACTCCCCACTTGCCTGAATGAGCACAGCTCCAGCAGTACTTGAGAAGGTTGACACCATCCAAGATTAAGCAGCCTGCTTAGTACCACATCCACGAGCATCCACTCCCTCCACCATCGACACTTGGCAGCAGCAGTGTGTACAAATCTACAAAGAGCCCTGCAGAAATTCACCAAGGCTCCCTAGGCATCACCTTCCAAATCCATGACCACTCCCATCCAGAAGGACAAGGGCAGCAAATACTTGGGAATGTCACCACCTGCAAGTTCCCCTCCAAACCATGCACCATCCTGACTTGTTGTTGTTTCGTCAGTGTCATTGGATCAAAATCCTGGAACTCTCTTCCTAACAATACTGTCGGTGCATCTACACCAAATGTACTGCGGAGAACCACTTTCTCAAAGACAGTTAGGGATGGGTAAGAAATGCTGGTTGGTGAATTGCTTAAAAAATGTTATGCGAATTAATTTCTCATTGTTACTAATTAGCAAGCTGGAAAGCTTGTTCTCAGTGAAATAAACCATTTCTGTTCATAATTAATGGGAAGAGATTCTTTTCCATCTTCACATGGATTTTACAAAGTTATGCTTGACAGTATCATTGTTCTTCTGCTGACAATTTGGAACCCTTATCATAAAACAGAATATGCAAGACCACATCCATGATATTAAATTTATTGATTTGTTTTTACAGATATTGATAGATATTCTTCCTTTTCAGTATTTATTTAGATACCCATGATTTCATATTCTTTGGCTTTCCTTTTCCTCTCAAACGTTATTGGTCTCTGTTCATTGATATGATTGTTTCCTTGACTGAATATTGACCTTTTGCTGACCAATGAGTTGGAGGAACATATGGTTTTAAAAGCAGTCTCTGAACTTGTGACTGGAACTACTGCAGTGTCTCAGAAATAGCATGATAATCTCTCCATCAAAGTGCAGTGAGCGGAGAATAGTTGCAATACAAATTGTATGCCTAAAATTAATCTCAGTATTGTGATTGACAGAGAAATTATCCAATGCTCTCAACAACAACTGCCTTTTCCATTTATGTGCTGCCTTTTATGTAGTAAGGTATCCCCAAAATACTTCACAGGAACATTAGTGAATGAAGTTTGGCAGCACCAGATCTCTGTCCTGACTGTAACCTATTATGTTATTAAATGCAGACATTTATATTTTGCAGTCACTGAGCTACCAGACAAGTTTGATGTAATGTTTTGTTAATCTTTCACTCTGTCTCCTTTGTTTTTAAAATTAGCCGGAGGCAATTTGGACCTAAAGACAAAGAAGAGGTGAAAATCATTGAGCACCAGACCCAGTACCTTCGACTGATGCCGCACCTCGCTGCCTCACTCGCTCTGACTTTTACAAGCAGGTAGGAAACTTGTTTCATTTCCTGTTGTCTTTGTCTGTATGCAAAGCAAAAGCCATATGTTTAAAAACAATGTGGAAAGCTTTTCAATGCAGGAGAAATAGTGACATACTGATGAACACCCCTTTTCAAGTGTGAACACCATCCTGAGGGTACCTGCCGCAAATTTAAGTCGATCACACAAATTCCTGCAAATGTTGACCACTATCGTGTACTCCTAGCATCCCCTACTGATGTTGACATGTTCACAAATGGAGATATGAGCAAATGAACTGGGAATAGACCATTTGGCCAGGGAAACTTCTCTGCCATTTTATCAGATCATTCTTGATCTGATTTTAAGTCCAATCCACATCACAGCCTCGCCCTTAACAACATCGAACATAGAACAATACAGCGCAGAACAAGCCCTTCGGCCCTCGATGTTGCACCGACCTGTGAACTAATCTAAGCCCATCCCCCTACACTATCCCATCATCATCCATATGCTTATCCAAGGACTGTTTAAATGCCCCTAATGTGGCTGAGTTAACTACATTGGCAGGCAGGGCATTCCACGCCCTTACCACTCTCTGAGTAAAGAACCTGCCTCTGACATCTGTCTTAAATCTATCACCCCTCAATTTGCAGCTATGCCCCCTTGTACTAGCCGATGTCATCATCCTAGGAAAAAGACTCTCACTGTCCACCCTATCTAATCCTCTGATCATTTTGTAGGTCTCTATTAAATCCACTCTTAGCCTTCTTCTCTCCAATGAGCACAGACCCAAGTCCCTCAGCCTTTTCTCATAAGACCTTCGCTCCAGACCAGGCAACATCCTGGTAAATCTCCCCTGCACCTTTTCCAATGCTTCCACATCCTTCCTGTAATGGGACGACCAGAACTGTACGCAATACAGTTGAAAGAAAGAAGGGTCCAGACCCAAAACGTCAGCTTTCCTGCTCCTCTGATGCTGCCTGGCCTGCTGTGTTCATCCAACTCTACACCAGCACACAAGTAGTCTCACCAGCACACAATATAATTGAAGCATAACCTCCCTACTTTTCTATTCAATTATCCTCCCAATAAGCGATAACATTCTAATCGCTTGCCAAATTGCCTGCTCTACCTGCAGAGAAATGTTTTGCTATTTATGTACTAAAACACTCAGATCCCTCTGCATTTTGGAGCTTGCCAAAGTCTCACCATTTTGATAATATTCTTTTTTAATTCTTCCTGCCAAAATGACAGTTTTGCATTTTCCCACATTATGCTCCATTTGTCATATATTTGCCCACTATCTTAACATATCTATATTCCTTTCTGACCTCTTTACAACTTGTTTTTATACCTGCTATTTTCTACCTGTTGCTACCTACTTATCAGAAAATTTACCCACCATACCTAGGTTCCATTCATCCACGTATTTCAGATGAGTTGTAAAAAGTTAGAAGCGCAGCAGTTCACTGTAGTACACTGCGCATTAGATCTTGCCAACGTGGAAAAAGACCCATTTATGCTTACTCACTGTTTTCTGTCAGCGAGTCATTCTTCTATTCATGCCAATTACCACCTACACCATGACCCTTTATAGTCTGAAATAACTGTTGACGTGGCTTCTTATTAAATACCTTCTGGAAATCAAAGTACAGTGCATTAGTTGGTTCCCCTTTATCCACTGCACTGGTTGCTTTTCTAAGAATTCAAATAAATTAGTTACATGTAATTTCCTTTTCACAAAACTATGTTGAATCTGCATGATTACCTTGAACTTTTCTAAGTGCCCTGCTTCATCACCTTTCTCACTTTCAGTGTTTTCCATATAACGGATTTAATGATTGTGACGGGAGGAATGTACTGATAATGAAGCTCCACTACGCCATCAGTCAAACCATTAGTACAAATGTGTCAATTGAAACACCAAAACGGCCAATAAATTCCCTTTTTTGCTACTATCCAGAATAAAAGAGCATTTTACCAGACTCTGCAATGACCTCAAAATAATCTCTTTATTCTAACATAAATCTTATTCATAAAGCAATTGCCAAACACTGGTTAACATCTGAGCATTAGTGTGTAATTATAACTAATACCAAACACGGACACACTTGCTGAACACAAAACACAACAGTGTATGCAGGGATGATTCTATTAAAAAAGGGGCAAAAGAAACACAAACACACTATTGTCCAAGAGACTGAAAACAAAAGATAGAATTCTGAAGAAGGGTCTAGGCCCGAAATGTCAGCTCTCCTGCTCCTATGATGCTGCTTGGCCTGCTGTGTTCATCTAGCTCTACACCTTGTTATCATAGAATTTGATGATTTCTCACTGTCTTGTTTCTTGTCAACAAAACCGAACGTTGACTTGGAGGAAGGAAGCAAGAAGCCAAATTTGCAGATGACAAAAATAGACAGAAAGGCAAGTTGTAAGATACAAACGGTTTACAGAGAAATATTGGTGGGTTAAGAAAGTGGGCAAAAATTTGACAGATCAAATATAATGTGGGAAAATGTGAAGTTGTTCATTTTGGAAGGGAGAGCAAATGAACAGTGTATTATTTCTATATGTCAATTATATCCACTCTCATCCTTCTAAACTCTGGCAGATATAGACCTAAACTGCTCAATGTCTGCTGAAAACAAGCCTTTCAACTTAATTTAATGAACCTTCTCTGAACTGCCTCCATGCAGTTGGGCCAAAATTTGACATTTAGAATTTAACAAGGGTAAGCATTAGGCTATCCATTTTTGTCTGACGAATAAAGAAGCATCCTATTATCTACATAGAGAGAGAAATTTAAAATGCTTCACTCCAAAAAGATCTAGGTGTTCTTATGAATGAGTCACAGAAAGTTAGTACGCAGGTAAAACAGATAATAAGGAAGGCAAATAGAATCTTGGCATTTATTGCTAGAGGAATGGAGTATAAAAGTAGGGAAGTATTGGAACAATCATACAAGACATTGGTGAGATCACATCTGGAGTACTGCATGCAGTTTTAGTCTCCTTACTTGAGAAAGGATGTAATTGCATTGGAGGCACTTCAGAGAGTGTTCATTAAATTAATTCCAGAAAGGCTTGTCTTATGAGTAAAGATTAAGGAGTTTAGGCCTAGATTGTAGGGCAATCTAAAATGAGACGTCATAGTTTTCGGATAAGGTAATAGATTTATAACTGAGATGAGGAGAAATTATTTCTCTCAAAGAGCCGGGAATCTATGAAATTCAATGCCCCACAGTGTGAGTCATAGAGTCATAAGCACGGAAACAGACCCTTCAGTCCAATTCGCCAACCAGATATCCTAAACTGATCTAGTCTTATTTGCCAGCATTTGGCCCATATCCTGCTTCATGCTTCCTATTCGCGTACCCACCCAGATGCCTTTTAAATGTTGTAATCGTACCCACCTCCCCCAACTCCTCTGGCAGCTCATTCCATACACGCACAATCTGCTGCATGACAAAGTTGCCCCTTAGGACCCTTTTAAATCTTTTCCTTCTCACCTTAAACCTATGCCTTCTAATTTTGGACTCCCCTACCCTGGGAAAAAGACCTTAGCTATTCATCTTCTCCATGTCCTTCATGATTTTATAAACCTCCATATAAGGTCACCCCTCAGCCTCTGATGCTCCAGCAAAAAGAGTTCTGGCTGCTCCCTATAGCTTAAACCCTTCAAACCCAGCAACATCCTTGCAAATCCTTTCTCAACCCTTTCAAGTTTAACAACATCTTTTTCTATAGCAGGGAGACCAGAACTGAATATAGTATTTGGGGCAGCACGGTGGTTCAGTGGTTAGCACTACTGCCTCACAGTGTCAGGGACCCAGGCTCGGGCAACTGTCTGTGTGGAGTTTGCACATTCTCCCCATGTCTGCGTGGGTTTCCTCCGGGTGCTCCAGTTTCCTCCCACAGTCCAAAGATGTGCAGGTTAGGTGGATTGGCCATGCTAAATTGCCCATATTGTTCAGGGATGTGTAGATTAGGTGGGTTGTAGGGGGATGTGTCTGGGTGGGATGCTCTGAGGATCAGTGTGGACTTGTTGGGCTAAAGGGCCTGTTTCCACTCTGTAGGGATTCTAATCTAAAAAAGTGGTCTCACCAATGTCCAGTACTATTTGTAGCATGATGTCCCAACTTCTGTATTCAATGATCTGACCAATGTGCCAAACACCTTCTTCACCACCCTGTCTATCGGCGACTCCACTTTCAAGGAACTGTGCACCTTCACCCCTAGGTCTCTTTGTTCGGCAACACTGTGGACTGAATAAATTTAAGGAGGAGATAGATTTTTAATTAGTAATGGGTTAAAAGGTTATGGGAGCAGGCAGGAAAGTGGAGTTGAGACCAAGATGTGATCAGCCATGATCGCATTAAATGGTGGAGCAAGCTCAAGGGGATGGATTGCCTACTCCTGCTCATAGTTCTTGTGTACTTATCCTTCTCACTGTCTTTAGTACACTTTGAACCAAAAAGGCCATGAGACCATAAAGTGAGCTGATGATTTATTCTCAAGTGCCCTGATGCTGCTGTTGAGTCAGGTGGTCTGAGTAGGTAGGCTCAGCCCAGAGTGAAATGTATTCAGTTTCTCCATGTCTCTTGGGTACATGAACTCTTCTGATAATGAGTCAAAGTTGAATCTTCTTGTGGTCACAAACCAACAAATTCCACTGCTTCATGCATTTTCAAGTGTAAAGTATTCATTGTAACTTTTTCCATGGAATCACACAGCGCATTTGTCCCAGCCGACCAGTTTTCAATATTGTTCTTTCTCCATTTGATATTTTCCATTGAAGCTGCTTACATCACACTTCATGCAGTGTATTTCAAATCATAACTATTCTCCACAGCATCCCACTGGTCCTTTTGTCAATGCGCTTAAATCTGCACACCAAGGTTACTGACCCAATTGCGAGTGCAGTTTCTTCCCATTCATTCAATCAAAGGCTACTAGTTATTTGGAGCATTATTTGTATCTCATTTAACCTTCTCTGCTCTAAGAGCAATCTCAGCTTCTTCAATCTAGCTGCAAAATTTAAGTTGCTCATTGCTGCTGCTATTCTGGTGAATCTCTGCTTTTGGTTCCATATTTTTCTGTCTAACTTGATGAACTGGCACCAACTGTTTGTGTACAATTAACTTGCAACCAGCTGTTAAATTCAGGAACTGTTAAGTTTGAACCATGGAGATCCAAGGATCTCATATTTTTGTGTGTCTCTTGATTTGCTGCTGGTTTCAGTCTGAACCCCTGTACTGTCCCTTCAAATGTATCGAGTTGGTTATGTGTGTTCAGAATATAAGATCCTCTCTGATGGAATTTGATTCACCAAATTCTTTGTTCATTGTTCTAAACTCTCAGTTGCCTGTGGACATTACAATTCTTGTATTTATTTTATTGTATGAAACTGACTGCATTACCTGGACAAGCTCAGTTTTGACACACTTGCATGCAGATGGACTGCAGCTTTTAAAGCCCTTCATTAATCACCTGATTGAAGGTATCTGTCCTGTCTGCTTTCGAACTGACAGTGGGAGTATAAGTCAAATAACAATCTACAGGCATTGGTCAACCCCTAACCACCACCGCCCCCAACTGCTCTCCCTTCCTTCTCTGTTTCCTTTTACTCAACCAATTTTGCATCCATGTTTGTACTATCCATTTTATGCCATAACCTTCCTCACATGTCTATTGCGTGACACTGTCAAATGCCTTCTGAAAATCCATGTATATTGTCTCAACAAACTTACCCTTATTGAGCCTTTCAGTTATCTCTTTAAAAAGCAAGTTAGTCAAACAATTTCCACTTTAGAAATCTGTGCTGATTCTTTCTAATTAACCCATGTGACTACTAATTCTATCCTGATTTTTTTTTTTCTAGAAGTTTCCCACTACTGAAGTTAAACTAACTGGTCTGTAATTGCTGGGATTATCATAAAATCCTAACAGCGAGGAAGCAGGCTATTCAGCCCATTGAGTCTACACTGACCCACCGAACAGCAACCCGCCCAGACTCACCACCATACCCTATCCCTGTAACCCTGCATTTACCATAGCTAGTACACCTAGCCTGCACATCCCCAGACACTCTGGCCAAATTAGCGTGGCCAATCCACCAAACTTGTACATCTTTGGACTACGGGAGGAAACCGGAGCATCCAGGGGAAATACACACAGACACAGAGGAGAATGTGCAAATTCCACACAGTTGCTCAAGGCTGGAATTGCACGCTGGTCTCTGGCACTATGAGGCAGAAGTATGAACAACTGAGCCACCGTGCTGCCTCAGTCTTAAGGTTATAAGCTTTTTTGAACGAGGCCGTAAGGTTTTCCATTCTTCTGGCACCTTTTCTGAGTCCAGGGAAGACTGAAAGCTTATGGCCAGTGCTTCCACAATTTCCACTCTCACGTGCTTCAAGACCCTTGGATGCACCTCATCTTGCCGTGGTGCTTTGTTAACTTTAATTGCCAACAGTCTATCCAAGATTTCTTCTTATGAACTTTGATCCCTTCTAGTGTTAGACGTTTCCTTCTCTCTCACCATGGCCTAGGCAACTTCTGCCTTTTTTATAAAGACAGATGCAAAGTATCATTTAACACCTCGGCCATACCCCTTCCCTCCATCTGTAAATCCTGTTTTTGGTCTCTGATTAGCCCTGCTCCTCCACTAGCTACTCTCTTACTGTTTACATGACTATTGATTGACTTTGGGATTTCCCTTTATGTTAGCTGCTAGTCTTTTCTCATTATTCTTCTTTGCTTCTCTTATTTGCTTTCTCGCCTCCCTCTAACCCTTCAGTATCCCTCATGATTCCCAATTGTATTTTCTGCCTTATACCAGTCAAAAGCACAGCTTTTCTTTCTAATGTTAATTTCTACCTCCGTTGTCACCCAGAGAACCTTGGATTTGTTTGGAGCTGGAGGAACACTGCAGGCCAGGCAGCATCAGACGAGCAGGAAAGTTGACATTTTGGGTCAGGACCCTTCTTCAGAAATGGGGAGGGAGAAGGGAGCTGGGAAATAAATAGAGAGAAGAGGGGTGGGGCTGGGGAAGGTAGGTGGAATAGTGATAGGTGAATGAGGTAGGGAGTGGTAGGGATTGATCAGTGGGATGAGTGGGGCTGATAGGTGGGAGAGAAGACGGACAGATTGTGTCAGGTCAAGGAGGCGGGGATGAGAGGGAGGGTCGGACATAACAAGGAATTCACCAGTTTTAAAATCTCCCCAGACACGGCTTCATCCTCTGTCCAACCCTCCCTGACTTCCTGATTACTTACTCTACCTGCGTACTAACCTTCTGCGATTCATGCGCTAGGACACCCAGTTCTCTGTGCATTCTTTCGCCATTTAGATAATATGCTTCTTGTTTACTCTTTCAGCTAAAATAGGCAATTTTACATTTTCTCACATTGTACTTCTTTGGCCAGATCTTTGCTTACTCACTTAACCTATCTACAATTTTAGTCTCAAAGTTTCCACTTTACAACTCATTCTCCTACCTAACTCTCTGTCATCAGCAAATTTAACTACCATGCCTTCGATCTCTTCATCCAAATCACTTACATAAATTGTGAAGAATTGAGGCCCCAGCACCAACCCCTGTGGCACAGCACTCATGGCATCCTGCCAGCCTGAAAAAGACCCACTTATTCCTACTCTCTGCATCCTATTAGCAAACCAGTCTTCTATCCATGCCAAAATTTTAACCCCTTCATCGTGAACTTTTAATTTCTGCAATAACCTTTGATGTAACATTTTAGCAAATGACTTCTGGGAATCCAAACACAATACATACACTAGTTCCCCTTTATCTGTAGCACAAGTTGCTTCTTCAAAGAGTTCCAATAAAGTGGTTAAACATGAATTCCCTTTGACAAAACCATATTGGCTCTGCCTGATTATCTTGAACTTGTCCGAGTGTCTTTAATAACAGGCTCCAACATTTCCCCTATGACAGATGTCAAACTATCCGGACTGTAATTTCCCACTTGCTGGCCCCCTCCCTTTTTGTATAAAGAATTACATGGTCTACTTTCCAAATAAAAGGAACCTTCCCCGAATCTAAGTTTTGCAAAATTAAAGCCAAAGCATCAATTATATCAGTGGCTACTTCTCTTAAGATCCTAGGATGAAATCCATCAGGACCTAGGGACTTGTTAACTTGCAGTTCCAACAATTTACTTGGTGTTATGATGCCCTATCTATAAATGCAGTTTCATTTAGACCAGAAGACCATAAGACATAGGAGTGGAAGTAAGGCCATTCGGCCCATCAAGTCCACTCCGCCATTTAATCATGGCTGATGGGCATTTCAGCTCCACTTACCTGCACTCTCCCCGTAGCCCTTGATTCCTTGCAAGATCAAGAATTTATCAATCTCTGCCTTGAAGACGTTCAACGTCCTGGCCTCCACTGCGCTCCGTGGCAATGAATTCCACAGGCCCACCACTCTCTGGCTGAAGAAATGTCTCCTCATTTCCGTTCTAAATTGACCCCCTCTAATTGTAAGGCTGTGCCCACAGGTCCTAGTATCCCAACTAACAGAAACAACTTCCCAGTGTCCACCCTTTCTAAGCCATGCATTATGTTGTAAGTTTCTATTAGATCTCCCCTCAACCTTCTAAACTCTAATGAATACAATCCCAGGATCCTCAGCCGTTCATCGTATGTTAGGCCTACCATTGCCGGGATCATCCGTGTGAATCTCCGCTGGAGATTCACGCTCCAGTGCCAGTATGTCCTTCCTGAGGTGTGGGGCCCAAAATTGGACACAGTATTCTAAATGGGGCCTAATTCGAGCTTTATAATGTCTCAATTCTCCTGTTGTAGAATAGTTTGGACTCATCAGGTTAGGGGAATTATGCTTTAGAGAAAGCACCGTACACAGGGTGAAATGATGTTACTAACAACTTCTAATCATTGTGTCCATGGACTGAAGTGTGAGCAATGAGAACCTGGGATTTTAAGCCTTGAAACTGCTAAGAGGAGACTTGGTCGAGTTAGATCAGGTACTCAATGGTACAGAAAGTATAAGCCCTCAGAACTCTGGAACACAAATATAGAACTGATGACTGAAAGTTCTTCACACATAGATCAATTTGTATAGTAGATGTCTGAGCTGGATAGTAGGGGGGAAAGCCAAAATTCATTTGGGAAGCATAATTCAGGTTCTCAGGTGTATGTAAAATAGCTCATCGCACTGCTCGAAGAAGACAGGATAAACTCACTGGCAGGACAGTCACAGCAGAAATGACAGCTCAGTGGTATTTTTGGGAGGGGGTTGCCCCAGGAATCCTCAACATTGACTTTGGACATCATGAAATCTCATGGCATCAAGTCAAACACGGTCAAGAAAGTCTTCAGCTTGTTACCATTAACTGCTCCACCTCAGCAGATTAATCTGTACTCCTCCATGTTGAATTCCATTTGGAAGAAACACTGAGCATGGCGTAGACACAGAATGTACTCTGGGAGGGAGACTTCAATGTTCATCACCAAGAGGGACTCAGCAGCACCCCCACTGACCAAGCTGGTCAAGTCTTAAAGGACAGAGCTTCTCAACTGGGTCTACCACATATAGTGAAGGAGCCAGTAAGAGGGACGAATGTACTTGACCTTGTCCTCACCAATTTACCTGTTGCTGATGTATCTGCCCATGACAATGTCAGTGGGAGTAACCACTGCACAGTCTTTCTTGAGATGAGGTTTGACCTTTATGCTGAGGATACTCTTCATTGTGTTGTGTGGTACTACCACTGTGCTGAATGAGATTGATTTCAAACAGATCTAGCAACTCAAGAGTGGGCATCCATGAGGTGCTGTGGGCCATTAACAGCAGCAGAATTGTACTCCAATATAATCTGCTACCTTATGGTCTGGCATATCCCCGACTCAATCATTGCCATCAAGTCAGGGGATCGATCCCGGTTTAACGGAGAGTGCAGACATAGTATCAGACATATCTAAACGTGCAATGTCATCTGACGAAGCTACAAGACAGTATACACTGTAAGTGATAGACAGAGCTGAGCGATCTATAACCAAAGGATCAGATCTAAGCTCTGTACTCCTGCCACATACAGCTGTGAACAGTAATGGATAATTAAACAACTGACAAGAAGTGGACTTTCCACCAGTATTTCCATCCTAAATAATAGGGGAGCCCAGTACATCAATGGAAAAGACAAAGCTGAAGCATTTGCAAGCATCTTCAGCCAGAAGTGCTGAGTGCACACTTAATCTCAGTCTCCTGCATAAAAGATGCCAATTCTCAACAAGTTTGATTCATTAATGTGAAATCAATGGCTGAAGGCGCTGGTTACTACAAAAGCTGTTGGCCCTGGCTACATTGCTGCAATAGTACTCCAGGGCTAGCTGAGTGCCTTGTGAAGTTATTCCAGTAATATCGCAATGCAAGCAGCTACCTGGCCATGTGGAAATGTGCCCAAGTATGTCCTGTCCACAAACAGCAGGACAAATCCAACCAGACCATTTACCATCTTATCAGTTGACTCTCAGTTCTGAGAATTGTGATGTGAGAAATGTGAAATGTAACTGCAGTGAGTAACTCTTTCCTCCTGATCCTTCAAATCCTGTCCACCCTCTACTAGGCGCAAGTCAGGTATGTGATGAATTCCTCTCCACATGCCTGGTTGGGTGCATCTTCTACAATGCTTATAAGTCTGATGCCATCCAGGACAAGGTAGCTTGCTTGATTGGCACCCATATAACACCTTCACCATTCTATGCCTTAACTACCGATGCATGTTGTATGCAGTGTATACCATCTTCATGTTGCAACTCAAGTCACCTTCAGTAGCACCTTCTGGACCTATGACCTCTACACCTAGAAGGACAAGGACAGCACATGTATGGGATCAGCAACAAGTTCCCTTCCAAGCCAGTCATGATCCTCATTTGGAACTAAATGCAATTCCTTCACTGTCACTGGTTTGAAGTCCTGAAACTTTCTTCCTAACAGCACTGTGGGTGTCCGTACACTCCAAGGACTGCAGCAGTTCAAAGAGAAAGGGACCTCTCCACCACCTTCTCAAAAGCAATGAGCGATGAGCAATAAACATTGGCCTAGCCAGTGATGTCCACATTCCATGGTAGAAGGAAAAAAAGGAGCAGGGCTTTCTACTCTGTGTCCTCACCATTACTTATCATTAAATCAATATCAGAAACTATGTAAAAGCTAAAGTTGTGGATGCTGGTGACAGTCCCCAGTTCAAGCAACATTTCTGTTTGAAATGACCTTTGATCGGAACTGAAGAAAGATAGAAATACAAGAAATTTTAAGCCAATGGAAATTGGGGAGAGAGCAAACAGAACAGCTGGGCGAGTCCGTGATAGGATGGAGGCCAGGTGAGGTTAAAGAGTAATTGAGTTCATGATGCAACAGCCAAAGAGAGTGGGAATGAATATAGAGAGGAAACCAAGTTTGTGACCAATTGAGGCATGAATGGCAAAGTAAAGTCATCTGAATGCAACATGAAGGGACGAAGAGAGAGGTGAGACAAAACAAGCCCAGCAAAACAAAACAAAAAATAGATTAAAAGAAACACAGACTAATGTAGAGGTTATGGTTTAAAGTTGTTGAACCTGATATTGAGTCCAGAAGATGATAGAAAGCTGAGTCAAATGATAAAGTGTTTTTCCTTTTGCTTGCGAGGAGCTTCACTGGAAACCTGACAGACCATGGACAGAAAGGAAAAAAGTGGAGAATTGAAATGATCAACAATTGAAAGTTGGGAATCATGCTTGTGGTCCAAATGGAGATGTTGTGCAACGTGATCACCCAAGAAACAGATTGTCTGACCAACATCTCTCTAGTGTTTCTGGGACCTTGCAGTGTGCAAATTGCTGCATTGTCTGCATTAAAACAATGACTACACTTCAAAAGTACTTTCCAGTGGATGCACTGAGGTCATGCGATGTACTATATAAATTAACATTTTATTAAGCTAAACCTTAAGTCTTGTGAAACAAACTGACTCAAAGGCTAAACCAGTTTGGAATGTGAGATGGTTCATTCTGGTTTGAAGAATGAAGATAAACACTATGAACTAAAGGGTGCAATTTTAAAGGGAGTACAGGAGTAGCAAGATCTGGGCATATATATATCTGAAATTGGCAGGACAAGTTGAAAAAACTTAAAATTCTACAGAAGAAATCCTTGGCTTTATAGAGAAAATACCATACAAAAACAAAGAAATTATGTTGAGATTTTATAAAACTCTAGTTAGACCTGTGCGCAATTCCGGGTCACACTTTGAGGTGTTGCGGCCTATGAGAGTATTCAGTGGAGTTTCAAAGGAATGGAAATAGATGAAAACCTTCAGTAACATGGAAAGACAGGAGAAACTAACATTTGGAGCTGGCAAGGGAAGATTTAATTGTAATTAGAATAATGAAGGATTTATAAATGAAATAGCTGCAGTGGTAAAAGGATCTAAAAGGATCCATGAAGACATGGATATAAGGTAATTGACAAAAGAATTGGAGGGAAAATGAGGAAGTAAAATTTCACACGCAGAGATTTGATGGTCACCATATGAAATGCTTCTTTAGGAAGATTCAGTAATAACTTTCCAAGGGGAACTGGATAAGTAGTCGAAGTACAATTAATGGCAGGTCTTTGGAGAATGGAATTATTTGGAGAACACCATCACAAAGGCATGATTTGCTGACAATCTTTCCCTGTGTGGCAGGATTTTCTTGTGGAAGGTGCAGATGTAGGCAAACTGAAGTCACCAATGATTTCAGTGTTTTTTTGTGTATTGTCTGGGGGATATGCAAGTGACATCTGACTTCAAGATAACAAGCATGGGGCTGGATGAACACAGCAGGTCAAGCAGCATCATAGGAGCAGGAAAACTCGACGTTTCGGGCCCGAAACGTCGAGTTTTCCTGC
>JAHRHZ010000039.1:26889649-26912888 GCA_024137785.1 Ginglymostoma cirratum
TTAGGCCCGAAACGTCAAGTTTTCCTGCTCCTATGATGCTGCTTGACCTGCTGTGTTCATCCAGCCCCATGCTTGTTATCTCGGATTCTCCAGCATCTGCAGTACCTTTTATCCCTAAGTATATAAACTTGTTTTTATGAAGAGTATTGAATATGACGTGTTGCATGTGCCAGAAGATTTCATAGTTCTCTGTGGAATTATATTTCAGATTTAACCTGCAACAAGCCTAGTTTATGGAACATTGTTATCAGTCAAACATTAATGTAGCTTGAAGGCTATAATAGTTTCCAAATATTTGTCTACCTGGTTTGCATTTATTTGGCTGTACTGCAGGCCCTGGTGTTGGCATTTAACCATTCGGTTGAATCGAGGCTGAATCAATTGGAGAATTTATCAGATGCAGTCATTAGTTTACACCTGATTAATTGGCATGAGGGTCAATGCCTTGCAGCGCAGATGAATAGACGTTGGCAGATCATTGCAATACACCGAAAATTACATGGAAATGGTTTTTGAAATATTTAATGCCATTTTCACCTTTCAGTTGGAAATTAGTTGTACCATCTGATGACGCAGATAGATTGCTACTGCATGCCCAGCGAGAACAACTGTTGTACATAAGGTGACTTAAGGCAGTATTTCGAACAAAAACCTGGAGTCTTCATTGTGCCATTTCAGGACTCTTGTATTGCCAGTTTTGAAATTACAAATGCATTATTCTTGAACAAATTAAATAAACTTCATGAAGTGTTTTTGAGAACAGTATAATTTATATGGCACCTCATCACATTCTCAGGACATCTGAAACAATTTACCTTAGGTGGAGGTAATTAAGAAATTTTGCATTTTTTGTAGTGATCATGAGAAGGGATATTAAAAGCTGAACGTTGAAGCAAAAACAGAAATTGGTGGAAAAATTTAGCAGTTCTGGTAGGATCTGTGGAGAGAAAGGAGAGTTAATATTTTGGGCCCAGTGACCCTTCTTTGGAACTGAGTTAACATTAACTATCCTTTCTCTCCACAGATCCTGCCAGACCTGCTGAGTTTTTCCAGAAATTTCAGTTTCTGTTTCTGATTTCCAGCATCCACAGTTCTTTGATTTTTCTGGAACATTGAAGGTGTGCCATCTTGAGCATGCAGTTCCAGCACTTTCTAATGAGAGTCAGGTCAAATGTTTCACAAAGCCACGGGTCTTCACATCTGTGTGCTGACCAATATTTATTCCTCAACCTATATACAAGAGTGAACTTGTGGTCATTAACACATTGCTGTTTGTAGGACCTTGATGTGGAAAAATCAACTGTTATGGATATAACAAAAGTAACTCCACTTCAAACATATTCCATTGGCTGTGAAATGCTTTAGGATATTCTAAAGGTGTGGAAGGCCCGAGATAAAAGCAAGTCTTTTTTAATTTTGATCCACTTTATTCTAAGACTATACCTCCGCTTTAGCGCAAGAGGAACGTCAGTGTTGAACCAGAAGGCACTTTCCCATTGTCCAAATAAGTTACTTTTTGTTATCCCTAAGTGAATTTGTAAATTATTGTCAAATTCAGGCGGTTTGCATATAGATCAGGAGCTGGACCAATACTTTATAAAGTCACTACAGACAGAACCATCACTGCCAGCAGACAGGCGACTTAACAACATAAAGTTCTCCTGTTTATACATGTAACTGAAAATCTATATGAACTAACACCAATGCTGCTTATGCCTTTGAAGTTTCACAAATCAGAGGTCTTTCTGTAAATTTCTCAACCAAAGTCTATTGCCATCTTTGAAAAATTCCAGCAGGTGGCATCTTTTTGAAATATTATCAGCCAGTCCGTTTAACTGCAAATAAAGGTTTCTGTGTTATAGATTTCCTTCAGAGGATAAACTTAACTTAGTACTTAAATTTGTGAAGCTTTTGGCCAATAAAACCTCCTGGGATATCTCTCTGTGGTCTGCACTAAATTACTGACTACATCTGGAGTGTTTGTTTGAAATGCATTAATTGGACTGTTCGTGGAGTCATGTCCATGATGACCAATATAATCAGTTGTGATATGTGCTATAGTAGGTCATCTCACCTTGAATCATCTGGTGCATCACTACTTCATGCTTATCATTTAAGAAAATGTGTAAGCCATTTAATCTGTCAAGCCTGTTCTGCCATTCATTTAGATCATTGGTGATCTGTATCTTATTTTGAGTGTCACAGGCGAGACCAGTATTCATTGTCCCAAGTTGGACCTGAGAAGGTGTTGGTGAGTTGCCTTCTTAAACTGTTGTAGTTTGTGTGTTGCATCATGCATGTCGTGAGGAACTTCGAGGATTTTGACGTAGCAGCAATGAAGGAACAGTGATATCTTTCCAAGTCAGGATGGCGTTTGATTTAGAGCTAGGTTTAGGTGTTCACAAATACCTGGTGCCCATGTCTTTCGAGGTGGTGGAGGTTCTGAGTTTGTGAGGTGTCGTCGTCTGCTTATCTTGGGTTTATAGCCTTCTTTCTAAAAAAACTATCAATTTTAGTTTATGGCTGGTTGATCCCCAGCCTCAAAGCTACTTCAGAAGATTGAATTCCAGATCTCCACTCCTCTGCATGAAGCAGTGCTTCCTTAAATTGTCTCTAAATGGCCTACATCTAAATTGAAGGTTACATCTGCTTGGTGGCATGATGGCTCAGTGGTTAGCACTGCTGCCTCACAGCACCAGGGACCTGGGTTCAATTCCATCCTTGGGTGACTATCTGTGTGGAGTTTGCACATTCTCCCTGTGTCTGCATGGGTTTCCTCCAACCATTCAAAGATGTGAAGGCTAGATAGATTAGCCATGGGAAATGCAGGATCATAGAGATGGAGTGGGTCTGGTTGGAATGCTGTTTAGAGGGTTGGTATGGACTCAATGGGCTAAATGGCCTGTTTACACACTGTAGGGATTCTATGATTCTGTCTGAACTCTGCTCCAGAAGAAGTAATGTGTCGCTATCATATTCTTTAATTTTATTAAATATTTCAGTTGGATATCCTTTAACCTCTATTCTGTACTCTACACCACAAAGAATGCTGAATCATTTAACAAGAAGATTGGCATTCCTGTTGTTCTTAATGCATGACGGTGTTAAGTAACGACTGTTGCTATGATCCCTTCTTGTTTCTCAGGTGGATGTTGAAGAACCTATGCCACTGTTTTGAAGTGTAACAGGGGAGTTGTCCCTGGTGTCATGGCCAAAATTTGTACCTCGGTGAACATCACACAAAAAGAAACTGGGCATTATCAAATTGCTGTTTGTGAGACCTAACTATGTACCAGCTGGCTCCCTCATTTCCTACCACAGTGCAACAGTGACTACACTTCATTGGCTGTGCAGTGCTTTGGAACATGTCACTTGAGAAAGGTGTCACATGAATACAAGTCTTCTTTTCTCTTTCTTTCAAAAACGTCCCAAAGTGTTTCACCACAGGTGGTTGTTTAGAGCTGTACAACACAGAAGTCCTTTTGCCCATCAGGTCTGTGTTAAGCTATCTACAATAAACGCATCTTCCCATGTCATGTTAGCTGTGGCCTCTGCCTTGCTGGTGATGATTGACTGGCAGTTTTCTCGCTGGATGTGATTTCTGCTCCCATGCTCTTCAATCCCAGGCAATATACCTTGTGGTCTCATTGACCTCTTGGGAGGCACTTAATTTGGCTGGCCTTCTTTTAAAAAGAGGCAGTGGGGGTTGGGGGGTTCTTGTCAGCATTCCAACCAACAGGTGAAATGTTGATTGTTTCTTTTGAATGCTAATTGCCGTCCTTGACACAATGTGAAGCCAGAAATCAAGGAAATATTTAAAGAACAATAAGATGTTGTGATGGAATGCCATCCAGTTATAGAGTCATAGAGCTGTACAGCATGGAAACAGACTGTTCCGTCCAACTCGTCCATGCCAACCAGATATCCTAAATAAATCTAGTCCCATTTGCCAGCATTTGACCCATATCCCTCTAAACCCTTTCTATTCATGTACCCATCCAGATGCCTTTTAAATGTTGTAATTGTACCAGCCTCTCCCACTTCCTGTGCCAGCTCATTCCATACACACACCACCCCCTGCGTGAAAAAGTTGTCCCTTAGGTCTCTTTTAAATCTTGCCCCTCTCACCTGAAACCTATGCTTTCTAGTTTTGGACTCCAAAACTAGAAAAGACCTTGTCTATTCACCCTATCTTTGCCCCTCATGATTTTATAAACCTCTATAAGGTCGCCAACACTCCAGGGAAACTAGCCCCAGTCTATTCAGCCTCTCCCTATAGCTCAAACCCTCCAAACCTGGCAACATCCTTGTAAATATTTTCTAAACTTTCTCAAGTTTCACAACACCCTTCCTATAACAGGGAGACCAGCATGCCAAACATCCTTTTCACTATCCTATCTACCTGGGACTCCACTTACAAGGAACTATGAACCCGCACTCCAAGGTCTCTTTGTTTAGTAACACTCCTCAGGACCTTAACATTAGGTGTATAAGTCCTGCCCTGATTTGCCTTTCCAAAATGCAGCTCCTCACTTTTATCTAAATTAAACGTCATCTGCCATTCCTCAGCCCATTAGCTCATCTGATCAATATCTTGTTGTACTCTGAGATAACCTTGTTCGCTATCCACTACACCACCAATTCTGGTGTCATCTGCAGACTTGGTAACCATACCTCCTATGTTCACATCCAAATTATTTATATAAATGACAAAAAGCAGTGGACCCAGCACCAATCCTTGTGGCACACCACTGGTCGCAGGCCTCCAGGCTGAAAAGCAACCCTCCACCAGTACCCTCTGTCTTCTACCTTTGAGCTAGTTCTCCCTGTATTCCATGTGATCTAACCTTCCTAACCAGTTTACCATATGGAACCTTGTCAAACGCCTTCCTGAAGTCCATATAGATCACGTACACTACTCTGCCGTCATTAATCCTCTTTGTTACTTCTTCAACAAACTCACTTAAGTTAGTGAGACATAATTTCACATGTACAAAGCCATGTTGACTATCCCTAATCAGTCCTTGCCTTTCCAAAATTCATGTAAACCCCGTCCGTCAGAATTCCCTCCAACAACATGCCCACCACCGATGTCAGTCTCATCGGTCTATAGCTCCCTGGCTTTTCCTTACCACCTTGCTTAAATAGCAGCACCCCGTTAGCCAACCTCCAGTCTTCGAACACCTCACCTGTGGCTATCGATGATACAAAATTTGAGCAAGGGGCTCAGTAATCACTTCCCTAACTTCCCACAGAGTTCTAGGATACATCTGATCAGGTCCCGGGGGTTTATCCACCTTTATGCATTCTAAGATGCCCACCACCTCCTCCTCTGTAATATGGACATTTTTCAAGATGTTGCTATTTATTCCCCATGCCCTCTATCTTCCATGCCCTTCTCCACAGTGAGCACTGATGCAAAATACTCATTTAGTATTGCACCCATCTCCTACGGTTCCACATATACATGGCCTTGCTGATCTTTAAGGGGCCGTATTAGTTACCCTTTTGTCCTGAGTGTATTTGTAGAATCCCTTTGAATTCTCCTTAATCCCATTTCATGTCCCCTTTTTTCCCGCCTGCTTTCCCGCTTAGGTATACTCCCACTGCCTTTATACTGTTCTAGGGCTTCACTCGATCTCTGCTGTCTATACCTGACGTATATTTACTTCTTTTTCTTGAGCAAAACCGCAATTTCTCTAGTCACTCAGCATTCCCTACACTTACCAGCCTTCCCCTTTACCCTAACAGGAACATACTTACTCTGGACTCTCATTATCTCATTTTTGAAGGCTTCCCATTTTCCAGCCATCCCTTGACCTGCAAACATCTGCTCCCACTCAACTTTTGAAAGTTCTTGCCTAATACTGTCAAAATTGTTCTATGTAAACCGTGAGGATTCTATAAAGTATTTGTGATTTTTTTTTCTTTCTTCCTAGCTCAGGCATAGTCGTGTGCATTTTATTGCAAGCAACAAATTCACATTTTTTAAGCCTAATTTATTTAGGTTGTTTGTATGTGTAGAAGTGACGCATGTCATATAATTGCCAGATAAAATATACTCTGAAACCCCTTTTGTGGCTGTTTAGCAAGATAATGGTATTTAGTGGTTTTTCTCTGTATCTTAACAATCAGATTATCCTTTACATACCTCTCCCCTACCACATAGCTGACTGCATTAATATAACACTTTGTGATTGAGATCACAAGAAAGTTGATTCCATCAGTCTAGCTACACCTACATGTCTTGAAGAGATACAGAGAGTGCAATCTAACAACACCCACTGGTGTAGCTTTCTGCACAAGACAGGGGTGGTTTATGGAAATTTGGAATATCTTGGCTCAGCTTCCCATTGTATTCCCATACCCAGCAGATCTTCTTGGAAGCAGGGTGTCAGTGGCAGCAGAGAGTTTGCAATCTGGGCACTTAAAATGGCAGTTGGCTCCTATTTCTGGATGCAGCTAGATTCTTTAGTGGCGTACAGACCTCCACCATTGTGTCAGCTCACCAGCAGGTCAGAGGATGAGGTCTCACAACAGGATGTCAGAGCTTTGTTACTTTTGAGGCTGATGGAGAGTTCAGCATCAGCAAATAGTAAGACTGCTGTCTGCCCGTACTTCATTTCTGTCACTTGAGTTTTGAAACAGTGGAGGTGGATACCTCCAATGGCTGTAATAGAGTCAACGTTGTATCCATTAATGGTGGCAGCAATGCCTCTTCCCCTGCAGCTCCATCAGTGTAGCTCTGTTAGTGGTCTCACATTGTGGACTGCTGGGCTCCACTATGTCCAGCACTTCTACCATGGGAAAACACCACTATCAATAATTGGATGCTGAGCACAGAAAGAACCTTTTAATTGACTGCTATCCAGAAGACTTTCCCTGTCAGAACCAGAAAACTGCACTCATTCAAACCCCACACCAGATAGCCCATGGCAGCACTAAAGAGTAGTCCAGAATGGGACAGGCACTGTGCTTTGATTTCACATTAAGGTGAGAGCATGCTTTTTATCCCAATGATTCAGGTGACTATTAAATGATTCCGATATACTTTTGGAAGAATAGCAGCCAATTTGTACAAATCAAACATAGTGGTCAATATTTGTCCCATAGCCAACAGCATGAAAATCAGACTAATTAGCTGTTCAACTCACGTCCAAAATCGTGATGGTGCTAGTTAGATTAAATAGAGAGAAAAAAGCTCCATTGGCAGAAGAGTTCAGAACTAATAAACATGGACTTAAAGTTATTGATAAAAGAACAAACCATAATATAACAACCTTTTTACACAGCATGTGGTTGCAATCTGGAATGCATTGAGTGAGAGGTAGCAGAGGTAGATTCAGTCAGGACTATAAAAGGGAAATTAGATAGGCATCTGCAGAGAAAACATTCACAGAGGTATGCAGAAGAGGCAGGGGCATTGGACTGGTTGAGTTTTTTTGCAGAGAGCTGTCTCAGATGTAACAAGTCAAATTACCTCTTCATGTGCTGCAGCCATGCTTTGATTGATTGCTAGTTGTTAGATATTACCATATGAAATGGTAGCACTCTCACCTGTATCTGCAAGTCATGAGTTCAAGTTCCACTCAATATACATGATGTTTCACGATACCTCTGAGATGGTGTTTCAGGTGAGATGTTAAAAAGGAGGCATTATTCAATGAAGAATATACAAATGTTCCCCCCTATGGTGTTAATATTATCCTTTGATCAGCCAAGATTATTGTTCATTTGTTTAATTATTATTTGTTGGACCTTGCTGTGAACAAGTTGGCTAATCGGCTGATTAGCTGTATTGTAACACTGCAAAAATATTTATAATTGGCTCTGAACACTCTGGGATGCCTTGTGGCAATGAAATGCGATACACATCTAATATCTTCCTTTAGTTGTGCCATGCAGCGCACATCGTATTATTCGACTAGGTTCTGGTCCTTTCAATTTAAAAACCAGATGGATTGTGAGGTCAGTTACAGACAAATAGAGATTTTCTACGTTCAGTACTCTAATATTTCTCTTAAGTCTAACTAATAAAAAAAGGTTGTAAATCCTTCGCGATTGCATCCGTTCTTAAGAATAAATTTTATTTGTTTTTAAAACACTTGTTTTTAATGTCTTTATCTGTAATGAAGTGACATCTGGAGAATAATCTGGAGCATTCTAGACATATGATGTGTCTATTTCTGTAATTGGCAGATTTCACTTGGCATTAATTCTGGAGAATTGAGTCTGTGTATTGTGCTATTTTATAAAAATCAGGATGTGTATATCACGACATCACACTCACTGATTTTATTGAATGTTATGCTGATATTTTTGCCAATAGTTTGGCAATTGAATATCCATTGTGTGATTCAATAATATGCAGGTTATCATTTATGTAGAATTTTTCACCTCCTTGGAACATCAGAATGGAGAAGGAATTGCTTGAATGTCTCATCCTGTCCTGAAGGAGGATGATTAAATGTATAGTGCACCCTTCAAATAGGGCAAATTTCAAATTGCAAATTGCTGAAAATATGAATTGATAAGTATAAAATAACCTAGTCAGTGATGCCCAGTTTGGGTTCTGCCAGGGTCACTCAGCTTTTGACCTCATTACAGCTTTGGTTCAAACGTGGACGGAAGAGTTGGATGGAAGAGTGACAGCCGTGGGCATCAAGGCTGCATTTGACTTAGTCTGGCATCAAGGAGCCCTCACAAAACTGGGATCAATGAGCATCGGGGGCAAACTCTCCAGCGGTTAGAATCATACCTGGTACATAGGAAGATGGTTATGGTTGTTGGAGGTCAATCATCTCAGCTTCAGAACTCTTCACCATAACGTCAGAAGTGAGAAATTTTGCCGACGATTACACAATATTCAGCACCATTCACGACTCCTCAGATACTGAAGCACTGTTCAAATGCAGCAAGAACTGGGCTGACATGTGGCAAATAATATTCACGCCACACAGATCTTTAATGAGTGATATTCCACCCATTGCCCCTTGACATTCAATGGTGTTGCCATCATTGAATCCCCCCACTGTCAACATTCTAGGAGTTACCATTGATGAGAAACTCAACTGGAGTCTCCATCCAAATACAGTGGTTAAAAGAGCAGGCCAGAAGCTAGGATTACTGCGGCAAGTAATTCACCTCCTGACTCCCTGAAGCCTGTCCACCATCTACAAGGCACAAATTTGGAACGTGATTGGAATACTCCCCACTTGCCTGATTGAATGCAGCTCCAACAACGCTCAAAAAGCTTGACACCATCTAGTAAAAAGTAACCCGTTTGATTGGCACCACATTCACAAACAATCAATCCTTCCACCACCGACACTTAGTAGCAGCAATGTGTATGATATACAACGTGTACTGCAGAAATTCAGCAATAATCCTTAGCCAGCACCTTCCAAAGCCACAACCACTTCCATCTAGAAGGACAAGGGCAGCAGAAACGTGTGAACACCACCACCACTTGCAAGTTCCCTTCTAAGTCCTCAACATTGGCATTATATCATTGTTCCTTCACTGCAGCTACATCGAAATCCTGGAATTCCTTCCCTAATGACATTGTGAATCAACCTGCAGCACATTTACTGCAGCAGTTTAAAAAGGCAGTTCACCATCACCTTCTTAAGGACAACTAGGGATGGGCAATAAATGCTGGCTAACCAGCGATACACATGTCCCATGAGTGAATAAATAAAACATGCATAGCTGGGCCAAAATCTGGAATTTGCTCCTCGTTGACATTGTGGGAATACTTTCATTGCACACATGGTCCCCAAAGAGTCAAGAATAAGGAGCACCACAACCTTCTTGTGGGCAATTAAGGATGAGCAATATCCATATTCTCAAGAATTGATTGGTAAAAGACAAGCTAAAGGGTAGAGTTTGGAGATATCTCTTCTGTTAACTAGCACTACCAAAACTGCGCTCTTAGTCATTTAGATAATAGAAGCAAAGTACTGTGGATGCTGAAGATGTGAAATACAAATAGAAAGTACTACACAAATGTAGTAAATCTGGCAGAATCTGTAAGAAAAGAAGAGAGTTAACATTTTGGACTTGATACAACTCCTCCAATGTGGCAATTTCTTAAAGAAAATGTCATATTGATTCAAAACAGTAACTCATATGTTGTTTGTGGACCTTGTTGCATGTGTATAATTTGGCTCATGGATTTGCTTAGGTAATTACTGTAGTTTTCGTTCCAGTTGCTCATCTTCTCAAATTCCCTTCCTATAATCCTCTACCTTCTTTAGGGCTCTCTTTTTCTCGTTTTTTTTTTATATATAATCCCAGATTTTTTTCTCAACAACCTGTTCAGAGATGTTATTACACACCACTGGAGCAGATGGAGTTGAACCCAGGCCTCCTCACTCAGAGGCAGGGACATTGCCACTGCCCCAAAAGACCCCTTATATATGATCAAAGAATTACGATCATCTGTGTGTCTTTAACATCATAATCAACCAACCATTAACAATGTTGATAAATGCAGCATCCATTTTTTGCACAATGAAGTCCGACAAGCAGCTGAGTGATAGTGACCATATCATCTGTTTTTAATGGCACTTTAAATTACAATGGCTAGGATACTGAGACAATTCCCTACTTCAAGTATTGCTGTGGGATCTTTTACTTAAACCTGAGAGATGGGCAAGGACTTGGATTAGTCTCTCATCCAAAAAACAGCACCCCTATCAAAGCAGTTCTCCTCAGAACTGCTCTAATCCATCCAACTAGAATGAAGTGGAAACCCAGAACTGGCACAGGAAATGAAGAATGCTGATGAAGATCTAATGGCTAGTGGATCCTATCCAGTACTGTCTTTTATCCTAATATCGCCCGGTTTTACTAATGACTTGTGATTTCTTTCAAAAAAGGAATATGTACATTAAATGTGTTCATGTTACTCTCTGGCAATATCTCTTCATATTTATCAAGAACATTCTGTTTGTGGTCAGGCTACTTAAGTCAAACATGAAAAGATGGTGAGACCAAAGCAGGGCGAAGAAACAAAAAGATGTATTTTACTGAAGATGTGAGTCTGTGGCCTATGGCTCTTCCTTATATTCTCACTAAGGTGGCAGAGTGCCAAAAAGGCATACAACAACATCAGTGTACTCTGTGGATGTCAGTATTAGTGAATGTGCTTTTGAGGCAGCCAATGCTGCACACACCTCAGCACCTACACTATGCCTGGAAGAGACTAGTCCCTTTCCTCTGCATGCAGAGCATGTAGGTTTAAACCTATGAGTGAAATTGAAATAAAAATGCGAAGAGCTGGAAAAACTCAGCAGGTCTGGCAGCATCTAAAGAGAGAAAGTAGAGTTAATGTTTTGTGTTCACTGAGTGGCTTTGTGGCTCAATGGTCAGCACTGCTGCATCACAGCGCAAGGGACCCCAGCTCAATTCCAGCCTTGGGTGACCACCTGAGTAGAGCTTGCATGTTCTCCCTGTGTCTGTGTGGGTTTCCTCCCACAGTCCAAAGATATGCAAGTTGGGTGGATTGGCCATGCTAAATTTTCCATAGATTCCAAGGATGTGCAGGTTAGGGGGATTACCTGTGGGAAATGCAGGGTTACAGGGAAGGGATGGGGTTTGCTCCATCTGGGTGGAATGCTGTTGGAGTAGTCAGTGCAGTCTCAATGTGCCAAATGGCCTCTTTGTGCACTATAGAGCTTCTATAATTCTATAACCTTTTATTTCTCTAGCACATTCTGTTTTTATTTCAGAATTCCAGCATCCCCAGTTCTTTGTTTTTATTTTGGAATGATGAAGTATCTGCGCAACTAGCATTTGTTTTAAGGAAAGTGGGGATAGAATTGATTGCTGCAGCCATTTTTCCTTAGTTGCAAACTTCAGGAAAAATGTAATTGCAATTTGAAATGTGAACGACTCTCTTAGCTTTTACATTTCTTCTTTTTCATTTTCTTGCCTATTGTCGCTCTTCCTTCCTCATATACATCCTTATGGGCTACTTCCACAGGCAGCTGACACCCTCCAGAACTTCACCCAACTTGCTGACCTTTAACTATCGATGGGCTGTTAAACTGCAGTGGAAGTCAGAGTGTCCATCCACATCCATTTCTTAGCGAGGATTGCTGAAAATCTGAGTGAAACGCCTGAACCATTTTCTCTGCCCTAACTTGGGGTACTGATCCAAACTGTTGCCTTCCAATTGCTGCTTTGGTGAGGATCACCAAGTTCTGTAGAAGATTGAATTTGAGATCTTTTAGGGCTGTGGTCGCCACCAAAGGAAAGAGCTCAATCTGAAGTACACTTAATGTGTTACTTCAAACTTATCACTCAGAAGAATCAGCAATGATAGATAGTTTGAGGAGTAAACAATAAGCTGTCTCGATACAATTGGATGTAACTGAGGGCTAAGGCAAGACAAATTGTCATTTCAATCTGTTCCATTTACCAAGCCTGATCAGTCTAAACTAAGGTCTAAATTAATTTTTGGTGCAAGAGATATATGGTAGGATGGGATGGAGGAATATTTTAAAAGTTTGGGAATGGCAGCACGGACCGGTTTGAAATTTACTCACACAATCCAGACATCCTGGGTTACATTGAAATGGTGCAAGTATGGATCTTTCCTGTTCTCTTGGCTCTAGATTGTTTGAAGTTCCCTGCTACTAACAGTCCACCATGTGGGGCCGTCATTCACCCCTAGCACTTCATCTCTATAACTAAACCATTACACCTGGTTACATATGTCTCTGTTTTTAAAAGCTTCCTGCTCCTATGATGCTGCTTGACCTGCTGTGTTCATCCAGCCCCATGCTTGTTACCTTAAAACCCTGTTGTATGTCTTTGTTCCACCTTCTCTCTTTTTTTCTGGAAAGCACTCACAGCTGTTTTCTCAATGAGGAGCAAGATGTAAATTTATTGTAGGTGTGGGACTTGGGTGAAAATCAGAAGACTGAGCATAGCTTTGTATCTTCGCCAAGTTGAACACTGGCACTTGCTGTCTAGACTCCCATGTAAAATATAGCTGCAAGGGGAGGAGGAGAGGCTTCCCATTGTTTATTGATAGTACTTCACTGCGAGTCACTGCCTTCAGGCTAGGTCGGATGAGGACAAAAGAAATTGGGGAACATGTGATTAATTTATGCCCATTATAATAAAAATACATTTGCAAAAGAGATGGCATATTAGAGCATTAAAAACTGTAAAACATCTGTATTGGTGAAAAATAGAGTGCATACGTAAATATATTATCAGTTGTGTATTAGAGAAGTTTAGTATGAAACATTTTCATGCTCACATTATATCTAGTTGATGAATACAATTCCAACCAGGAAGAGTGCTGTTTGATTGAATTCCTGTAACGTAGGCAAAGTGCCACCGCTTTGCGTGCTTTAAACAGGACTTTAGTTCCTGTTTAATGCTTGTGTAATTTCTGTTTTAGTTTTATGCTGATGCCATTTGTTATTTAATGCTGAAATGTTTTCTGTGTTTGTGGCATTTGAAGACTTTTTTCCCCAATCCTGCTGTAACTGCATAAGTTCTTGTAAATGAAACCATTGCATGTTTTGTGTGGTAGTACATCAGCAGACTGAATGCTACTACACTTCGCTGTCAATTTTACAGTAAACTACGGAAAATGGATGTTGACTTATATAACAAGGTGTGGGGCTGGATGAACACAGCAGGCCAAGCAGCATCATAGGAGCAGGAATGTCAAGTATAAAACTGGATGGTGTGTGTGGTCACCATCATTGTCATTCACCACCTGGTGTCTACTGTGTAGATGTGCCCTAAACTCCTGTGTATCTCATCAACACAATCCATATCACCTATGGATGTACATATGTTTGGTAATTACCAGACTAAACAGAAGAGGAGAAAGCATTAGCAGCCAGTGTTTGCAGTCTTGTTCAACCAGATGTACCAAATGGATAATCGATCTTGGCTTCCTCCTGTGATCCCCACCACCACAGCCTTTGACCAATTTGATTTTGTCTATTTGATATTAAGAAATGGCTGAAGGCAGTGGATATTGCAAAGTCCCTAACAATATTCTAGTGATAATACTAAAGATCAGTGTTGCAGAACTGCCAGAGTTTTCGCTCAGGCTACTCCAGTACAGTTACAACAATGGCATCTACCTGACAGTGTGGAAAACTGCCCAGCTATGTCCTGTCCACAGAAAGCAGAATAAATTCAACCTGACCACTGAGGTCAATGGAGTCATACCTAGTACAAAGGTAGATGATTGTGATAATTAGAGATCAAGCACCTCAGTCTCGAGGACATCTCTGCAGGAGTTCCTCATGATGGTCTCCGAGGTCTAACAATCTTCATTTGCTTCATTTATTAACTTCTGTCCATCATTATCTTCTCTCCTTCATATGGCCAGAAGTGGGAATATTTATTTATGATTGTACATTGATCACCCACATTTCCAAACCCTTATATACTGAGGTGGTCAGTGACCTTATGCAGTAAGTCCTGGACAACATTTAGGCTTGGCAATAACATTTAAGTATCAAGTAACATTTGTATCACATGAGTGCTAGGTAATTACTATCAACCCATGACAATCAAAGTCTTTACCTTTGCTGAATACCCCACACCATAAACGTCCTAGCGTAACCATTGACCAGAAACTGAACTTGACCAGCCATATAAATACTGCTCCTACACGAACAGTTCAGAAATTAGAATTCAGGCTGTGAGTAATGCATTTCCTCACTCCCCAGTACCTGTTCAGCATCCATTACACACAAATCAGGGTTGTGATTGAAATCAGTTCCAATGATACTTAAGAGGCTGTCTAATGACACTAACCAGGACAAAGCTGCCTGCTTGACCCACACCCATCTACCACATTGTAGCAGCAATGCTGTCTATAATGTAGAACACTGTACTTTCCAAACAACAAACATTATCACCCAGAGCACCATGTCTGCAGGATCTCCTCCAGGCCAGACACTATCCTGACTCAGAACTGTATCTCTGTTCCTTCACTATTGCTGGTTAAAATTCTAAAATCACTGTGGTTTTACCTACACTGTTTGGACTGTAGCAGTTCGAGAAGATTGCACACCACCATTTCTTAAGGGCAAAAAGGGATGATCAAACACGCTAACCGGGTCAGTGATCTCACAGCCTGTGATAGAATATAACAAAATGAATGCCTCTGACAAACACACTTGATCATGTTAAAGTTCATTCCAAAAGGGTGGACATTTGACCTATTCCATTCCCATTCAAAATCCACGTAATGTATTATAGTCCCATTTCCTTCCACCTTTCCTTAATGTAAATCCTTATTTATTTATCTGCTGGCAGTTACTGACCTTCTGATCCAGACAGACATGAAGCCAGAACCTAGAGCAGGAAATCTAAGCTGACTCTTCAGTGCTGCAGAGGTGCCATTTTTTCGGATAAGACATTAAACCGAGGCAATTTCTCATCTTAGGTTGACATGAAGATCTGAAACACTTCCTGAAAAAGAGCAGGGAAGATCTGTGGGATTTTACCGTGCACAGGCTGGTTGCCTCACATTACAACATTGACTATGTTTCAAAATTACTCCTTTGCCTGTAAAATGCTTTGGAACTCCCTGAGGTTGTGAAAGGTCCAATATAACATGCAAGTCTTCTTTGTTCTTCTTTCACTTCTTAAATATCGTGATTGACTTGATGCTAAAAGCTGCTTAGAATTACGCATTTGACTTTTTTATAATCCTTTGCCTTAAACAATTTGGTAAACACTCCCCTTTCTGCTTCTTATATTAATTCTAAACTTGATCTTGCTCTACTTGCTAATTTCACTTTATAAGTGTCCAGAGTCCATTGTCAATTATAAGAAGTCCATATATAGATTCTTACTGTGGCTTTGGAAAATCCCAGCACATTTCCAGTGGATTATCTTTTGAAAAACAGTAAAGGTTATTTTGTTAATCAAACCTTACAACCTGTTTGAACACATGAAGATACTACAAAGCAAAACAGATGGAAATAGGTGTAAGTAATCACTTTATCGAAATGGTGCACTTTGGTACGTGTGTAGGTATTCTAACTACTTGGTAAGTTCTTTAAGAAGTGGATGGCGTTTTCAATCTTTGTCATTGCCATGCACAATGATGAGCATTAACATTCATACAGAGTAACACAACAGTAAAGAGGTAATAAATGTACAAGGCAATGTCTAGGTCACAGCTGGGGAATTATGTGCACTTCTGGACAGTCCATTATAGAAAGATTATTAAAGCCATAAAGTTCATGCATGGAAAACAGCAGTTGTGAACAGAGATGAAATACTCGACTATTTCTATTGCTGCTGCAAAGACTAAGATGATTTCTTGAAGGATTTCAAAGTTGTTTATGGTATTATATATTTTCCACAAACAGGACTGCCCAGTCGGACCCATTGTTTCAGCCTGCTCCTGCCCCACAGAACTCATCTCTTCACACCTTGACTCAGTCTTTTCTCCCTTGTGCCAGCCCCTCACCATGTACATCTGTGATTCCTCTAATGCTTTACAGCAGTTTCAGAATTTCCAGTTTGCAGGCTCCAACTACCTCCTCTTTACCGTGGACATGCAATCCTTTTACATTTCCATTCCCCACCAGATGGTCTCAGGGCTCTCTGCTTCTTCCTGGAGCAAAGGCCTGAACCGTCCCCACCCACCACCACTCCCTCCGCTTGGCCGAGCTCGTCCTCACCCTCAACAACTTCTCCTTTAACTCTTCTCATTTTCTTCAGGTCAGAGGGGTGGCCAGGGATACCCACATGGGCCCCAGTTATGGCTGTTTCTTTGTCCGGTATGTGGAATATTCTTTGTTCCAATCCTATTCCGGCCCGCATCCATAATTCTTTCTCCGATATTTCAATGATATCATTGGTGCTGTTTCCCTCTCTCATCCGGAATTGGAAAAGTTCATCAATCTTGCTTCCAATTTCCATCTGCCTTCACTTTCACCTGGTCTATCTCTGACTCCCCTTCCCTTCCTCAACATCTCTGTTTCCATTTCTGGGGATAGACTGGCCACTAATATCCACTATAAACCCACAGCTACCTGGACTGCCACCTGCAATCTGATCCCTCTACCAAGGACATTTTTCCCTCCTCACCCTTATCTGCCTTCCGGAGGGACCACTATCTCCGTGACTCCCTCATCTGCTCTACACTCCCCACTAGCCCCACCACCCCAGCACCTTTCCCTGCAACCGCAGGAAGTGCTACACCTGTCCCTACACCTCCCCCCTCACCACTATCCCAGGCCCCAAGAAAACCTTCCACATTAATCAGATGTTCACCTGCACATCTGCTAATGTGGTATATTGTATCCGCTGTTCCCGATGTGGCCTCCTGTATATCGGGGAAACCAAGCAGAGGCTTGGAGACCACTTTGTGGAACACCTACGCTTGGTTCGTGACAAATGACAACCCCTCCCAGTCATGAACCACTTCAACTCCCCCTCCCACTCCTTGGACACATGTCCATCCTGGGCCTCCTCCAGTGCCACAACGATGCCACCCGAAGGCTTCAGGAACAGCACCTCATATTTCACTTGGGAACCCTGCAGCCCAATGGTCTCAGTGTGGACTTCACAAGTTTCAAAATCTCCCCACCCCCAACCTCATCCCAAAACCAGCCCAGCTCGTCCCCACTTCCTTGACCTGTCCGTCTTTTCTCCCACCGATCTGCTCCTCCCACCTCACTGACCAACCTCCATCCCCACCCCCACCTCCTACCTACCAGCCTCATCCCCGCCTCCTTGACCTGTCCGTCTTCCCTCAACCGACCAACCCCCATCCCAACTCCCCACCTACACTTACCCTTACTGGCTCCATCCCTGCCTCCTTTACCTGTCCAGCGTGTCTCCACCTACCTGCTCCTTTATCCACTTTCCATCATCACCTCCCCCCACCATTTATTTCAGAGTCCCCTTCTCCTCCCCCATTTCTGAAGAACCCGAAACGTCAGCTTTCCTGCTCCTGTGATGCTGCCTGGCCTGCTGTGTTCATCCAGCTCTACACTTTGTTACCTGGACTGTACATCCTTGTACTCTGTTTCCTGTAAAGACTCCATTCCATTCTCTCAGTTCCTCCAGCTCTGTCGCATATGTTCTGACGAGGCCAACTTCGACAAAGGAGCCTCTGAAATGTCTGCATTCTTCCTCAACTGAGCACCATTGTCGACAAGGCCCTCAACCTAATCCAACCCATCTCCCGCACTTCCGCCCTCACCCCTTTTCTTCCCTTCCGCAACAGCAATAGGGTTCCTCTTGTCCTTATTTACCATCCCACTAGCGTCCGCATCCAGAAGATCATCAGACGCCATTTCTGCCACCTCCAGCGAGATGCCACCCCAGCAGACACATATTCCCCTCCCCTCCTTTGTTTGCCTTCCGCAGGAACTGTTCCCTCTTGAACACCCTGGTTCGCTTTTCCTTCACCCCCAACAATCCCCCACAGCCCTGTGGCACCTTCCCCTGCAACCACCAAAGATGTAATATCTGCCCATTTACCTCCTTCCCGTGTTTCCAAGGGCCCAAAGACATCTTTCCAGGTGAAGCAGCACTTTCTTTTCCTGCACTCCCCACAACCTGATCTATTGCATTTGCTGCTCACAATGTGATCTTGTCTACATTGGCGAAACAAAGCATAGACTGGGCAACCACTTTGCAGAACATCTACGTTCTGCCTGCAAAAAAGACATTGAGCTTCCAGTTGCCCGCTACTTTAACAAACCACCCTGTGCCCTGGCCAACATCTCTGGCTGAGGCTTGCTGCAGTGTTCCAGCGAAGCTCAAGACAAGCTGGAAGAACATCACCTCATTTTTCCCGTGGAGATCCTGCAGCCCTCCAGACTCAATATCGAGTTCAATGATTTTAGGGCCTGAACTCTCCCATGTCCTACCCACCTACCTCACACACCAGGCCTTATTATCACATATCCTGCCATTACACATCACCTATTGTTAGCCAGTAACAGTCTCCATTAACAGCTATTCACCTTCCTAGCCAGATCATTATCAACTCCTTTGAGCTCTATCCCCAACTATCATTTACTCCTTACCCCATCCCTCCATCCTATCTCCTGCATGTAAACCGACATTTACCTAGCTACTATCTGTTCTGAAAGAGCGTTACTGGAACCAAAATGTTAACTCTGACTTTTCTTCACAGATGCTGCCAGTCTTGCTGAGCTTTTCCAGCAACTTTTGTTTTTGTTTTGCTTATGGTATTACTTGGTAAACAGATAAATTTATTTATTTTTTATTCGATCATGGGATGTGAACATTACTGACTAATCTCGCATTTTTTGCCCCTCTCTAAATGCACTTGAAAGACACTGATTAGCATCCTTCTTGACCCAGTGTAGTTCATGTGACATTGGTAAACTCAGATTTCTGTTAGGAAGGGAGTTCTAGTCTTTTGACCTAAGACCAGAAGAAATAGGAACAAGACTAGATTGTTTGTTCCCATTCAGTCGGATCATGGCTATTTTGGCATTCCTCATGTCCATTTTCCTGCCCTTTCCCCATCACCTGCGATGTCTCATCTGATCAATAATCTACCTAGCTCAGGCTTAAATATGCACAAGGACTCTGTCCCCCCAGGAAGGACTTCCAAAGACATTCACCTCTCTGAGAGAAGAAGTTGCTGCTCATCTCAGTCTTAAATTTGCACCCCTTAATTCTGATACTATGCTCTGAGATCCTAGACTCTCCCATGAGGGAAGACATCCTCACAGCTTGTCAAGCCCCTTAAGAATCCTATCTGTTTCAATGAGATCACCGTGCATTCTTCTAAACTCCAGCAAGTACAGTCCCAGCCACTTTAGCCTTCGCTCAGAAGACAATCCCTCCAGACTGGGGTCATTCTAGTGAACCTTCTGTGAACTGCCTTCATTTAAATGGTATATTTCCTTAAAAGAGGGGGACCAAAACTGCGCACATGGAGGCATTCTTATGCATCTGTTATCCTTGTCATGCTAGATTGTAAAGGTCATGCCTTGGAACATATTGTCAGAGGAAAATTGATGAGTTACTGCGTGCATCTCATAGCTAGTACCAGTGGTAGCACTGTGCCCTGGTAGGTGACTGGACATGTTTAAAGTTGTGAATAGGTTGCCAACCAAGCAAGCACTTTGTTCAAAGTGGTGTAGAGCTTCTTTTTCTTGTTTATTTTTAACTCTTGTATGGGACGTGGGCGTCACTGGCATTCTTTAGCATTAACTGCTAGATTAGATTAACTGATTATCTGTAATTGCTAGATTAGATTAACTGATTATCTCTCTAAGCCATTTGAAGGGTAGTGAAGGGTGAACCACATTGAGACACATGAAGGCCAAATTAGGCAAGGATGGAAAATTTCCTTCTCTAAAGGACAGTAGTGAATCAGATGGTTTTTTGCAACAATCAACAATAGTTATATGGTCACCATTAGGCCAGCTTTTAGTTTCAGATTTTTTTATTGAGTTCAAATTTCACCATCTGGCAAGGAGGAGGAGTAGGGGAATGGGTCTGGGTGGGATATTCTTTGGAGGGGCGGTGTGGACTCGGTGGGCAGATTGACCTGTTTCCACATTGTAGGGGTTCTATGATTCTGTGTTTCTAGAATTTTAGCCTGGGTTTCTGGATTACTAGTGCAGTGATATTATCACCATTCCCCAACACTGCTCATTGGTAACCCCAGGATGTTGGCATTCAGTCATGTCAAGGGGTAATGGTTCGATTCTCTCTTATTGGAGGTGGCTAATACCTGGCACTTGGGATGTGCATGTTACTTCCTGCTTCTCAGACCAACCCTTAATGTTGTCCAGTTCCTGCTCCATGCAGGCACAGACTGCTTCAATACCTGAAGTATTGCAAAGCATGGTTGCCAATAACGAGGTTAGGAGAAATCATTTTGATACATGTTGCATCATCAGGTGTTTGGTCATTGAGTATAGATGAGGCAAGGGCTTTCATCTTTAAAGAAAAAAAATGGATGCAGGTTCAAAGCAGACACTTACAAAGTTGGGTAATAATTTACACAGTATTTGCAGTATAAAAAGGACCATTTGGCTGAACAGGACCACTTTCATGCTTTTGCTCCATGTGAGCCCACTCTCACCCTTCTTCATCTAATGTAATCAATATATATTTTAATTTCTTTTTCCATAATAATGAGCCTTCATTCATTCACATGTACCTACCCAAAGGCGAGTCCTTGGCCCATTGTTTGCTGCTGATTCACATGGAGCTATTTTGACAGTTTTTGGCAGTGGTGGGTTCTCATCGCTTTCTACTATCAATGTAAGGTGAGGAAACCTGTCCCAAGTCCATCTTAGGCAGAACAGGAATCAAACCTGCACTGTTCATGTGACTGAACTGCATGTTAGTCCACTGGTGTCACTGACCTCCAACTTTATCTAGCTTCACCTTTAACTACATCTAAGCTAATTGCCCCAACTTCTCCTTGTGGTAGCAAGTTCCACATCATAACCACTCTCTGGATTAAAGAAAAACTTTCTCCTGAATTTTTTTATCGGAATTCCTAGTGATTATCTAAAATTTATGACCCTTAGTTGTGGCACTGCCAAAGACTAGAAACATTCTATTTGTGTCAGTTCTATTAAGCTTTTTCACAATTATTGTGACTCGAATGAAGTTGCCTGTCAGTGTTAAATAATCTAGAATTTTCTATTTTCTGGTCAGTCTTTCTACGTGCATATAATCTCAGAATCCTGGTATGATTCCAATTGTTTGAGATTGAGCTGGCACAAACATGATTGGCAAAATAGCCTTCTCCTATACTTTAAGCTTAGTTGCTTTGATTAAATGACCATCTGCTTTTATGAGCTTGCAGTTTGCGGTCAGCCACTGATCTTGTAGACCTTCAAAGTGATGTCACAAGTTTTGTGGTGTCACTTTCCTCTGTTACAATGTAGGTTTCATCCCGATGCCATCTCAAGAGGAATTCTTGATTCCAGAGATAGTGACATCAACAGATTGGCTGAGAGGCCAATCAGATTTAAGAATATTTACACAGCAAATAGGAAGTTAAAAGCACTGATCATCATCTATAAAATACGAGGTTTATCTAGAAACAGAAATATTATAAACAAATTTATGTAAATAGGAAAATGACTTCTATTATTTTAAAAAAGTCAGCAGAATCTTGGTGGAAAGGGAACAAAGCTTCAGATTTCTGAAATTAGCTTTTTTCAGAGCCAGAGAGTTTGCTCGAAAGTAATAATAACCTTGTTTACCATTAAAACTTCCATTATACCTCATTAAACAAATCATTATTTTCAAAGGCTTTTACAATGGGAAATCTATGTTAAACATTGAAGCTCACTTATATTTTGCCCGACTTATGTTTGAGAAGACTAGAAATGCACACACTGTTGCTGACCATGATATCCCTAATAACAGCTCCTGGATTTCCATGTTTTTCTATGCATGTGTGTACACCAGAAGTTGCTGTCAGTTTTGCAGAGTAGTTACATTATACACTGACAGTTTCACCATCATCATATCTGCAAAATCCAGAGCACGGTAGTTTTATATGAGTCAACGTTACTACTTGGTTTTTATGTGATATGCTTCTCATTCATCTGAGGTGGAACCTTTAATGTTCTGTGAATCTGTATTGCCAAATACCTGCTTTTTGCCCTTCTAATCAAAGAGACATCAACCTTGTGCGAAGCAGCATTAACTATCCAACTACTGCCCTGCTCCTACTTTTCTGTGTCTAGTTGTAGCTCCACATTTCTTTACAAGTCATCCAAACCTGGCTTCGTCAGAAATACATAATGGTAGTCAGTGTTGCATCTAATTTTCTTACTAGCTGCGCAGTGTTCTGAATCCGGACGCTGCACGACAGCGACTTTCAGAATCGATGTTCAATGCTGCAGTCAGTGTGCTGAAGCTATTCATCATGCATGGTACATCAGAGCAGCTACATGCTCTCCAGCTGCGTTTTTAACGGTGACTGTTTGAAGTTCCTTGAGGTTTTCTGAATCTTTGTGAGCAGGGATCCAACACACATTCAGGTCATATATCTGGTCTCTGATGACCCATAGACCGGAGGAGTTTGACCTCTGTAATTTTTGCCTTAGTTTCTTTTCCTAAACAAAACAGGCTATATCCCCTGAGATAATAGGTACTACAGATGCTGGAGAATCCGAGATAACAAGGTGTGGAGGTGGATGAACACAGCAGGCCAAGCAGCATCATAGGAGCAGGAAAGCTTGACGTTTCGGGCCTAGACCCTTTAGAT
>JAHRHZ010000039.1:26913288-26969424 GCA_024137785.1 Ginglymostoma cirratum
ATCTAAAGGGTCTAGGCCCGAAACGTCAAGCTTTCCTGCTCCTATGATGCTGCTTGGCCTGCTGTGTTCATCCAGCTCCACACCTTGTTATCTAGGCTATATCCCCTGTTTTACCGTCGTCTGAAAATTTCAATAGCACTTCCTTTAGAACTACCTCCAAATCACAAAGGAGCAGATGAACATTCACGTAATTTAAATTATGTAATTATCTCACCCTCGCTTTATTTTGCTGGTCAATAACCACACTTTTAAGAGAGAAGTATACTGCAGGTGCAGTCAATCTTGCTGTAGTTTGTGTGATCCTTTTTAACGTAGACTGTTCTTGGTCAGTAAATAGACCCTCTGCTGTAAAATAGACTGTTGTAAGTCATGCCATGACACCCACCCCACCACTAACTCAGCAGCTAACACAATGCGGTTTACTGACATGATTGCAGTCATGTCAATTGACACTAACTTTTGGATTTAGGTGCAACAGCGCTTCAATTTGAACCAAGCTAACGCAAACTTGTTTCCTTGTAGTAAAAACTAAATCTAAGACAATATTTACAAGCTAAAGAAGTGGACAATGTACCACATTCTTCCTAATGTGATGTTTGAATCAGTCTTTCAATTAATTTGAAGAGCGCAGCAATTTCAAGTTAAACCAGCTGATTTACTGTAATTGTATTTAAAACTTCTGCAGTTCCTGTTTCAACTCTCACATTACATCTCTCATTTTTTAAAAAAAAAATTCATCAATTGGAAATTTGTAGAAATTCTCCCTTCCTCATTCCTCTCCTTGACTGACTTGCCTGGCATTGGCAAAACATTCATACCTCACCCACGTGGCAGCTTGCCTTGTATGAACTGACTCAATTGATAAGTAGACTTGGATTGACATTATTTAGGTAATGAATCATGATCTACAAAGGACTGTTGATATCTCCCTCTCTTAGACAGAGAGGTAATTTGTTATACATCCAGGCTTGGGTTGGCAAGTGATTTCGCATGCATTCATTTATTATGGAATTGGACTTTTGGGCACCTTTTGCGTGAAACTGGAGATGTGAAGGAGTTCACCGTTTCCGGGAATTCACAGCATCCACATGGCAATTGCCATACTAAAGCCCAACTGCACACCATTTCAGGTACTGATAGCCAGGAAATCCCTGTTATACTGTGCTGCTCGACCACCATCACTGAGGATGTGGCTCAGAGGAAAGGAAAGTTTGTTCCCTGCTTCACAGACAGGGACCGGAGGTTTTGGTGGATGGGGTGCATGGTGTATGAGGAGAAGAGGGCAGCCCTTTTTCCAGATGACCAGCAGATTAAATGGTCGCACCACTAGATCAAGCCAGCCTGGACCTAGATTGCAGCGGGGGTCAGTGCTGTATCTAGGGTGAAGCAGACACCCAACAGTACAGGAGGAAGGTCTGTAATCTTCTGCACTTTGCAAGGGTAGGTGCCACCATATTCTGTCTGCTGCATCACTCACCAGGCCATTACTCACTGTCACCACACCACACACACACACACACACACACACACACACACACACCACATACAAGTCTCAGGACCTCATGCATCATGTGCACTCAACGGCTCTCTCTGATCCACCCTATCCTTCCAAACTACTCACTTGTCCTGGCCTGCTTCCTACTGACTCATTGGAAGCACGTCAATATCTCCTCTGGTCTTGCATCACCACTAACTGCTTTTCCATGCACTTCCATCATTTTCAGTTCTTCCCATTGTCTCTTGCAGGGCAGAATAAATTGGGCCAAAAGGTGCAAGATTTTATTTTTGTGGGGGTGATGGTGGAGGTTTCTGTTCTCTTACTTTGTCTCTTCTCTCTCACTCTCAGTCCCTCTCACTCTCTCTCTGTCTCTCTCTCTCTGTTCGTCTGTCTGCCCTCCTCTCTCTCGGTGTGTCTCTGTCTGTCTGAATCTCTGTCTGCCTGTCTCTCTGTCTGCCTCTTTCTCTGTTTGTCAGTGAATGAAAAAAAATCTGTACTTGCCTGGAGAATAGTTTGGCTGCTCATGTGGAGATGACGAGAGCTCAAAGACCAACTCACCCAGTAACCCTCATTGTGCTGCACTGTGCCATTTTCACATTACGGTCAGTGCTAACTCATGCTTTTGTCTCTCTTAACGGCAAATTCCCGTGCTTCTCTTACGTATACAGTAGTAGCACCCAGCAAATCTTGGCAAAGAGGTCAGCGTGAGAGATCTTCAGCTTCATGTCTGCCTTGAGGAGGAAACCACTGAAGCCTGTTAGGAGTCAGCAGCATGGCTTTCACCTGCACCCTTCACCTGGGCTTTAATTGTGGCACTGCAAGTATGAAAGCTGTATGGCCCCAGCAGTGGCAAACACTTACAGCCACAGCATCCCAGAAAAAGGCCTCCAAGAGGCCAGTTGTGAAATTAACAAGGTAGAGAACAGAACATTGTGAGAGAAAAGTCATTCTGTATCATGGAGATGCCATGAATCTCAATCAACAAAACACATTCACTTTTTTCCTTGTTGGAATGGAGTTCAGTAATAGTCTTTGTCCCTCTAATTTTCTCTTTTTACTCTTCCACTTTGTCCTTATTGACAGCAGTAATTTGCAGAGGAGTCCCACCAGCCACTTTGAGGTGCTGAGTCCTCCTCTACCTTTAATAAATCTTTCAAGGTCAAATTTTCCAACGTTGAATGTCAGCAGGAGCAGTGGCTGATAACGTTTTCTCCTTTTTTTGGCTCTAAGGATGTTGCAGCTGATTATATCCTGTTTTATTTTATTTGTGAAGAAGTCAGATATCACATTGTAATCTCACGTCATGTCTCTAACTTTCAGATGTCTCAAAGTTGGTTTTCGACATTCTTCTTTCAACCTCACAGGTATGCGGGAGAGATATTAGATGAAGATATGTATCAAGGCAGAAATCTGGTCAACAATCGCTCTTTGCAGGCATTAGTAGCAGGGCTGAAAGCTTACAGCACCTGGGAGAATTTAGCCTGTTTGCAAGATTGTCGAGAGTGCACCGGTGGTATGGTGAGTAAATCATGTGGAAATTATCCTTTTCAAGATGTGCTGAAAGAGCATGGGATAAGTTTATGAAGCCTGAACTGAGAAATGTACATTTCAACCCTAAACTGTGGTATTTGTAGTCTGGAGACCTGACGACTAAATCTAGGTATTGACATTTCAGTGCAGTGCTGAGGGAGTGCTGGATTGTACAAGGTGCTATCTTTAATTTCTAAGACATTGAATTGAGTCTGTACGTGCCCACTCAAATTCATGCAAAAGTTTCCATGGTGTCATTTCTAAGACGGCCAGAGAATTTATCCACTGAACTGGATAATATTTCACTCTCGACCAACTAATTTGCTATCACACTGCTCAGAAAGCAGAATTTAGTGGCTTTTAGACATCTGAATAAGAATAGAAAATTCCAGAAATACTCTGCAGGTTATGGTAGCATATGTGGAGAGAGAGAATTAATGTTTCAGATCTATGAATTTTCATCAAAAAAGCATTGAGTAAGTTCTGCAACTTGGGACTCCTAGGGAATGGATTATGCCATCACTGGGAACAAGAATCAAGCGCAGTTGGAGTCAAATGTTTTGGAAGAGTGTGGAACACTTATTGGATAGGTCAGTGGTCCTAGGACTCTGAGAATATTGGAAAGGGAGAGCTTAAGACAAAGGGAGTGGCTTTGCGACCTGAGACCACTGAATGATAACTCCCAGGATCAAGCAGCATTAAGGAGGAGATTCTCAACATCTTGAAGCATTGGGCAATTCTAGAATTGATAAAGACTGAAATAGTGCTTTGAGATTTTGGATTATTAACAATGTTGGCAGGATATAGGAATTGTGGTGGATGAATGGGAGTTGTAATTCAGTTGAAAGCATTGCAGTTTGTTTATATTGCAGTGTGTTATGTTTAGATAATGCTGGAGGAGTAGTGACAAACAGCTTTATGGGGGAGAATCCCTTTCATCAGCATATTCCTATCCACAGGTCTCACTACAATATATCCTCAAAACAGAAAGTAAGAGTTTCCATAAATATTTAAAGAAGAAAATAATTAACTAAGTGAATATTGGTTCTATTGAAAATCAGACTGGAGAATTAATAGTGGAAGAGAATGGATTGAACCAGTATTTTGCATCTGTCTTCACTATAGAGGGGACAAATAACATCCAGAAGCAACAATAGGTCATGAAATGGAGGATCTCAAGAAAATTCCAATCACCAGAGAAGTAGCACTGAGTAAATTGTTGGAGCTGCCGACTGACAAGTATCCACATCCGAGGGTTTTGAAACAGGTGGCTAGTGAGATACTTTTTCAAACTTACCTTGATTTGGGTAAGGTCCCTTTAAGTTTGAAGCTAGCAGATTTAATGCCTTTATTCAAGAAGGAAGGGATTGACAGTAAACAGTAAGCTGCAGGACAGTTAGCTTAACAGGTGTCATGGGGGAAATCTTAAAATCTATTACTAAAGATGTAACAACTGGACACAGGATATATGAAAGGAATCAGGGAGAGTCAACGTGGTTTATGCCAGGTAAATAATATTTGACCCATCTATTGGAGTTCTTTGAGGAGGTCACATGTGCTGTCAATAAAGAAGAATCTGTGGGTGTACTGTACTTCGACTTTTAGAAGGTATTTAATAAGATGTCACATCAAGGGTTTTGCAGAAAATAAAAACTCATAATATAGTGGTTAGCATATTGGCATGGATAGAAGATTGATAGGCTACTAGGAAGCAGAGAGTATGTAAAACTGGGTCATTCAGGTTGTCGAGATGTAACATGTGTTGTGCCACACGGATTAATACTGGGACCTCAACAATTTACTGTTTATATAAATAACTTGGATGAAGGGTTGGAAGGTATGTTTATCAAATTTGTTGATGATGCAAAGATAGGAGAGTAGGTTGTGAAGAGGACACAAGGTGGTTACAAAAAGATGTAGATAGTTTAAGTGAGTGGGCAAAAATTTGGGAAAGGGAGTATAATGTGAAAAAATGTGAAATTGAGCATTATCCCAGGAAAAGTAAAGAAAGGGATATTATCTAAGTGATGAGAGATTACAGAGGAATTTGAATATCCTCATACATGAATCATAGAAGGTTAGTACGTAGGGACAGCAAGTAGAAAAGCTAATAGCATGTTATAGTTTATTATAAAGGGAATTGAACTCCAAAGAAGGGAGGTTATGCTTCGCTTATACAGGGCACTGGTGGCACAATGTCTGGAGTATTGTGCATAGTATTGGTTGCCATTTTTTAAGGAAGAATCTAAAAGTGTTGAAGGGTTTCAGAGAAGGTTTACTGGACTAATAACTGGAATGGGTGAATTACCTTATGAGGAAATGTTGGATAGGCTAGTCTTATGTCTGCTGGAATTTAGGTAAGTAAGAGGTGACTTGATTGATACATATAACATACTGAAGGTTTTTGACAAGGTAGGTGTGAAGAGGATGTTTTCTCTAATGTGAAACCTAGAACTAGAGTTCCAAAATCAGGAGGCAGCCATTTTAAATGGAGATTGGGTGAATTTTTTCTGAGGTTGTGAATCTTTGGAAGCCTCTTCCTGAAAAGGATGTGGAAGTAGAATACTTGAAAATTTTAAGGTAGAGATAGATCAATTCTTGTGAAGTGAGGGGGTGTAAGGTGAAAAGGGGTAGGAGGGAATGTGGATTTGAGATTACAATCAGATTAGCCGTGATCTCATTCAATGGCAGAGCAGACTAGAGGGGCTGAATGGCTTACTCCTGCACTTGATTTGTATGTTTTTACCCTTTCACATCTAGAGATGCAAATCCTTACTTTGCTCTAATTGATCAGTTCTCTTGTTTATTTTCCTACCTGTAACTATTCTGCTGCTTACAATGAACATAAAGGAAGTCATGGATAGGGTCTACAATTTCTTGATGACCCCTGCCAGTGTTTGCCAGGAATGCTTCTCCTTCCAGGTGGTAACGTTGTGGGTTTGGAGGCTGCTGGGAAGGTTTCTGCATACATCCTTCCGGTGTTGACGTTATATCCGTTGTCAAGGAAGTGGATGAGATGCCAATTAAGTAGGCTGCTTTCCCTTCGATTCTGTCAAACTGTGTCAAGCAATTCTAACATCAAGGTATAAATGAACTTACAGATTCAGTGCAGAAGCAAACCACTTAACTCCTAGACCTGTTCCACCATTCAGCTGATCATGGCTGATCGGTTTGTGTTTCAAATTCCAAATTCTCATCTACTCTTTGATTCCATTGTTTCACAAATATCTGTCTACCTCCACCTTAAAAATAGTCAATGACCCTGCATCCCCACAGTTTGAGTCAGAGACTTCCAAAGTTGTACAACCTCACAGAAAGAAAATTTCTCCTTCTCTCTATTCTAAAACAGCAACCCACTCATTTTCTTAAACTGTGCTCCTCCATAGTTCTGGATTCAGTGCAAGAGGAAATATCCTTTCCATGTCCACTGGTCAAGACTGTTCAGGATCTTATATGCTTCAATCAAGTCACCCTTCATTCTTTTAAACTCCAATGAAAGCAAGCCCAGTGTGTCTAACCTATCCAACCTTGAACAAAGCCAGTGTACATCTGTGAGCATGGAGTGATAGGTGAACTTGACTTTGCAAGAGTTAAGAAATGGCCAGTAGAGTTCATGATGAGATAATAGGTACTGCAGATGCTGGAGAATCTGAGATAAGAAGGTGTGGAGCTGGATGAACACAGCAGGCCAAGCAGCACCATGGGAGCAGGAAAGCTTGACATTTCAGCATGATGACCAGGTTCATTGATCATCCATGTGCTCATTGATCTACATTGGCTCCAGTCACGGAAAAACTCCTGTTAAACTCTCTTCCTTGTTCTCAAATCCATCTCTAATTGACATTAACCTGCATGGAATGCCAGGCTATTTCAGAGGACACATAGGAGTTGCTGCACCCACTTGTAGGCCAAACTGGGCAAGGAGGACAGATTTCTCTTTCTTAAGCTGGATAGGTTTTTAGAGCAGTCAGTGATATCTTTATGTTTACCATTGCTGACACCAGATTTAGTATTGAAGTTCAGTTCTAACAGCTGAAAGTTATTTGGGATTTGAATCTGATTTGAGCATCAGCCTGGGCCTTTGGGTTTACAAGTCCAGTGACATTCTCATGACAATTATATATAGGAGAGCAGTAGCTTAATGGAATTTAAGTAATACAGCTGAAGAAAGGTTTATCACAAAAGATGAGCAATTTAAATTGTGATCCTGTGAGGAAAACTGTGAAATTGTGCAACTGTGAGAAAGACAGTTTTAAATTACCGACCATGATGTTTCAAAAATATACAGAACCATTTCATTCAAAGGCTTTTAAGATATTCCTATTAGTCCTTTGGCTGTAAAATTTTTACAGCTTCTTTGAAAGCCATAAATAAATACAATTAACGGTAAGTCCCAGTGGTAATTAATTCAGTCAGGAGCATAACAAGTTGCTGTGTAGGGCCAGTTTCTCACATACACTTGTTTTTAAAAAGTGGCAAAATTCACAGAGGTATGAATTGTACTTAAAATTACACTAAGAAACATCATGTAACTGAGCATTAACTTCAGACCAAAAAATTTACTGAGCCACATGATTTTGCATTTTTGATGTATTGTATGTTAACCATTGAATATTTGCAAAAAATTAGTTACCTTTTGAAGATTTCAAAATAGTTTTCCAAATCATATGGAAAATATAAATGGGTTCTATAAGCTGTGATAGTCAACAATAAATAAATTTTATGATCTTGTGAATGTTTGCCACAACTGTAGCAATTTTGTGATATCTTGCTTATTTTGTAAAAGAAAAACATTGAAATCAAGTAGTTTTCATATAAATCCTTCATATTTTGCTGATAATATTGACGCAATTTATAGGGTAGAGGAAGCGCTTCAAACTATGTTCAAACAACAACATATTTGCTCACCAAGTTCACCTAATCAGCACTTGTTTGTAGGTTGTTTTTCAATAAGTCTCAACAAAATAAAAACTGAAAGAACTGCAGATGCTGTAAATCAAGAACAAAAACAAAGCTGCTGGAAAAGCTCAGCAGGTCTGGCAGCATTTGTGAAGGAATAAACAGAGTTAATGTTTCGGGTCTAGTGACCTTTCCTCAGACCCTTCTGAGGAAGGGTTACCAGACCCGAAACGTTAACTCTGTTTTTACCTTCACAGTTTAAACAAAATGTCTGTCTCACGTCTCTCTCTTCACCTATGCCCCTATTCCCTGCAATCTGCTGATTCTAATTCTTTCAATGTTTTTGTTTGTTGCGTTGTAAAAGAAGCAGGCCACTTAACCTCTTAAACCCGTTTCGTTGATCAATTAAGTTATAACTGATACCTGACCTACCTCCACCTTCATGCTCTTTCCCCATATCACTTAGATATTTACCAGGAAATTTCAGTTTAAAATTAACAATTGACCTAGCACCCATTTCTATTTATGAAGTAGTGTTCCAACTTTCCAAACCCTTTTTGTAGCGAAATGTTTCCCAATTTTGCTTTCGATAGATCTTACTCTAATTTTTACGTTATGCACCCAAATCGTGGACTTGAAAACCAGTAGAATTAATTTCTTCAGAGATAATAGAAACTGCAGATGCTGGAGAATCCGAGATAACAAGGTGTGGAGCTGGATGAACACAGCAGGCCAAGCAGCATCATAGGAGCAGGAAAGCTTGATGTTTCAGGCCGAGACCCTTCATCAGAAATGGGGGAGGGGAAGAGGGTTCTGAAATAAATAGGGAGAGAGGGGGAGGCGGATAGAAGATGGATAGAGGAGGGAATAGGTGGAGACGAGACAGACAAGTGAAAGAGGCGGGGATGGAGCCAGTAAAGGTGAGTGTAGGTGGGGGGGTAGGGAGGAGATAGGTCAGTCCAGGGAGGACGGACAGGTCAAGGGGGCGGGATGAGGTTAGTAGGTAGGAAATGGGGGTGCGGCTTGAGGTGGGCGGAGGGGATAGGTGCGTGGAAGAACAGGTTAGGGAGGCAGGGATGAGCTGGGCTGGTTTTGGGATGCGGTAGGGGGAGGGGAGATTTTGAAGCTTGTGAAATCCATATTGATACCATTGGGCTGCAGGGTTCCCAAGCTGAATGTGAGTTGCTGTTCCTGCAGCCTTCGGGTGGCATCGTTGTGGCACTGCAGGAGGCCCAGGATGGACATGTCGTCTGAGGAATGGGAGGGGAAGTTGAAATGGTTCGCGACTGGGAAGTGCAGTTGTTTATTGCGAACCGAGCGCAGGTGTTCTGCAAAGCGGTCCCCAAGTCTCTGCTTGGTTTCCCTGATGTAGAGGAGGCCACAATGGGTACAGTGGATGCAATATACCACATGAGCAGATGTGTATGTGAACATCTGCCTGATGTGGAAAGTCTTCTTAGGGCCTGGGATGGGGGTGAGGGAAGAGGTGTGGGGGCAGGTGTAGCACTTCCTGCAGTTGCAGGGAAAAGTGCCGGGTGTGGTGGGGCTGGAGGGGAGTGTGGAGCGGACAAGGGAGTCACGGAGAGAGTGGTCCCTCCGGAAAGCAGACGAGGGTGGGGAGGGAAAAATGTCTTTGGTGGTGGGGTCAGATTGCAGATGGCGGAAGTGTCGGAGGATGATGCGTTGGATCCGGAGGTTGGTGGGGTGGTACGTGAGGACGAGGGGAAATTCTTTTTTGGTTATTATTGCGGGGACGGGGTGTGAGGGATGAGTTGCGGGAAATGCAGGAGACACTGTCGAAGGCGTTCTCGACCACTGCGGGGGGAGGTTGCGGTCCTTGAAGAACGAGGACATCTGAGATGCACGGGAGTGGAATGTCTCATCCTGGGAGCAGATGCGGCGGAGGCGAAGGAATTGGGAATAGGGGTTGGCATTTTTGGTGTATTCTAGTTAGCTGTGGGAGTCGGTGGGCTTGAAATGGATATCGGTTTCTAGGTGGTTACCCGAGATGGAGACAGAGAGGTCCAGGAAGGTGAGAGAGGTGTTAGAGATGGTCCAGGTGAACTCAAGGTTGGGGTGGAAGGTGTTGGGGAAGTGGATGAACTGTTCGAGCTTCTCGTGGGAGCACGAGGCGGCGCCGATACAGTCATCAATGTAACGGAGGAAGAGGTGGGGTTTAGGGCCAGTGTAGGTACGGAAGAGGGATTGTTCCACGTAACTTACAAAGAGGCAGGCATAGCTTGGGCCCACGCGGGTACCCATGGCCACCCCCTTTGTCTGTAGGAAGTGGGAGGAATTGAAAGAGAAGTTGTTGAGGGTGAGGACGAGTTCGGCTAAGCGGATGAGGGTGTCGGTGCAGGGGGACTGGTCAGGCCTGCGGGACAGGAAGAAGCAGAGGGCCTTTAGGCCATCTGCATGGGGAATACAGGTGTATAGGGACTGGACGTCCATGGTAAAAATGAGGTGTTGGGGACCGGGGAATTGGAAGTTCTGGAGGAGGTGGAGGGCGTGGGTAGTGTCACGGACGTAGGTAGGGAGTTCCTGGACCGAGGGGGAGAAAATGGAGTCGAGATAGGTGGAGATAAGTTCGGTGGGGCAGAAGCAGGCGGAGACAATGGGTCGACCAGGGCATTCAGGTTTGTAGATTGTGTCCTGAAGCAAACCAGGTACTGCAGCCACATCACCTTTCTTAGCACCTGCCTACAGAACCAGATCATCCCCAATGGACTACAGTCCACATTCAAGCCTTCCCAATTTGGCCCCAAACATGACAATTTCTACATTCAGAATGTTGAGACCCATACAGGATAGATGCATTCTAATGAGAGATAAACATTTCAAGGGTGGATCAACTGTTAACTAGAAAAGTTAATTATAGTAACAAAGAAAAAAGGTAATTGCATAAAGATAAGTTGCAGGTCAAATGATTGGGAAAAATGTAAAAAATAAACAAGGAATGACTAAAGATCAAGAAGGAGAGAAAAATTACAGTGTGACAGAAAGCTAGCTAGAGATCTAAAAGCAGGTAGTAGGAATTTCTATCGACATTCAAAAGAGTAAAGAGTTAATAAAGTGAACATTGGTCCAATATAAAGTGAGTCTAGAAAATTGATAATGGAAAACAAGGAAATGACAGATAAATTTAGCAGACATTTTGCATTAGTCTTCATTATACAGGATACAGGTAACATCCCAGAAATGGCCTAAATGAATCAGAGGGAGGAACCAAGAAAATGTCCAGCCACCAGGGGAGTGCCACTGAGTAAATTGTTGGATCTGCAGTCAAACAAGTCCTGATGAACCTCAAGAAGTGGTCAGTGAGACAGTTCATGCATTAGTTTTCCAATGTTCCTTAGATTCAGGGAAAGTTCATAGAAAAGATGTTAGGAGTTATTATTAAAGATGTTATAAGTAGGACATTTGGAACAGATCAAGGAATCAGGCAGAGCCGCTATGGTTTTGTGAAAGAGAAATTATATTTAACCAATTTATTGGAGTTTCCTGAGGAAGTAACACATGCTGTGGATAAAAGAGAACATGATGGATATACTGGACTTAAATTTCCAGAAGGTGCTGTAATGAGGTGTCACACCAAAACATATTGTAGAATATAAAATCTCGATTTGTAGAGGGTAACATTGACATTGTTAGAAGATTGGCTGACTAACAAGAAACAGAGTGGGCATAAATGGGTCTTTTTCTAGTTGACAATGTATGGTATGCCAAGGTATCAATATTGGGGCCTCAACTGTTTACAATTTATACAAATTTGTTGGGTGAGGGACTAAACATATGATTGCTACATTTGCTGATGACATAAAATAGGTAGAAAAGTAGATTGAGACGAGGGCATGAGGTTAAAAAGGGATAAGTACAGGTTGTGTGTTGGCAAAAATCTTGCAAATCGAATACACAGTGGAATTGTCCATTTTTGCATGAAGAATTAAGAAGGAGCATAATATCTAAATGGTGATAAACTGCAGAGCTAAAGCAAATGATTTGTAAAGCTACTAGAAAGTTATTTATCGTGAGGGGTACTGAATACAAAAGTACAGGTTATGCTTTAGTTATACATTGGTGAGATGACATCTGGAATATTATGTACAGTATCAGTCTTCTTATTGGTCCTTAAAGCATTGGAAACAGTTCAGGGAAAGTTTACTGGACTGATACTTGGAATGGGCAGGTTGTCATGTGAGGAAAGGATAAACAGGCTAGGCTGGCTTGTACTGGATTTTAGAAGAGTACAAGGTGACTTTATTGAAACATACAAGTTTCTGCAGGGTTCTTGACAGGATGAATAAGAAAGGGATGTTTCCTCATGTGGGACAATCTCGAACTAGGGGTCACTTTTTAAAAATTAGGTGTTATATCTATGCATTTAAGACAAAGATGAGAAGAATTTGTTTTCTCACAGAGTGCCATGAGTCTTTGGAGCTGTCTTCCTGAAAAGGCATTATAAGCATAGATTTTGAATACTTTTAAAGCAGAGGTAGATAGATTCTTGATAAGCAAGGAGGAGTATTGAGGGGATAGGTGAGAATGTGGAGTAATCAGTCTTGATTTTATTGAATGGAGGAGCAGGCTCAAGGGGCCAAGTGGCCTATTTCTATCCCTAGCTTGCATGTTCATGTGTAGATCTTTGCAATAATCCCCCCAAGGCCAATATCTGGTTTTGAAGATGTGGTCCCCACCATTGCTCACGGAGTTCCAGGCTGTAGTCTAACCATGGTTTCATATATCTGAAAGATTACTTCTATTTTTGTTTTCCTTTTTTCTTCCTTTTGTTTTCTAGTCCTCCAGATTTAAAGGTCCGTCATTTTTGTTAGGCTTTTTGATTATTTTCTGGACCTTTCAAATTTTAATGATCAATGTATCTGGGGACCTCCACAGTTTCAAGATCTCCCCCATTTAGAAATTGCAGCTTTTGGGTCGAGGTGGATGACCACACATTTGCCTACATTGAAATCAATTTGCCTCAGCTTTGCGTTTTATGTAGATGATTGATATTCCTTTCTAAATTCATGCTTCGGTAGTTGCAGTTTATAGTTCCACCTGTCATTAAAAAATTTGAATATGTGGTTTTCAACACCCTCACCTCTGTTGTAAATAAATATGCTGTATTGTTCAGGGTGCAATCCAGACCCTTGCGAGACACCACTAGTTGTATCCTGCCAATCAGAATACTTGCATATTCTGCAGTATATCAAATACCTGTCTGCTATTTCAGTCATGATCAAAAAAATTAAATCTGTTTTATCAGATATAACCTAGCTTTACAAATCCATGTTGGTTCTTTCTAATCAGTTGTTTACTTGTGTTTCTGTTATTCATTTTCCTCTCTTACCCTTTCTGTTACCCTCAAACCTTTCCTTGCTGGGTTTATCCACTCAGTTGCTCTCTGTTTTTAATTTTTCTGTCAAATTTTCCGTACCTTTCTGGTACTGCTCCTGTGCTGTTAATCTCTGTGTGATAGCTTTGTGTTGTTTTTCTGTCTATTGCACTCTTGTAGGTGCTGAGGCCAGTTGCAGCAGATCATGTGATTGCCCAAGAACAGAGATTTGAATTCTAATTAATTTATTTAGCTGGTAGGTGTCACAACATCATGACATTTACAAGTGATGCATTACACATGTTGTACTCTCGTAAAGATCTAAATTTCAAACTTAAATTCTGGATTAAATAGATGAATTGAAGTTATGTAGCATCAGCTCAATTCTAACATTCTCTCTCTCTTACTTTGGCTCTGACTCTCTCTCTCTTTGTCTGTCTGTCTCTCTCTCTCTTTATGGCTTGCTGCACCCGCTTCCTAAATAAAAAAAAACTTTCTTCTTTCCTTGGAACGTAGCTGCCATTTTAGCCCACAGCCACAACTTTATTTTTAACACAAGGTTATCTAGCAAGGTTTTCGCAACTCACTGCTAGCCCACAGCTACACGTTAGTCTTGTGCCAGCTTTCCTTTTAGCCAGAAGTAGACATTGCATATTCAGTAAAAGAGATACACAGTGGCTGTCTGGGTTATCAGTGAATGCCACACTGCAATGTCTTTCTCTGATGCTGCTTCTATTCCTCTCCAGAAACAATGTAACATAAAACTGTGTTGCAATTTGTAATCATGTGTGCTGATGTTACTGCCACTTATCTGAATAGTCCTCGTGCTTTATAACGGTAATAATTTTGCTTCAAGAGGGTGTTAAAAGTAAAGTCTCTCTAAATATGATCAATCTGCTGAAATGTAGCCATCAGTGGACTGATTTATAACAATAGAGGTGTTTCTGCCAAGAAAGGAATAACGTCAGAGCCTTTCATTTAACATGAATAAAGAAGTTCCATTCATTTTGTATGACATGGTGGTCTGGGGATTTTATGAGTAATTTGGTGACATGAGTATTATGAGTCTTAAATAGGTGAACTTTATATCTTCTGCCAAGGGTTCAACTTTCATTCCTTATTGTGTTTGAACTTGAGTGTACACTGCTAGCTAGTATTCTAGATATACTTTTTGGATTTGGAGAATTAGGAGGAAGGAGGAGAAATTGTGGGGGCCCTGCTGATAGGTAGACCACTGACACAACCACAATGGATAGGCTTGGAAATGGACAGGAACCCATGTACTCTCAGCCTTTGATTTGTGCTTGCGGATGTTGGTGATGGTGTGGAGAGCAAGCTAGTGGAACCTCACTATCGTTAACAGGGCCATTGATACAGAGGCATCGCTTGCTGAGAATTTCCATTTTCATGGTTTCACAATTCCCAGGAGAAGATTATGGTCTAGGCTTATGAAGTTTGATGGTAAAGTTTAATTTTAGCAAGTTACTATCAGTGGTCCCATTACAAATTCTGTGATGCACCTACAGATTAAGAATATAAGAAGTAGGAACAGAGTAGGCTGTTCTGCCCCTCAAGCCTGCGGTGCCATTTAGTAGGGTCATGGCTGATCCGACACTTTTCACATCTACTTTCCCACTATTTCCCTTAAATCTTTGACATTTAAAACAGATTTTAGCATTGTACTGTAAATCTGTCTTTCAAACCAAGGTTTATTTTCCTGGACAGAATGCACATACTTTGAATAAATTGTTAATTTTTCAGTGCAAAGTTTAGTTCTTTCCTGGGGGATTAACCATAAGTAAAAGGAGGAGAAATAGGCCATTCAGTCCATTACATTCACACTGCTATTCAATGAGATCATGGCTAATCATACAGTTCTCAGTTCCACTTTCCTGTCTTTTCCTTGATTCTCTTACTGATTAAAAATCTCTCTATTTCAACCTTAACATATCTATGTATAACAATTGTTAGTGGAGAATAGTGCCAATTGCTTTAGATCTAGTTCTCTGTAATGTGAAAATCAGTATGAACTTTTCAAAGTCAACCATGAGATGTCATATTTTTCAGAGTAGACTTATTGTCCTTGACAATGGCCCATTACTCATTGCCCATTCAGTTTTATAAGCTAAACTTTCACCTTGATTACCTGTAATACTCCATGATTCACCCTGCAGGCTCAATTGTCATACCAAATACCAAAAAAGGCTGATGATACAAATCAGCACTGTAGCATTTGTGATGCTCAACATTGCACAGTGGAGGCTAGTAATGCACTCAAGTCCAGCTCTGCTCAGTTCCCAGACTGAACCATATCACTGGGGAGGGACCTATTGGAGAATGTGACATATTGGTTGAATCAGGGAAATGTGGAGTGTGGGGAAAGTCATGAGTGCTGACTGCCAGTGCAGTACTCAATTAGTATGGATTGGTATGATAACCCAGTCTCTCATCTTCAGTGTCTCCAGTTGGGCTAAGGATAAAAATTAGAGTGAAAAGAAGAAAAAATGCCAAGAAATTGCTTCTGTAATGCAAAGAAACAAATCAAAAACTTTGTTTAGTGGAAGGATGTTGATTCAGTCTGTTTATTGTCTGTTGCAAAGTCAATGGAAAGTCTGCATGGCAAATACATTGCTGTAGAACTATCAGAGATGTTTGTGAGTTAAGATCATAGTTATGTTCTTTCATTGCCACTTTGAATTAAATTAGATTTGTTGCTGTTGATCTAATAAAAATATATAGACACTTTTGAGTTAAAAGAGATGTTCAGAGATACTATTACACATCCTTGGAGCAGGTGGCACTTGAGCCCAAACCTTTTGGCCGAGCAGTAGAGAACACTAACACAGGAGCCTTAATGCAACCAATATGTCCTTTTATTTAATAGAAAATGTTGGCTGCTATTCATTTAATAAAGCTGCTTGTCCTTCTTTCCAAAACTTAATGCAGCTCTTAAACTGATTATCTAATTTTAGTACGAATTATATTGCATTAGTGCTGTGTTAACCTGTTAATTTAGTGAAGAAACGTCAAAAAATGAAGACACTTAACAGTTTAACTTGTCAATTTGTCGATCTGTTTCTTTAGTAAGACTACAACCTGTTCTATCATTACATTTAACCTGTTAATAAAATAAACTTATTAAGCTGTCCACTAAATTACCTCATCAAATTAATGTTTAAATGAAAGATTTATTAACCTTTAAATTTAGTTATTCTCTTTCTCAAATGACCAATTAACTTCATCAGTAAATGACCTTTAACTTATCCATTGAATTGACCTTTAAACCTCTCAATTAAATTAACTCATTAATCAGACCATTAAATGAATCATTAAAGTTGTTTATTCAATGAAGCTATATCCTATTTTTAGTGTACTGCTGGATTTTAACACATTAGTCAGATGTCAAAGATGTATACTGCAAACATTGAAATTCTAATTTTTCTAATCACTTAATGCAGCTGGTAAACTGATTATCTAATAATGGTATTAATTACATTGCTTCAATGCCTTGTTTTAGGGACGTGGGTATCACAGATAAGGGTCATTTAACGATCTTCCCAACCCTTGTTCGCACAAGTGAAATGTGTGAATCTGTTTTAAAAAAGCACCATTGATGGCAATGAGCAAAGATCTTCCAAACACACAAAACAAGGTGCAAACTTCATAACCATTGTGAGACGCTGGAATGTTACAGCAGAATTTAAAGATAGAAATGTAATGTGACCTCATGTAGCTTTCTTGTGATGGGAATCAATTCAGTACTGCAACAGACCTGCTGCACTACATCTGTCAGGACATTTGACATAATCCCTACACTGCTCATATTGCCTTTCATACTCCACGCACTTCTGGAGTTACTCAGGGTGACATTTGTGAGTAGCAGTTATTTCAACAGCTGCCTATTTTAAATTTTGCTTCTGAATGAATAAAGCATTTTACCAGAAGATAGCCTGTACACAGACACGTGCACATCCATCCAAAAACTCCTTCCCACCCACCCCCTTTCCTGTGGTAATGTGCAAAACACCAGAGAATTTGTTGAAAGATTGATAACATGAATGATGCAGAACTTAGGTAGAAGTACCTTAACAACAGTTAGCAAGAAAGGTGTAATAGCTAGGTTTCCCTTGTGAGGTTTTGATCTTTGATGTGACAGTTGGTTGATGTTTCGATTATTAATTCTATCCGGCTGGTGACTTAGATGCTAAGTGCATTCAGAATGTGGGTGTAGAGCAATTTATAGAAATGGATGGAAACTTGATCACAATCACATTCTGCAGCCTCCTCTGTTCTGTTTGATGAGTAGCAGAGGGAGGAATTTCATGTGAAATGATGGTTGGGATCTCCCTACAGATTTTTATTCTCAGCAGCTTTCTGTTCTCTTGCCTCCTTTAGGTATTAACTCCTTTTTGGCTTGGTATAGTTTCACATACAATAGGCATTCCCCAATAAAGCTGAAGAAGAATCATACTGGTCTGTCTCTGCACAGATGCTGCAAGACCTGCTGAATTTCTCCATCATTCCCTGTGCTTGTTTCAGATACCCAATACCTCAGCCCTAAGTAGCAGTTATTCTTATTTAAGCTTTAATGATGAGTGACTACAAATTATTTAAGCTTGTCCTTAACCTCACCCAATGTATGTTCATATGTGGGGAATAATGCTGAGGAGCAGGAACACCGGATGATTTCACATGTGTTCACACCCTACTTTAGGAGAGATAAATCCAATTGTTAGTCCTCATACACCAACATAGGAGCTTGTTCGCATTTAGATGTAAGAAATAAAGAACTTGCTTTCATACAATAGCTTTGATTTCCTTAGTTCACAGAAGGAGTTCACAACCAACGAATCGATTTTTTTAAGTGTACTCACTTGTACGTAGAATTTACAGCACCATACCTGACACTATCTTATTTAGAAACAGTTACTTAACTGAGTGCTAGCTGGGGAAAGCCTTTCAAGTTATACAGAATAGATTTTCAACTAAGCAGGTGGAATTGGTTTTACTTACCACCGGTGCTTCCGCCTAGATCATAGATGTAGGAACAGAAGTAGACTATTCAGCCCATTGAGTCTGCTCCACCATTCAATGAGATCATGGCTGATCTGATAATCCACCACCTTCATTTTTCTGCCCTTCACCCATAAACACTGATTTCTTTAATTATTAAAAATTTGTCTGTCTCATCTTGAGTATACTGAATTAGCCTGCCCCCTCTGGTAAAGAATTCCACAGATTCACTACCCTCTAAGAAGAAATTCTTCCTCGTCTCTGTCTTAAATGTGTAGCCTGTTATTCTGCAGTTATTCTGGTCCTAGACTTTCCTGCAAAGGAAACAACCTTCCCACGTTCTGTCAAATGCCCTAAGAGTCTGATATGTTTTAGTAACTTGGTTGCTTTGGCATCTTTCAACTAACTGCCATCTGTTTTACTCAGTTTGCAGTAAGTGAATCAGCTAAAATTGTAACATTTCTGCAAATCATGTTCTTTAAACCATATTTTAACCACATGTCCTCTTTGTTCGAGTTGCTGATATTCAAAGGCCTGGGTGCCTTTCCTCTTCAAATTAATTTAAAATGCAACTAAATTAATCAAACGCATTCAATCGTTTACATATTTCTCTTGTTTATTGGATGATTTTTACCATTTTAGTTTTTATTCATCAGTAAACTTTTTCAATTCAACTTTAAAGATTACAAAAAATAGATTTTAAACTTTATCAATGAGTCAACTATAACTTGCAAGATAAAAGAGGACCACTCAAAGCTTCCATGGTAACTATTCTTCTAAGTTTCAAATCCCATTCCAGCCCACAAATGAATCTAGTCTGACATTTCACAGCAGTAATGCGGGAGCGATGCATTTTCAGTGATGCTGTCTTTTGTGATGAGATGCTAAACCCAGACTCTGTCTGCCGAAATGAACATGAAAGATGTCATAGCGAGGTCCAGTGCCATACCAATATGTTTAACTCTTAACTGCTCTCTGAAATGACTTAGCAAAATGCTAAGAAGGCCCACCAGCTCCTCTTCTGTACAGTTAGGCATAGATAATTAATCACCGTCATTGCAAATACCCGAGAATAAATAACTTAAAGAACAAAGAGTTTAACATTGAGCCAACGTTCTTTCCTCAACTGTTAAAACAGGACATTTACTATTTTGTAGAATTTTTATGTATAAATTCAGTGCTGTATTTGTACATAATAGAATAATATCTGCACTTCAAAAATAATCTTTGTTAAGCGTTTTGTGATGTCCTAAGGCTATGTGTGAATGCAACTTATTCCTTGTTGCAGTCTATAAAACCAGAGTTGCGAAGATGAATACACTTAACTCCTTTTTAAAGAGGATCTTGTTCCTTTGCTTTCCTGGTTTATTAATCATTGGATTGAACATTTCCCCTCAGTTCCTGCTGTGTTCTTACAGCTAACAATGTTGTCCAACAATGTGAACATTTGCACACTCATTCTGAAAATCCTGGCCTTGTTCCTAATCTTTACTCTAAGACACAGTTCGGGAAAGGACAAAAGACTTGAGAACTTCAGTGTTTTCTCAATCATCTAGTCATAGCTTTAGCAGGAGATCAGAAGGTTCTCAGAATAACAGTAGAAACCTTATTGCTGCAGACTTTCCACAGATCTTCCTGCATAAGAATGTACAGCGGATAATTGGGAGAAGCACCTATAGAAATCTGCAACCTTGTTTCTAGTTTATTTTCCCAAATTATAATATTACTACCTTTTGCCTTGAAAGGGAAGTGGTTCTGCAAGCACTGACTGTCTTTGCGTAGTGTACCCTTTTTTCCAAATAGGTATGATTAATATTTGTGTAGCCAACAATTATTATCTAGGCATGAATTTCACTAATGTAATTTAAAGTCTATTAGAATTACCAAAGTGAAGTCTGTTCAATACTAAATTAATGTATGGAAATGTGAAGTTGAACATTGTGAATGTTAGGTTGAAGACTGCCAATAATAAATTCAAGTGGCCAGTAAATTGGACTCTGTTCAAACTAAGTGACTCTACTAACTTAAAGTTTGCTAGTACAAGATAGCTGTTTAGCTTTGGGGGGAGTTGGTTGTGGGGGTGGGATGAAAGGAACTTTTGCTTTCGTTTCTAAGTGTTCTGTCCGATAAGTCCTGCTCCAAAGGTTAATTTAAGCTCTGTTCTGTAGTGCTGTTCATGTTTTTACTGCAGTGTGAGATTAACAAAATGACACTCAGCAAAATCAAATAAACATCCCTTTGTTGTTTGCTAGCTAGCTGGATGGAGTGCTTCTGAAGGGTTGGTGGGGAGGGGTGGTGTGGCGTGTATCTTTACAAATGTTCAAGCTTAGTTGCGAGTTGAAGAGATTACCTTTCCTTCAATGTGATAAGACTACAATGCTTCCTGCCAGTCTGAAAAAAATACTGTCTGTGCTCTGTTGCTAAATGTCAAGAGCCACACTGATCAAGATCCAAGTTCTGTGACCCCATGTTGAAAGGTGAAACCTTTGCTCCTGTACTCAGCCCTTTCTTGGACCCTCTAGTACATCCAAACAGGTGGGTGAGCAGACGAAGCATATCAACATTTGGTAGCACATGCAGTGTCGAAGTAAAATAAAAACAGAAACTTCTGGAAATTCTCATTGAGTTGGGCAGCATCGGTGAAGAAAGTTGGCATTTCGGGTCAGTGGCCTTTTATCAGAACTGAAAAGTGGTAATGATGCAACAGATTTCAAGCAAATACAGTAACTGGGGAAGAGGAAGGAAGGTTCGAACAAAATGTTTGTATGTGATAATGGCAAATGAGACAATGATGAAAGTCTGAAAAAGATAGTAATGGGGCAAATAACGTATCTAAGGAAGAATCTGGAGGAGTCATGCATGGTAACAGCTGTATGAAAGAAGGGATGATCAGAAAGTACTGAACTTGATGTTGAGCCGACATGAATGTGACAGTCCAGGCAATATAAATCTTACAGGAAAAACGTGAAACCATGATGGACAGTATAGGATTATTGGGTAAAGTTGGGTTCATTGCCTCAGACAACAGCATTTTGGACTACAGTGCAGTGACGAAGGCCTTCAACAGCATTCCCCTCGGCAGTCAGGACATCAAAGTGAACCCAATTGGTAAATGCTTCATGCATGTCACAAGTGAGTACCCAATGCACCATGTGCAACCTTCCATTTTTTCCCTTTAGCCCCCATCACATGTGACAGGGACAGACAAATGTTAGATGGTAGCAGGCATTGATGTAAAGGTTTCAGTTTCAAGATGTGGGCATCACCGGCAAAGCCAGTAATTTCCTTTAGCAGGTGATCTTGAGCTATTGTCCCAAATCACTGCAGTCCATGTGATATAGAAACATCCAGTGTGCCATTAGTGAGGAAGCTCCAGGATTTTTGCCCAGCTGTACTTTCAAATCTGTGTGTTTGACTTGGTGGGAAATTTGCAGGTGGTGATACACTCGTATCTGATGACCTTGACTATAAAAGTGGTATTTTGCCACGTAGAAGCTGCTGTCAGAGGAGCCCTGGTGATTTGCTTTAGTGAATCTTATAGATGGTATGCCAACAGCGTGGGTTCAATACCCACACTGACTGAGGTCACCATGAAGGTCCCACTTTGTCAATATTGGCCCTTGCCTGAGGCGTGGTGACCCTCTGGTTAAATCACCACCGGTCATCTCCCTATTATGAGAGAGAAGCCCAATGGTCCTCTGAGACTATGGCAAATTTACAACTACTTTTGCATTGTTTACACTGTGCTCTAGTGGTGCAAGAAACAATGTTTAATATGATGGATAGTATGCTGGTCAAGTGGTCTATTTTGTCCCAGATGATGTTGAACTACTTGAGTGCTGTTGGAGCCACACTCATCCAAATGGACAGTATTCCTTAATTCCCTTGACTTGTGACTTGTGGATGGTGGTTAGGCTTTGAGGAATCAGGGGGCAAGTTCCGGGCTATAAAATTGCCAGATTTTGGTCTGCTATTTTGGCCATAGTGTTCATAGGTCCTCTTAGGTTTTTGCTCAGTGGCAGCCCCGGATATTGATTATGAAGATTCCGAATTAATATTGCAGTTGAACATCACAGAAAGATGTTTCTGTTCCCTCTTGTTGGAGATGCCTATTGCCCACCACTGTGAAGCGCAAATGGTCTTGCCACTTACCAGCCCAAGCCTGAATGTTGTCCAGGCCTTGCTGCATGTTGACAAGTCGTGAATGGCGCTGAATGTTGTGTAACTGTCAGCAAGAATCCCCATTCTGACCTTATGATGAAGGAGAGGTCATTGATGAAGCAGCTTAAGCTGGTTCAGCCTATGACATTGCCCTGAGGAGCCCCTGTGGCTGACAGTCTACCTGAGTGCAAGATGGCTCTGTCTCCCAAGCCCTGTTCACATCACCGTTCTGGGCTGGATTTTGATGTTGCCATTCGCAAATGAAGTCACTAGAATCAGGAGATAACAAGGTGTGGAGCTGGATGAACACAGCAGGCCAAGCAGCATCATAGGAGCAGGAAAGCTTGACATTTCGGGCCTAGACTCTTCATCAGATGAAGGGTCTAGGCCCGAAACGTCAAGCTTTCCTGCTCCTATGATGCTGCTTGGCCTGCTGTGTTCATCCAGCTCCACACCTTGTTATCTCAGATTCTCCAGCATCTGCAGTACCTATTATCTCTCACTAGAATCAGGAAGTAGTACATGCCTAATTTACACAGGATGAATAGAGGCAATTCTGTCATAGAGAAGTTAGTCCTCTCCTTGCTGGCATTTCTTTCTGCCAATAGCAGTGGCCCTGTTATATTTTTCCATGTTCCAACTAATATTTGAGTTGCTACCAGTAGAAAATTGGTTAAATAAATGGGACATTTATACTGAAGGAATCACCTCTTAGCAGTGACATAAGACCAGGAATAGGCCATCCAAACCTTCAAACTGGTCTGCCACATCTTGGCCATCTATGTTGTAATTCAGCTGTACAGAGGACTTTTGCAGATGTCAGTATTCCCTCAGAGATGCATGGGTGTGAGTCTGTGCAACAATCCAGAATAAATTACATGGTGTAACAAACAGGCTATGCACAACAAAGGAAGGTTAAGAGCAACATTGAAACAGGCTATTTGTCGCAGTCATTTCAGGCCTGTGTTCATGCTCCAATCCTTCATCATCCTCAAACTATTAGCATAACCCTCTCTTCTTTCCTCCCTCATATGCTTTCTAGCTTTTTCTTCACTTCAGCCACTCGCTGTGGTAATGAGCACCGCATTCTGTGTAAAGGAGTTTCTTCTGAATTCCCTGTTAGTTTCTTGATGGCATCTAATGATGCTGTTCCCATAAATGGAAACATTCTTTGTTTCTCCACTCTGTTAAAACCTTCCAGAGTCTTCCCTTTTCAAAAGAGACCCAGCCCATTTTAGCCTTTGCTGATGATGGATATGTTTGTGTTGGTTCTATAACCACTTCCACCCTTCTCCAATAGATAAACCTATAAATGTTATGAAACATTCAATTGAACCAAATTAAATGGTACTTTGTGGTAGAAAGTGATTTATGACAGCTTCCTTGCTTTAATTTTAAGCTTATGCACTCTGTAAGCAGTCATTTCTTACTATCAGATTGCAGTAAAATTTGAGATTTGAAGTGGCAGCAAGACAACAATAAATGCAAATTCTATTATTGAAATGGTGACAAACCATGACTAACACTATATAAAATCAAAGTTATTCTCACACATGTACAAGTCTTAATAGTGAGCCTCAACTTGACACTAGCAGTAACATAAAATATAAAATCAGTTCATAAATATGAAAATAAAAGTAAAGATTAAGCTACATTGTAATTGAAAACTTGAAACTTGGTTAAATGTTTCAAATTGCTTGCTTTGATTGCTGGTTTTGCAATTGACATGATTATCCATTACTATCCAAACTACTGATAACACAATAAAATGTTATACCAGCTCCAGAGATATGAATGATGACTTTGGGCCCAAGCCAGATGGAAAAGTCAGTGTGTAGGAGGTGATATAATTTATTTACTTAAACTAAAGACTATCATCAACATGGTCTGTCTGTAGCATCAACAACATTGCTCAGCTTTTTTTATATCTGGTGCAAGGCATTACATTACTCACTTTGAAGGAGAGTTCTTTTTTAATGCAAACTCAGTTCCTGTTGTTTCAAACAATATTAGGTTACTACCTTTATCAATGATACAAAAGCTTCATGAGGAGTTGGAGGGGTAATGAGGGACCTTTCACGATATTTTCTGATGTGTTTGGTTGTTTGCTTCCACTGCTTTTTCAGTTATTTTCAGCAGAGGACCATTGAATAAAATGTAATGTCCCAATAAAAAAGCTACATTGCCGCACAGAGATGTAACTACATCCACACACCAATGAGACCTCTGTGAAGTCATTAAAATGATGTGTACCTGCCAATGTCATAGAATGCTGTGAACCTGTAAAATATGTGACACAGTTGATTGCAATTTTAGATCAATTTGTAAAGCATAACACATACCTGTTATTAATTGTGTTTTGAAGCCTAGTTAGTACAATGATAATGGGAGAGTAACTTCCATTGTCATATTAAAGATTAGTGTCCCACCCCACCCACACGCACGTAAGCACAGAAGTACACAATTTACTTCCTAAAATAAACCAACCTAGTGTTGAAGTATTGAAATATAAAGTCCGTTGCCTTTATTAATACTTTAAGTGGTCAGTCAGTCCGTGTGGGTGTGAGTAAGTTCAACAAGGCTGGTCTGACAGCAGTCTTGTGGTCCTATTAACACCCACATGGGGAGACTGACCATAACTGAAAGCAACAAGTGGAACAAACTTTACATTATCGCAGTTCAGAAACTAACGACAGCTTCAAGCTAATTATTGTCCTCGGGTTGTTATTCAGGAAAGCATATTAGCATTAATTCTGAAAATTGTTGGTTATGTAAAGAGAGGGCTGATTGATTAATGCTTTAGGAATCAGTCTGATGGCATCATTCAAATTTGGTAGCTTTTTTTTGTCATGGCATAACCACTAATGTATGTGCTTATGGGAGAGCTTTTACCATCACCAGCCTGTCAATCTGTTTAAAGATATTTATTTCTGAAAGTAGCACCCATTACAATCAGTAGTATTGAGTCAAGGTGAATGCTATAATTGCAATTAAGTGACACATTTACAATTAGTCCTGTTAAAATGCAGAGAAATTATGATTGTTACATTAAACAAACAAGTATTTGTAGAAGCTGTGTTATGTTATTAAATATAAAAAACAACTTAGATTTATAACTGTATCTTTGACATAAAATTCCGAGAAGTTTTTGAAACCTATTTAGACATCAAACGAAATAAGGTGGATTTGGGGTAAAAGACCAAAAGTTGATCAAATGAGTAAGTGTTAAGAAGCATCTTAATGGAGGGAAAAGAGGCAGAGAGTTTGGTGGATTAGGAAGCAAATTTCAGAACTTAGTACCTAAGCAGCTGAAGACATGGTGTCAGTGGTGGAGCAATTGAAATCAGGAATGCTCGTGAGGCTAGAATTAGATGAGTCCAGATATCTCTAGTCTGTGTAGGGCTGAGGAGATTAGCAATAGGAAGGAATAATGAGGCCCTGGAGGGATTGGTAAACAAGGATGAGAGTTTTTCAAAGAGATAGTAGGAACTGCCGATGCTGGAGTCTGAAATAACAAGGTGTAGAGCTGGATGAACACAGCAGGCCAAACGGCATCAGAGGAGCAGGAAAGCTGACATTTCGGGTTTGGACCCTTCTTCAGAAATGGGGGAGGGGAAGGGGACTCTGAAGTAAGTAGAGAGAGGGGAAGGCGATGATGAAAGGTGGATAGAGGAGCAGATAGGTGGAGAGAAGACGGACAGGTCAAGGAGGCGGGGACGAGCTGGGCTGGTCTTGGGATGAGGTCGGGTGTGGGGAGATTTTGAAGCTTGTGAAGTCCACATTGATACCATTGGGCTGCAGGTTCCCAAGCGGAATATGAGATGCTGTTCCTCCAGCCTTCGGATGGCATCATTGTGGCACTGGAGGAGGCCCAGGATGGACATGTCGTCTGAGGAATGGGAGGGGGAGTTGAAGTGGTTCGTGACTGGGAGGTGTAGTTGTTTGTCACGAACCGAGTGTAGGTGTTCGACAAAGTGGTCTCCAGGCCTCCGCTTGATTTCCCTGATGTAGAGGAGGCCACATTGGTCAATGGATACAATATACCACATTAGCAGATGTGCAGGTGAACATCTGTCTAATGTGAAGGGTTTTCTTGGGGCCTGGCATGGGGGTGAGGGAGGAGGTATAGGGGCAGGTGTAGCACATCCTGCGGTTGCAGGGAAAAGTGCCAGGGGTGGTGGGGCTAACATGGAGTGTGGAGCAGACGAGGGAGTCATGGAGAGAACGGTCCCTCTGGAAGGCAGATAAGGGTGGGGAGGGAGAAATGTCCTTGGTAGTGGTGTCAGATTGCAGGTGGCGGAAGTGGCGGACGATGATGTGTTGAATCCGGAGGTTGGTGGGGTGGTACGTGAGGACGAGGGGGATTCCGTCTTTGTTGCTGTTGCAGGGAGGGGGTGTGAGGGGTGAGTTACGGGAAATGTGAGAGGTGTGGTCGAAGGCATTCTCGACCACTGTGGAGAGGAAATTGCGCTTCTTGAAAAACGAGGCAATCTGGGATGTCCGGGAGTGGAATGCCTCATCTTGGGAGCAGATGCAGCGGAGGCAAAGGAATTCGGAATAGGGGTTAGCATTCTTGCAGGAAGGTGGGTGAGAGGAGGTGTATTCTAGGTAACTGTGGGAATTGGTAGGCTTGAAATAGATATCGGTTTCCAGGTGGTTGCCAGAGATGGAAACAGAGAGGACCAGGAAGGAGAGAGAGGTATCAGAGATGGTCCAGGGGAACTTCAGGTTGGGGTGGAAGGTGTTGTTGAAGTGGATGAACTGTTCGATCTCCTCGTGAGAGCGTGAGGCGGCGCCGATACAGTCATCGATGTAACGGCGGATGAGGTGGGGGTTGGGGCCAGTGTAGCTGCGAAAGAGGGACTGTTCCATGTATCCTACAAAGAGGCAGGCAGGGTTGGGCCCATGCGGGTACCCATGGCCACCCCCTTTGTCTGTAGGAAGTGGGATGAGTTGAAAGAGAAGTTGTTAGGGGTAAGGATGAGTTCAGCCAAGCGGATAAGGGTGTCGGTGGAGGGGGACTGGTCGGGCCTGCGGGACAGGAAGAAGTGGAGGGCCTTTAGGCCAAATGCATGGGGAATGCAAGTATATGGGGACTGGATGTCCATGGTGAAGATGAGGTGTTGGGGACCAGGGAATTGGAAGTTTTGGAGGAGGTGGAGGGTGTGGGTGGTGCCATGGACATAGGTGGGGAGTTCCTGGACTAGGGGGGAGAAAATGGAGTCCAGATAAGTGGAGATAAGTTCAGTGGAGCAGGAACAGGCAGAGACAATGTTTTATGTACCTAGGAGCCACAGTACGTCAGCAAACACAGGGGTGATAAGTGATGGATCATGGTGCATGTAAAGGCATGAGCTACAGAGTTTATTAAATTTACACAGGTTAGATTATGGGAGGCCAGCCAGAAGTCATTGGAATAGTCAAGTCTAAAGCTAACAAAAACATGGATGAGGATTTGAGCAGTAGATGAGCTACGTCGGGAAGAAATTGGGCAATATCAAAAACTGGAAGTAGGTAGTCTTGAAGATGGCAAGGCTGGATAGCCAGTAACTCGTCTGGGGAGATATGTGTCACCAAAGTTGGCCAGCAGTCCAGTTTATTCTCAACACAGTGGAAAGGAAGAGTCTAAGGGATGGAGTCCAGCGTGCAGACTGAAAGCACAGTCTTCAGCTTTCCTAATATTTAACTAGAGGAAATTTACGCTCATCTTGCACTAGACGTCAGATAATCAGTCTATTAATTGAGCAGCTGTGGAGGAAGTAAGTAAGAGAATGGTGGTTAGGTAGATTTGTGTCATCAGTGTATGTGAAGACATTTACGTTATGGCTGATGTCACTGAGGGGCAGTGAGCAAATAAGAAATAGGAGGCAGGAGAGGGATAGGTCTTTGGGGAATACATAGGTAATGATATTTGGAAGAAGTCTATTGACATTCGTACTCTGGATGAGATTGGACAGATTAAAACAGAACCAGGCAAGAACTGAGTGAAATAGAGAGGCATTGGAGGAGCCTGGCGTGATTAAACATTCTAAAAGCTGCAGACAGATCAGGAAAGATCATGAGGGATAGTTTACCTTTTATAAAATCTGTCACATTGGTAAGAGCTGCTTCAGCACTGTGGTAATGGAGGAAATCTTATTGGAGGAATTCAAACATGGAGTTCCACGAAAGTCGGCCAGGGATTCAAGATTTTGAAGAGGGGGCCCAGTTTGCCAGAAGAGGGGTTTAAAGCTGTGTTTTTTGTGGCAAAAGGTTCTGAAGGCACATTTGAAGGAGAGAGGGACAGTACCTGAAGAGAGGACCATTAAAGTATTTTCTAACCAACCTGTTCTACCATTGTGTCGAAAGAGCCTTAGAGAACCATTGAGATATTTTCAAACAACTTGTTCAGGTGCATTATTATACGTCTCTGAAGCAGGTTGACCTTGAACGTGAACCTCCTGGCTCAGAGGTAGGGACATTACCATGGCCCCATCAGAGCACTAGCTCTATACTTAGTAGATATTTACTAACCAACTGTTCAAAAATGTTCTTCCACACTCTGAAGCAAGTATGACTTGAACCGAGGTTTCCTGGTCCTGAGATAGGAACATTACCACTGCGCTGCATGATCCCTAATAAGAGAATCTTCTTTGTCCCTAATCAACCTGTCACACCTTTGGAGTAAGTAGGACTTGAACCAGGCCTTGTGGTCAGAGGACAGACAAGACCATTACACCACAAGAGCCCCTGTAGAGAACTATCAACCTTTGTTTTGTTGGTTCATTTAGTATAACACCTCTCCTCACTGCTGTAATTGCTTCCTAAATAATAATGCTGCAGATATTTTAGAATCAACCTGTCCAGCGGTGTTGTTACAGACCTTTGTAACAGATGTGACTTGAATCCGGGGTCCTGGTTCAGAGGTGCAGAGACTATCACTGTTCCACAAGAATTCCACCCCTCCCCGCCCAACACCAAGAGAACTATTTATATGTAGATGTAGATAGAAATTTGTAACTAATCCATTCAGAGATGTTATACCACAATTTTGGAGTAGGTAGGAATTGAACCTAGGCCTCAGATCCAGAGGATGGATTCTATCACTGTGCTACAAAAACCCCTGCAGAGAGCAATGGTCATTATTGGTCATTATAGGGATCAGGAGGCCAGGCTGCTTGGTCAGCAATTTAGTGAGAAGAACATTGAGGAGGCAGGGGTGGCTGACTTAAGGACACATGAGGACTGACAGGAGAGAAGTTAGAAAAGATACAGTTTTGGGGCTGGGCAGGTGGAGAGCTTTCAATGAAATTTGACCATATGGGCTATTGAAAGAGAAGAAGCCTTCAGAGGCAATAGATTGGATGGTTTCAATCTCAATGACAAAGCTGTCTGTGAACGTCTCACACACGATGGTTCAGTGGGAAACACTTGCAGCCTGACAGCGCCAGGGACCTGAGTTCAATTCTACCTTTGGGCAACTGTGTGGAGTTTGCACGTTCTCCCTGTATCTGCACGGGTTCCTCTGGGTGCTCCCATTTCCTCCCACAGTCCAAGGATGTGCAGGTTAGGTGGAGTGGCCATGCTAAACTGCTCATAGTGTCCAGGGATGTGCAGACTAGGTGGAATAGCCATGGGAAATGCAGGTTTGCAGAGATAGGGTGGTCTTGCTGGGATGCTCTTTGGAGGGTTGATGTGGACTTGATGGGCTGAATGGCCTGCTTCCACTCTTTAAGGATTCATTCTATTCTACTTATTGTTGGAGGCAAGATTGGAGAATACAGGAGAAAGTGATTTTAAAAAAAAACATTGCAGTGGAATAGAGAAACCAGGGATAATCTTAGTATTCCAGGATGGTTCCTGGCAGGTGAGATGAGGATCCAGTGATGCTTTCTGTGATCGAACTGGATCTTGCTGTGAATGGCTTCACCAGTTGTCCATCATTTTCTTTCAAGTTTGTATTCCTTGGATTTAAGGAAGCAGTGATGAGGTCCAAACAAGGAAAATGGTCAGGAGAGAGTAATTGTTCTATTAGGAATGAAGGCACTGAAGGTGGAGGTGAGTATGCGCTTGAAGAAATTTAGTAGTTGAAGGCATTTTGTAGTGAATGGAAGGCCAATGGTGAGACTGCTGGGAGTTCGCAACTGGAAAGGGATGAGGGATTTGGAGTTTTGCTTTTTCCAGTGGAGGATACAGAAGGAAATAGATCAACTATTAACCTTTATAGGATCACTAGAATTAGGTAGAGTGAAGGGCTATTTAATCTGCTTTTAGATATTTGGCTTCTGACCCCTTAAATATGTTACTGAGCAGCTTCTCTCCTCTTTAAGGATCTATTAGCAAAACTCATCAGTAGTGATGTGAGTATATCTCTCATGCAGGTATTGGTGGCATTTGATTTTGTAACTTGTTTTATGGGATGCAGGTGTCACTGGCTAAGCCAATATTTATTGCCCATCCCTAAATGCCATGAGCAAGTGGTGGTGAACCACTTTCTTGAACTGTTGTGATCTTTGTGGTGTAGGTACACCGATTGTGCTGTTAGAGAAGGAATTCCAGTATTTTGTCCCAGGAATACTGAAGGAGCAGCAATAGAGCACGGGGTCAGGATGGTGTGTAGCTAGGAGGGGAATGTGCAGTTGGTAGTGTTCCCATGTACCTGCTGCCCATGTCCTACTAGATGGTAGAGTTTGCAAGTTTGGAAGCTGCTGTCTGAGGAACAAGAATGTGTATTTGGGGTGCCTCTTGTAGATGTACACACTGCTGTCACTGTGTATCGGTGGTGGAAGCTGTGAACAGTTGTGGATGTGGTGATAATCAAGCAGGCTACTTTGTCCCGGATTATGTTAAGTTTCTTGAATATGCTGCAGCTGCACTAATCCAGGTAACTGGGGAGTATTCCATCACACTCCTGATTTGTGCCTTGTAGGTTGATGGACAGGCTTTGGGAAGTCAGTTATTCAGTGCATTATTCCTGTTGTTGCCCTACCATTATACGGTGAGTTCAGTGATCAAAATTGGATGTCGATAGTTTATAAAACCTAATGAAATAGAAAGTTTTTGTTCATAATTTGCCTTCTTACCACAGCAATCCCAAATGGGGCTGCTAGCCTACAATCCATTCCCAATCCCACCTTCTCCCTCAACCTCTCTTGACCTGCAAATATTTATGTAGGTGAGCAGGTTGGAGCAATGCTAATGGGCAAACCACCTCTGCAGTGGGATGATGTTACAGTGAAGCCCATGGTTCAATTTCAGTGGAATTTTTTTGCCTCCTGATGTGTGAACACTGTCAGTAATATGCTTGGAGGCAGGTCACAATGAATTTCTATCCTGCCACTGGGATTGAAACATCAATATTTGAGATCTCCCCACATAGCACCTCCGCTTCATTCTATCATATGCAAAGCCACTTCTCCCTGCTACTCTGCCTTTTATTTCACTATTCTCTCGATTTACCCTAAGTCACCATTGTTTTAAGGTTAAGTTGAAGCTTTTCATGTGAAAAGGCTTTTTAGAAGTAACTTTCTCAAAATAGTTTTAAATTTAGAATGCCATATTCAACAGGCAGCAACTCTCTTCAAATGTAACAGTATGCTTGTGAATGACAAATCAATTCTTATCTAATGTTAATATCATAATACTCCTAGAGTGTTTATATTTTTAAATTCTTAAATTTAGTGCCAAAGTGCCTCAAATTTAGCCCTATGTACATAAAGGCAGATTAGTTCTGAAAAGAGACATAAGGATTTCATCTATCTTACATTGAACCAAACTGATTCAAACTCAATCTCTGTTGTTGCAAGCAGAAGGTTTGAAATCAATCATTCAATTAACAGCATTCATGGCATAGTTTTAATATCTTCCAATGCACTTTTTAATCTTGACAAATATCTATATGTCAATTAATGTCATAAAAAAGATTGTCTGATCATTATCGCATTGTTGTTTCTGAGAGTTTGTGTGTGTGTAAACTGACTGCCACTTTCCTACATAACAACAATGAATATACACTTGAAAATACTCCCCTGGCTACAAAAACATCTATGTGCAAGCTGCTGCGTGTGTTTGAACTGTGCTCAAGCCCAAGCCTATTCTCCAATAATATCCATGCAATATTCTTTCCAGCAGGGGCCACTAGATATCCATCGGGGCCACAAATCCTAGCTGATATTTCACCTTCCTAACCTAGGTTTACTAATTCCAGCTGCATCTCTGAACTACACAGGACACGGAATTTGAGACAAAGAGCAGGAATAGCTTGTTTGATCTTTTGAGCCTGCTTCACCATACAAAAATATTTGGGTCTTGATTGTGGTGTTATTACACTATCCTGTTTACTCCACATAACTGTTGACCCTTTTTATCTGTCACAAATTTAGCTGCCTTGAATAAATTTAAAGAACCACTGCTTTCCATTCTTTTATGTGGAAGAAAATTATACTCTTTAATGACCTTCTGAGGAAAGAAGTTTATCATTATCTCTGTCTGAAAAAGAAAGTTTCTTATTTTGGAAACAAAAACAGAGGTTGCTGGAAAAGCTCTGCAGGTCTGGCAGCATCTGTGTAGAGAAATCAGAGTTAACGTTTCGGGCCCTTCCTCAGAACTGAGGAAAGGTCACCAGACCTGAAACATTAACACTGATTTCTTTTCACACATGCTGCCAGACCTGCTGAGCCTTTCCAGCAGCTTCTGTTTTTGTTTCTGATTTACAGTATCTACAGTTCTTTCGGCTCTCATTTTGGTCTACCCCACAAGAGGAAACATCTTCTGGTAGCCATCAAGTCAAGTCCCCTTTATGTTTCAAGAACAGCACTTCTCATTCTTCCAAACTTCAATGAGTGTATACTCAACGTGTTCAATGTTTCTTCATAAGATAATCCTTTCATCTTATGATGAGTCAAGTGACCCTTCTCTGAACTGCTTCTGGTACAATTATACCTGGTTTTCAAATAAGGAGACCAAAACTGTCCATGGTACTCCAAATATGATCTCGCCAATGTACTATACAGCAATAAAAGTTAAAGTCATAGAGATATATAGACGGAAACAGACCCTTCGGTTCAACTCGTCCATGCCAACCATATATCCTCTATAAATCTAGTCCCATTTGCCAGCATTTGGCCCATATTGAAGGGTCCCGATCCAAAACGACAACTTCTATTATGCCGCTGGGATTAAAACACCAATATTTGAGATCACCCCACATAGCACCTCCACTCCATTCTATCGTATGCAAAGCCACTTCTTCCTGCTACTCTGCCTTTTATTTCACTATTCTCTCGATTTACCCTAAGTCACCATTGTGCTGCCTGGCCTGCTGTGTTCCTCCAGCTCCATATTTCCCTCTATCTCCCTCTAACCCTTTCAGGGTAGGGGGTAGTGGAGATTGGTCAGTGGAAAGGGTGTGGCAGATAGGTGGGAAAGAAGATGGACAGTTTGTGTCAGGTCAAGGAGGCTGGGATGAGAAGGATGAGTTGGACATGGAATGAGGCCGGGGACGGGGAGATTTTGAAACTGGTGAATTCTATGTTGAGACCGTTGGTCTGTAAGCTCCCAAGGTGGAATATGAGGTGTTGTTCCCCCAGTTTGCATGTGGCGTCATTGTGACACTGGAGGAGGCCAGGATGGACATGTCACCGTGGGAGTGGGAGTTAAAATGGTTGGCGACTGGAAGCTGCTGTCGATTATAGCGTACAGAGTGCATATGCTCCGTGAATCAGTCGCCAAGTCTGTGCTTGGTCTCACTGATGTACAGGAGGCCACATCGGGAACAACAGATACAGTCAACCAGGTTGGAGGATGTACAGGTGAATCCCTGTTGGATTTGGAAAGATTGTCTCGGACCTTGGACAGAGGTGAGGAGGGCGGTGTAGGGGGAGGTGTAGCATTTCCTGCAGTTACAGGGAAAGGTGCCAGAGGTGGTGGGGTTAGTAGGGAGTGTGGAGCGGATGATGGAGTTGTGGAGTGAGTGGTCCCTACGAAAGGCAGATGGTGTGGGGGTGGGGTAATATCTCTTTAGTCGTGGGGTCAGATTGCAGGTGGTGGAGGTTGATGCGCTGGCTATGGAGGTTGGTATGGGTGGTATGTGAGGACTCTAATTTTTCTCTCCGTATTAAATTTTAAATTTTTGCCCTTTTGTTTATGTTGCCTAATCTTATATACACCTGGTGCGGAGGAGTGTGGGCAGATCGGAGGACCTCCTCGTGTGTCTGCTCCTGGGCTTGGCCAGGCTGCCTGTCAACAAGTCCAGGCTGTGGAGGGGGTCATCTCTGCCAATTGTGTGCTCCTCTTCTGCAGTTACATTCAAACCTGGATGTTGCTGGAGAGGTAGCACATACTGTCCACCAATGCACTTGATGCCTTTAGAGAGAGGTGGACACCGTGAGGGATAGACTGCTTCATTTCCCCCTCCAACTCCATTTTGATTTAGTCTCTTCCCTCTCTCCCTACACCCCCACCTCACTTTTTTGACATCATCATTGCCCTGAACAGGTTTTGATTGTTAATATCCAATTGGCAACACGGGTGTTCTCCTGATGGTGGAAATAAATATACATAATAAAGTCTATTTACAATGGTGAAAAAAGTGCCCAATCTTTTGCCACCTATTATTGTATGTCTTCCTTTCTTTTATTTTGATACTACCTTTAACCTTTCTAGTTAAACATGGTTGACGGGCCTGTCCTTTGGAAGTTTTCTTTCTTGTTTGGATGTATCTATTCTGTATATTCTGAAATATCCCTTTAAATGTCTGTCATTGCATCTCTATTGACTTATTCTTTAACTTAATTTGTCAGCTCTCTTTCATGCCCTCATAATTGCTCTTATGTAAATTAGAGGAAATAGTCTCGGAGCTACTCCCTCCTTGCTTAAACTAAATGTAAAGTTCAAACATATTATTTCTACTGTTACCTAGGGGCACCTTTGCTACAAATTCATTAATTGACATTGTCTCACCGCACAGAATCAAGTCTAATATAGTCTGCTATCTGGTCAGCTCCAGAATGTGCTGTTCTAAGAAGCAATCCTGAAAATTTTCTGTGAACTCCTCATCTAGGCTTTGCACATCTGAATTTTCTGGGTGATATGTGGATTGAAATTTCCTATGATTATCACCGTACCTTTTATGACAAGCTAACATTATTTCTTTCTTTATGCTGTAGCCTAGTTATAGTTGGAGGAGGGGGGAGGATGCACACCACTTCCACAAGTGACTTCTTGCCTATATCACTCCTCATCTCTACCCATTTCCACATCCTGGTTTCCTGAACTTGGGTGATCTATATCTGGTTGCATTCACAATCATTAACTAACAGAGCTACAACTCTGTCGTTTTCAAATTCTCATCCTTCCTAAATGTCATGTACCTTTCAAGATTCTGCTCCCAATCCATTTCATCTTCAACTTTGACTCTCTAATGGCTACCAGGTCACACTTACTGATTTCTTTTTGCACTCTCAGGTCATCTGTTTTATTTGGATGCTACGTGCATATAGATACAGAGATTTTTGTTTAATTCTTTCGTTTGTTGTAAATCTTATTAACGTTTGTTTACTCTTAGATTTGCACTGTCTATCCCTTCCTGACACAGTCTGTATATCATTTTCAAAATTAATTCATACTCTCAACTATGAATTCATTAATTTATTTAAGTTTAAGCAGTACCGATTGACCTACACTTTTCCCATTCAAACTGAACATGAAATTCTATCAGTGTCACCTTGAAGATCCTTTACCGTGAGGTTAATGAGTAACCCTGTCTCAGTAATTTCATTGCCCATTTGCAATGCATGCAGCATGAAGGTGCTTAGTATTGGATACTAGTCAAAGTCAACTTGCTACATGTTGACCAGTTCATGGTTTGTTCTACAATGTACAGCTATAAGAAATTGACCTGGAAACTATAAACTTATTTGCAGGAAGCTCTTGCGATGCAGTGGCAATGTCCCTACTTCTAGATCAGGAGGCCCAGGTTCAAGTCCCACCTACTGCAGAAGTGTGTAAGATCATCTCTGAACAGGTTGATTACAAAATATGAATTTACTTTCCAAGCTATCTTTACCAAACTGACCTTCCCAATCCTCCTGTAGACTTAAGTGACCCACTTTCATTGTGGCATATTTATTTCATGCTCTTTTATTTTTTCTTCATACTCTGTCCTACAACGTTCAGGGTCCTATAAACTACTCCTACAAATAACCTCTTACCTTTTCCTGTTCCTTATCTCTACCCAAATTGTTTCTAAGTCTTGATTTTTCAATTTATTATCATATCTCCAGACTGAATGCTTACTATCCTTAACACTTTTTCTTGCTTCATTGTTCCAATGCATCAAAAACCCCTCAAAATTCAAGTCTCAATCTTGGTCGCCTGGACATCATGTCTCTGTAATGCCTGTCAAGACATATATTTCACTTCACTGGACTCAAAAATTTAACTCTGTTTTCTCTCGAAAGATGCTGCCAGACTGGCTGAATTTCTCCAGCAATTTCTGCTTTTGTTTCATACATTGCACTCTGTCTGATTCAATTGATCCCTTCTGTTACAAATGCTGCATACATTCAGATACAAGTCCATAAATTCTGCTTTTGTTTTATTCATTCACGGGATATGAGTATCACTGGCTAGGCCAGCATTTGTTGCCCATTCCTAATTACCCAGAGGGCACTTAAGAATCAATCTCTGTTGGGGGTCTGGAGTTGCATGTTGGCCAGACCAGGTAAGGATGGCAGATTTCCTTCCCTGTAGAACATTAGTGAACTAGGTGGGTTATTTACGACAGTCAACAATTGTTACGCAAAGAACAAAAAAAACAAAGAAAATTACAGTACAGGAACAGGCCCTTTGGTCCTCCAAGCCTGCACCGACCTGCTACCCATCACAACTAAAACTCCCTACCCTTCCGGGGACCATATCCCTCTATTCCCATCCTATTCATATGTTTGTCAAGACGCCCTTTAAAAGTCACTATAGTATCTGCTCCCCCTACCTCCCTCGGCAACAAGTTCCAGGCACCCAACACCCTCTGTGTGAAAAACTTGCCTCGTGCATCATCTTTAAACCTTGTCCCTCAGACCTTAAACCCGTGGCCCTGGTAACTGACTCTTCCACCCTGGAATAAAGCTTCTGACTGTCCACTCTGTCCATGCCCTTCATAATCTTGTAGACCTCTATCGGGTCACCCCTCAACCTCTGTCATTCCAGTGAGAACAGTGAGAACAACCCAAGTTTCTCCAACCAAGAATGGACTTATCAGTGATAGGCAACATGGTTTTGTGCAGGGGAGATCATGCCTTACTAACTTAATAGAGTTCTTTGAGGAAGTGACCAAGTTGATAGATGCAGGAAGGGCTGTAGATGTCATCTACATGGACTTTAGTAAGGCGTTTGATAAGGTTCCCCATCGTAAACTAATGGAGAAAGTGAAGTCACATGGTGTGCAGGGTGTTCTAGCTAGGTGGATAAAGAACTGGTTGAGCAACAGGAGACAGAGAGTAGTAGTTGAAGGGAGTTTCTCGAAATGGAGAAAGGTGACCAGTGGTGTTCCACAGGGATCAGTGCTGGGGCCACTGTTGTTTGTGATATACATAAATGATCTGGAAGAGGGCATAAGTGGTCTGATCAGTAAGTTTGCAGATGACACGAAGATTGGGGGAGTAGCAGAAAGCATAGGGGATTGTCAAAGAATACAGGAGAATATAGATAGACTGGAGAGTTGGGCGGAGAAGGGGCAGATGGAGTTCAATCCGGGCAAGTGTGAGGTGATGCATTTTGGGAGGTCTAATTCTAGAGCAAACTATACTGTAAACGGAAGAGCCTTGGGAAAAGTTGATGAGCAGAGAGATCTGGGAGTTCAGGTCCATTGTACCCTGAAGGTGGCTGCACAGGTGGATAGAGTGGTCAAGAAGGCATATGGTATGCTTGCCTTCATCGGACGGGGTATTGAGTATAAGAGCTGGCAGGTCATGTTAAAGTTGTACAAGACTTTGGTTTGGCCGCATTTAGAATACTGTGTACAGTTCTGGTCGCCACATTACCAAAAGGATGTGGAAGCTTTGGAGAGGGTACAGAGAAGGTTTACGAGGATGTTGCCTGGTATGGAAGGTGCTAGCTATGAAGAGAGGTTGAGTAGGTTAGGATTGTTTTCATTAGAAAAAAGGAGATTGAGGGGGGACCTGATTGAGGTCTTCAAAATCATGAAGGGTATAGACAGGGTTGATAGAGATAAGCTTTTTCCCAGGGTGAGGGATTCAATAACGAGGGGTCACGCGTTCAAGGTGAGAGGAGAAAAGTTTAAGGGGGATACACGCGGAAAGTACTTTACACAGAGTGTGGTAGGTGCCTGGAACGCGTTGCCAGCAGAGGTAGTAGAGGCAGGCACGGTAGATTCATTTAAGGTGCGTCTGGACAGATGCATGAGTAGGTGGGGAGCAGAGGGATACAGATCCTTAGGAATTGGGCGATAGGTTTAGACAGTGGATTTGGATCGGCACAGGCTTGGAGGGCCAAAGGGCCTGTTCCTGGGCTGTAAGTTTTCTTTGTTCTTTGTTCTTTGTTCTCTCCTCATAACTAATGCCCTCCATACCAGGCAACATCCTGGTAAATCTTTTCTGTACTCTCTCCAAAGCCACAATATCCTTCTGATTGTGTGGCAACCAGAATTGAACGCAATATTCCAAACGTGGTCTAACTAAAGTTCTATAAAGCTGCAACATTAAGGCAAGCATACCATATGCCATGTTGACTACATTTTCCACCTGTGTTGCCACTTTCAGTGACCTGTGTACCTGGACACCCAAATCCCTCTGCCTATCAGCACTCTTAAGGGTTCTACCATTTACTGTATAGTTTCTATCTGGATTAGACCTTCCAAAATGTATTACCTCACACTTTTCCAGTTTAAACTCCGTCTGCCATCTCTCTGCCCAAGTCACCAACCGACCTATATCCTGCTGTATCCTTTGACGGTCCTCATCGTTATCCGCAATTCCACCAACCTTTGTGTCATCGGCAAACTTACTAATCAGACCGGTTACGTTCTACTCCAAATCATTTATATATATTATAAACAGCAAATGTCCCAACACTGATCCCTGAGGAACGCCACTAGTCATAGCTCTCCATTCAGAAACGCACCCTTCCACTGCTGCCCTCTGTCTTCTATGACCTAGCCAGATTTTTATCCATCTTGCAAGCTCACCTTTGACCCCGTGCAACTTTGCCTTCTATATCAGCCTGCCATGAGGGATATTGTCAAAGGCCTTACTGAAGTCCATGTAGACAACATACGTACACAGTTGCATTATATTCTTTTTAAGACCTGGGTTCCAAAAGTGAAATGAAATTTGGCTGCCTGTCATTCTTTGTCAGTTATCTGATAACCTATAAAAATTGAATCTTCTTTAAACTGCTGAACTTCTGGCAGAATATCAATGGATTATGAATCCATAGCTTGCTTTCTGTCTTTCTCATATAGCTTTATGCTATCTCTAAATGCAATATTAGAATCTGTATTGCGGTATAAAGCCTTTCTGGTTTCTTTCTTTGTCTTCTGGCATCTCTGTTTTGTTATATCTGTTGTTGCCCCTTTAAAAGTTACCTGCTTGTGGTTAAGGTGGCATTTGCATTAAACAAACAATAATGATGTCATGTGCACGTATTCTCCTTGTCTTTTGTACCTTTTCCAAGAAACAGGTTGGTGGAAACAACCAACAACTGTGAAAGGGTAAGCCTGTCTGTGTATATAAAGTGGCATTTTCTTACTTTTCTTCGCCAAAGGATCAGTTTAGCAGTTTGAGAGCTGCCAGTTCACCCACCCGATTCGCATTCTCACCCATCCATTCAAGAACATTCAGACTGGACTTTTAAACTTTCCATATGGCAGCTTGTACCATAAGATTAGAGGTGAGATTTTGCAGGGCTGCCTTTTCTTCCCTGCAACTTCACTTTGCTTTGATGGATGTCCCCAATGGATGCTGTACTGCAGATTGCAGCAAAGAGCAGAAGCCCGCGGAAGAAATGCACAAGACAGCTTTCAATTGAAAGAACTAACATGTGAAATGGCAATCCAAGCATGATTCCCACTGGTGTTGATGGAGGAATAAATATTGGCCAGGACATTGGAGGGATCTCTCCTGTTCTTGCGTAGAATAAACTGCCTCAGTTTAATGTCTCATCCAAAGGAAGGCACCTCTGCCACTGCAATGCTCCCTCCCTACCAAACTGGAGAGTCAGCCCAGATTTTAAACTCAAATCTGAAGAAGGGTCTAGGCCGGAAACATCAGCCTTCCTGCTCTTCTGATGCTGCTTAGCCTGCTGTGTTCATCCAGCTCTACACCTTGTTATCTCTAGAGTGGGACTTGAATCTTTAATTTTTTAATTTGTGTCGAAAATACTGCTACTGAGCCATTCTGTGGAGCCAGTAGTAGCTTGATATCTGTGAACATTTATTTCTTTAGATGATTCTAAGTGGGCACAACAATCACGGTACAGCAAGTGAAGCGCATTGGCACAGGAATCACTTACAAGCCAATGCTTAAAGGGTTTTTCCAGCATGATAGCTTCTGTGGTTCAGATGCTGCATTTATTAATTATCTCCAGATTGTTTCACAAGTGCAGCATTATATGAAATCAAGTGGCCTTGTGATACTGAGTCATCTCTTCTATGAATGATGAAAGTTGTCTATTGAACTAGGCTGCAATGTTTCAACTTGTCACCAAATCTTTAAAGCACAATAAAGTAATGCAAAATAGATAAGGCAATTCTCTTTGACTTTAAGACAACACCATAAAATGTAGAGTTGAAGATTGTATAGAATAATATTGGAGTTGTTCATTTGTTTCTTTTCATTGGTTTAGCACCTTTACTAAAACGGTGAACAAAAAACAATTTAAGGTGTAATTAAATCAGGAATGGTGATTGTAGATGGCACATCCCGAGTTTCCTAAACTGCACTCCCTGCATGTTGTGGCATCAGTCTTTAAACAGAAATGCAATAAGTATTTGTACACTAATCTTAAGGCCACATTGTTCAAGACCCTTATACTCCTCATTGGTACAATAGGAGCATTGTTTTCAGGAGGAGTGAAAACGCAGTTTTTTCAAAGCTGTTGGTCTGTTGCCAACTCAACATCAACTCCACTTATGTACTACAATGCAGTGGAGCATTTTATTTGACACCTCCAATGTTACATATTCATGTTTTGCTCTCAGTGGTTCTGAGTGAAATGGGCCAGTGAGTTGTAGGTGCCTTCCTTTCTCTCACCTTCCTTACACAACACAATATTCAGAGATGCCTGCAGCAAAAAGAAATGAATTTAAAGCCACAACGAGCTTTCCAAGGCACACGCTCATGGTTATCGTCTGAAGTGTTCAGCTTTATGAAAGCAAGTGCAAAATGATTCTGCAGTCTCCGGAAAGACAGGCATTCATTAATTTCGATCTAAGTATGTTTCGACAGATCACAGTATTGGATAACTGTTATTAAGGTGCTTTTTGTATAACAGCCCCTTATAAATCCCAATCTGACTCTGAACTTCTGTGATGAGGGAGCCATTCAGTAAGAATTACTTTAACCCAGGAGTGTTCAGGTATTGTGCCTACCGTGGCAGACTTAATATGGAAAATCATTGTAACTTTAACCATGTGGTGTCAAATATTGAGTCTCCCTTTCTGTAGCAGAGGAATATTGAGTAGGAGTATGAGATAACAAGGTGTAGAGCTGGATGAACACAGCAGGCTAGGCAACATCAGTGGAGCAGGAAAGCTGACGCTTCGGATCTGGACCCTTCTTCGGAAATGGGGGAGGGGAAGAGGACTCTGAAATAAATCGAGAGGAGGGGGAGGCGATGGTGGAAGGTGGATAAAGGAGCAGATAGTTGGAGAGAAGACAGACACTTAAAGGAGGCAGGGATGGAGTGTAGGTGGTGAGTTAGGATGGGGGTTGGTCAGTCGAGGAAAGACGGGCAGGTCAAGGAGGCGGGGATGAGGCTGGTAGGTATCCTGCGAAGAATGAAAAACAGGAGATGTCCTTTGCAGGTCTGGGAGAGGGAGGCTCTGAGCTGGGGTAGGCGCGATTGTAGTGCCAGGAGATGCCAACGCATTGCTGCGAGTGTGTGTTTGAGGAGTCACAGAGAAAGACGTTTTTGAAGGATCTGAATGTTCTGTATGTAGTGGTCGATGCGGTTGAGAAGGCCTGAATGTAGACTGTAGTCCACTGGGGATGATCCAGTTCCATAGGCAGGTACTAAGAAAGGCAATGTGGCTGTAGTACCTGGTTTCTTGCTTCAGGACGTGGTCGAGCAGTCTCTTGTATGGTTAATCCAATATTACCCATTTTGTAATAATTGCCAAAAGTCCAATTTGCCCACTTGAAAGTTCAAATCAATGTTCGCTTTAATGCTAGAAATAGCCTTCTGTAAACCTCCAAGCCATTAAATTTGATGCAGTGAGTAGGAACACTTAAACACAAATAGAACTGCCCCTGTTTGAGAGATAGTAGGAACTGCAGATGCTGGAGAATCTGAGATAACAAGGTGTAGAGCTGGATGAACACAGCAGGCCAAGCAGCATCAGAGAAGCAGGAAAGCCGATGTTTTGGGCCTGGACCCTTCTTCAGAAATGGTGGAGGGGAAGGGTGTTCTGATTTAAATAGGGAGAGAGGGAGAGACAGATAGAAGATGGACAACCAAAACAGAATCCCCCTCGTCCTTACGTACCACCCTACCAACCTCTGGATACAACGCATCATCCTCCAACACTTCCGCCATCTGCAATCCGACCCCACCACCAAAGATATTTTTCCCTCCCCACCCTTATCTGCTTTCCGGAGAGACCACTCTCTCCGTGACTCCCTTGTCCGCTCCCCACTCCCCTCCAGCCCCACCACACCCAGCACTTTTCCCTGCAACCGCAGGAAGTGCTACACCTGCCCCTACACCTCCCCCCTCACTCCCATCCCAGGCCCCAAGAAGACCTTCCACATCAAGCAGATGTTCACCTGCACATCTGCTCATGTGGTATACTGCATCCGCTGTTCCCGTTGTGGCCTCCTCTACATCGGGGAAACCAAGTGAAAGCTTGGGGACTGCTTTGCGGCACACCTACGCTCGTTTCGCACTAAACAACTGCACCTCCCAGTCGCGAATTATTTCAACTCCCCCTCCCATTCCTTAGATGACATATCCATCCTGGGCCTCCTGCAGTGCCACAACGATGCCACCTGAAGGTTGCAGGAACAGCATTTCATACTTCACTTGGGAACCCTGCAGCCCGATGGTCTCAATGTGGACTTCACAAGCTTCAAAATCTCCCCTCCCCCAACCGCATCCCAAAACCAGACCAGCTTGACCCCGCCTCCCTAACCTGTTCTTCCTCCCCCTCTTCCCCTCCTCCCACCTCAAGCCCCACCCCTATCTCTGACCTACTAGCCTCATCCCGCCCCTTTGACCTGTCCGTCCTCCCTGAACTGACCTATTCTCTCCCTGACTCCCCACCTACACTCACCTTTACTGGTTCCACCCCCACCTCTTTGACCTGTCTGTCTCCTTTCCACCTATCTTCTCCTTTATCCATTTTTTATCCGCCTCCCCCTCTCTCCCTATTTATTTCAGAGCCCCCTTCCCTTCCCCCATTTCTGAAGAAGGGTCTAGGCCCGAAACGTCAGCTTCCCTGCTCCTCTGATGCTGTTTGGCCTGCTGTGTTCATCCAGCTCCACACCTTGTTGCCCCTGTTTGACTTGCCAGCTCATTTTCTGCTTTGTAATATCACACATTCCTGATCGAATTCTGATATGCTTCAGAACGCAATTCCCTTCATTACCTGTTCCTGCTTGAAGGTTCTCCATTACAGATCATAGAAACAGTCTGCAGATTGGGTCTTCTCATCCTGGAGCTGGACGTATGACACCTTTTTCTGTCCCTCTGTTGTGCTTCACGTTTTGTTTCAGTAGATGAATTGACCCACTCATTTACTACAGTGGCTAAAATAATTTTCTGTGAAGATGTCATGCACTTGTAAGATCACTTGTAAGACCACATTGGTTGTTTTGGTTTGTTGGCAGCAACAAGTCTGCCATTTTGTATTAGTATTAGTGCCAAGTTTCAGCTGTGAATCGTGGTAAGGGATAGACAACAGGGTAAGAGATAGAATGTGTCTCACAATTCAGATCACTATTTAGTGACCTGAGTTTTGTTGGACATTTGTTGGACAGAGGATTGTGCTCGATTGAAATGCCCTTCTCAGTTGAATGTTCTCCTGATACTTAGATTCCTGATTTTTATGGGGAAGCAGCAGAGGCATGGGTTTCCGGCCTGGCAATCCAGCACTCCTGGGAATGTAATGGCAAAGTTAACAGCAGCACTGTAGTAGCAGCTCATTCTTGACTCTGATCTCTCTTTGCCTTCCAACCATCAGGATCGAGGGAGTGTTTGAAACACAAGTCATGCCTGAGGGGCTAAGGGGAAGCACTACATAAGGCCATAAAATATAGGAACAGGATTAGGCTATTTGGCCTCTTGAACCTGCCCCACCATTCAATAGGATCATGACTGTTCCAACACTCCTTATGTCTAGAGATAAAAGGTACTGCAGATGCTGGAGAATCCGAGATAACAAGCATGGGGCTGGATGAACACAGCAGGTCAAGCAGCATCATAGGAGCAGGAAAACTTGACGTTTCGGGCCTAATCAGAAAATCATCATTTTCTGATGAAGGGTTTAGGCCCGAAACGTCAAGTTTTCCTGCTCCTATGATGCTGCTTGACCTGCTGTGTTCATCCAGCCCCATGCTTGTTATCTCGCACCAAGTGTTGTATTCACTAATTTGCATGAGGCTTAAAAATTGGCAGTCTCAGCCAAAGAACAAAATGAGTGAACAATCCTGGTTACAATAGAACAAAACATGTAATGTTGCTGTTGAAAGGATTTGGAAAACAACAACCAGAATGATTGAAGAGATAGATGAATTGGATTATTAATGGCATTATGTAAATTGGGCGCATTCTCACTGAGAAAAATTGAGTTGGAAGGTGACAATTGCTACGTTAAGAATTCTAAAGGCACTAAATATTGTAATTTAAACATGATGAATTATTTCATCTTGTCCGAAGCTGTAGAACAGATGACAGGTCCTATACTTGAAGCGGGTGTAAGTTCAGAATGAATTAACGGAAACAATATTTCAATGTTTTAACGGTTTAGAACAGACTCCTTAGGGAAATGCCCAGAGCAATATTGAATCATTCATAAACAAATTCAATTTATTTCAGATATTAACATTTTGGTTTTACAGTATGTGAGTAACATGCAACATGACATTATTGAGCAGAAGAGGTTACTTTGATCTCCTGTAATGACGTATGGTTTTCCACCACTAGGGAAAACCCCCACTTCATTTGTTTCTTGTGTAGAGTAATTCATCAATATTTATTGTTACTGTTAATTAACAACTTCATTGTCATTTTATCACGTAGCTTCAAGATTTTTAATAGATAATCCAATTGAACCATAGCTTTTGTTCATAAAGAATAATAGAAAATTTGCAGTTTGGAAGAAGGCCATTTGACTCATTGTGTCTATCATGGTAGATGCAAAGTTATCGACCTTACTAATACTTAGTAGGTTTTAGTCTGTAGCTTTCGTAAAGTACTTCACTAAAGTACTTCAAATGCATATCCAGATGCCTTTGTAAAACAAAATAATAAAATTATTGCTTCTATTACCTTTCAGATGGTGAGTTCCAGATCCCAACATTCCCAGCATGAAAATAATTTCCCTGAAATCACCTGTCACATTTCTGCCCCTTAATACGAATGTGCGTGCTGTGGTTGAGGACCCTCAGCCCTGGGGAATGGGGCCTTCCTGTGCACTTTATCTGCACCCTTTATAATGTTATATAAATAGTTATTTGGTAGCACAGAGCTTGAATATTACTGAAATAAAACACATTTCGTTGAAGTTTTATTATCTTGCACTCAACAGGACAGTTTTCAAAAAAAAAATCAACGTTAGGAAAAAAAAATGTTCACCTATTTCATTCAGTTGAACCAGTATGCAGTATATATATTTATTCTTTACGTAAACAACAGGTTTACTCATATATGTAGATTCCAATACATGCTAGTAAACCATACTGTGAGTCAAACTGGCAATCCTAAAATGGTCATCAGCATAATTCTTCTCTCACTCTAGACCACATTTACTGTATAATCCTATCACTGAATCACATGTAGTGTTGGACATGGCTTTGTGAGTTTTGCAAATGTGAGCTAGTTGAGTATGATCAGCACCTTGCTTGTTACGAACATATGAACAAGTAACAAGATTACGCCATTCGGCCCTTAGGGCCTGCTCCGCTAATCAATAAGATCATGGCTGATCTGATTTTACCCTCAAGTCTACATTCCCACATACCCCTTACAATTTTCATCTCTTTGAATATGTCATCAAGAATCTGTCTGGCTCTGCCTTAAAAATATTTAAAGATTCTGATTTTGAGGAAGGGAGTTCCAAAGACTCTCAACCTTCTGAGAAAAAAATGTTTCCTCATCTCAGTTTTGAATGAAAGGTCCATTACTTTAAAATTACGACCCTGAGTTCTAGATTCTCCCACAAGAGGAAACATCCTTCCGACATCTACCTGGCCAAGACCCTTCAGGATCCTGTTTCAGTTAAGTCACTTCTGCCTCTGAGCTCCAGAAGGAACAGGCCTAGCCTGTCTAGCGTTTCATAAGACAATTTGCTCATCCCGAGTGTTGGGTGACAACCATTCTCTGGTTCATATCTCAGCGCAATGCTCTGACCAATTAGAATCAACCAGCCTGGTTGAAGATTTAAACAAACCTTGGCAATTAACTGTCAATTACCATCTACGTAATCATTCTCCACGGCAATGCTTGTACCAATCAGAGTCCACTTGCCAGCTATTCAATACACTTCTCTTGTACTGAATTCATTTTGTTTACCCTTTACATTGTTATTATTTACGAATTATCCTGGTGAGTGATGCTTTGACAAGAAGTGTCATTTTACATCAATAGTTTTATATATCTTTCATTTATGTCTCTCCTCAACCTCCATTGTTCAAATGGAAAGAACCCTAGTCTACTTAATGCTTCCTCTAAACATATATTCCACAGTCAGTATTTTTGAAAATTTACTCTGAGCTCTGTCCAGTACAGTAGCATCTTTGCTTTATTCTGTTTCTGATCTTTGCTGTTATTCATGTCAATGTACCTGACTAGATATTTAGCCACTTTGCTCAACATTGATAGTGTCCTGAATTAGCAAAAGTAAAATTGCGGGAATGTGTCTTTATTGTTGAACTGCCAGCACAGAAATTCAGTGATTACAGAATCAAATTAAAACCACAAATAAAAATCTTAGGTTTCTATGAATGGATGCATTGCATTATGCACACATTTCTCTCAGCCATGTAGTAAAATTTCATTCAGCCTTTGAGATCTGATAATCCTCTCGGATGTTACAGCTTCTTAAGATTTTGTTTCATAATCTAACGGTCATATCTTAATTGCCAATTGCAATTTTGATGGAGCTAACTTAGAACAATTACGATAGTATAAATATAAGCATTAAAATATAGTATTGTTAACATTGTAAAATAATCTGCAGAGTCTCAGGAGCATTATTAAACAAAGTTCAACTCTGAGCCACACCAGGGGATAAAAGAACAAATGGGGAAGATCTAAACTAAATCATCAAGGATGTTGGAACCAGGAGAGAATCAGATATGGTTACGTTGCTGAATTTGGAATGCGTAGGGTTTGATAAATAAGTTTGGCGAGGTCCAGATGGTAAAATGATGTTGTGGCTATAACAGAGATTTGGCTCAAGGTAGAGCAAGACTGAGTGTTAAGTATTCCCTGATAGAAGGAGTTAGGGGAAGGAGGAGGTGAGGGGTTTGTACCTTAACAACGGTTCTGAAGATGGATCACTGAACCCAAAATGTTAACTCTGCTTTCCCTCCACAGATGCTGCCAGATGTGCTGAGTTTTTCCTGTTATTTCTGTATTTGCTACATTAGCCATTTTTCAGTCCTCTGGGACCCTCCCTGACTCTAGTGATCCCTGAAAGATCACCACTAATGTCTGTACAATCTCATCAGCTATTGTCTTCAGAATTCTGGAGTATAGACAAACAGGTGCAGGTGGTGCTCCAAGATGGCAGCAGAATAGGACACGTCAGCCGGAGCTCATCCACTCAGTCCAATTCTTTTCTTTTTCTCTTTTCTGTGTTTCTTTCTGTCTTCTTTCTTTTCGGCGCGTCCTGAACTCCCAGCCTCAGCGCAGACACGGACTCACAGCCTCGGCGCAGACTCGGACTATTGGTGCAGGCTCAGACTCTTAGCCTCAACCCTGGACCCAATGAAGTGGTCTTTCGGCCTGATGTGGTGGTCTCCAGGCCTGGTGTGGTGGTCTCCAGGCCTGGTGTGGAGGTCTCCCGGCCTGGTGTGGCGGTCTCCCGGCCTGGTGTGGTTGTCTCCCGACCTGGTATGGTGGTCTCCTGACCTGGTGTGGTGGCCTTTTGGCCCGGCGTGGTAGTCTGTTGGCGGGCCGTGATGGTTTTTGAGCCTGGCATGGCAGTTTTTCGGCCTAGTGTAGCCTCAGCATGGAATTTCCAGCCTCAGGATGATTCCGACTGGTCTTCTGGCTTCAAGAGGCTCGAGGTGAAGCCCAGCACAGTTTGGAGTCAAGACCCAGTGCAGACTGGCGGCTACGTGCCTGCGTGGACCGGGTTAGAATGCCTGTTGTTCTCAACTTTTTATTTGTATATTTTCTAATTTATTCCTACGATCTGTAATCCTGGACTTTTTATTTCTTTATTTTTCTGATTTTTTCCCCTTAGAACTTGTACTGAGGAATCTGTACCTAGGTACCTTGTACGTAAGGTGGTGCCATAAGTGGCGACTTGTAAAGTTTTCTCTGTACTCATCTGAGTTCATGTTACATTAAAGCTAATTCAAATTCTAATTCAAATATCAACCTCCTCCGCACCTTCTCCTTTGTGATGGCCGTTACACTCACCTCTTCCCCCAGCTCTTTTGAATTTCTGATTTGCTGCTGGTGTCTTCCACTCTGAAAACTGATACAATGTACCTGTTCAGTTCCTTCACCATTTCTTCGTTCCCTATTGATACTTCTCCTGCCACATTTTCCAGTGGTCCAATGTCCACTCTTGCCTCTTTCTTATCTTTTATATGTCTAAAAAAACTCTTGCAATCTTCTTTTACATTACCAGCTGGCAAACTTCATATTTCCTCTTCTCCCAACTTATTTCTTTTTTATTTATCCTCTGCTGGTTTTTAAATGCATCCCAATCCTTTGGCTTCCCACTAAACTTCATCACATTGTGTTTTTCTTTAGCTTTTATGCTGTCCCTGACTTCCTTTTGTCAGCCATGATTGCCTTGTTTTCCCCTTAGTATGTTTCTTCTTCCTTGAGATGAATTTCTGCTGTGCCTCCCAAATTAACCCCAGAAACTCATGCCACTGCTCCATTGTCGTCCCTGCTAGGCTCCCTTTCCAATCACCTCTGGCCAGCTCTTCCTTCATGTCTTTTTAGTTACCTTTACATGATTGTAGTGCTGTTACATCTGATTCAAGCTTCTCCCATTCAGATTGCTAGGTGAATTCCATCATATTATGGTCACTGCTCCCTTGGGGTTCCTTCAGCTTAAGCTCCCCCATCAAGTCTTCCTCATCATTACATATCACTGATTGGCTGTTTGGTGTGGGTCCCACCACAAACTGCTGCTGCAGAAAGCCATTACATAGACATTCCACAAATTCATAGAATGATAGAGCCCCTACAGTGTAGAAGCAGGCCATTCGGCCCATCGAGTTCACGCTGCCCCTTTGAAGAGCATCCCACCCAGACCAACCCCCTAACCTATCCCTGCATTTCCTACCCTAGACACTATGGGCAATTTAGCATGGCCAGTCCACCTAACCTGCACATCTTTGGACTGTGGGAAGAAACTGGAGCGTCCAGAGGAAACCCACGCAGACATGGGGAGAATGTGCAAACTCCACACTGATAGTCAACCAAGGCTGGAATCAAATCTGGGTCCATGATGCTGTGAGGCAGCAGTGCTAACCACTGAGCCACTGTGCCTCTCTATTATTGAGATTCACCACCAACCTGACTTTTCCCATTCCACTTGCATATTAAAACCCCCTTTGTTTCATGTAATAGTGCCTTTTTACATGCCTTTTTTACCTTCTGATTAATTTTCTTCCCCACATCCTGACTACTGTTGGGTAGCCTGTACACAACTTCCATCAAAGTCTTTTTAAATTTGTGGTACCTCAACTCTACCCACACAGATTCTATGCCTTGCGACTCCATATCACTTTAATTTCATTTCGTGCTAAAAAAGCAATGCCACCTTCTCTGCCAATCTGCCCGTCCTTGCATATGTAGTTCCTGGCACTGATTCCCTTGCAGTCATGTCCCTGTCCCACAACATTGTACCTGCCAATTTCAATCTACGCCACAAGCTCATTTACCTCGTTTCATATACTCTGTGCATTTAAGTACAACACCCTCAGTCCTGCGTTGACTGCCCCCTTTCTCACAGTTGTCTCCTTATCTGCTGTGCCTGAAGTTAGAATCCTGACCCCTTCCAAACTCTCTGTCACATGACTTGTTCTGGAAGCTTTAACATGTGCTGAGTCTTTAACTTTTAACTTTAACACCCTTTAACGTTTTTCCATAAATGTCCATGCAACTGAACCCCAATAGCCCTCCCCCACTATTTGGTTTAAAGCCCTATCCACAGCCCTAATTATGTAATTTACCATTATTCTGGTCTCTGCATGATTCAAGTAGAGCTAATCCCGTCAGACCAGCTCCCCCCTTCCCCTGTATTGATGCCAACTTCCCATGAATTCAAACCTGGATCTCCTATACCAATCTTTGGGCCATGCATTTACCTCTTTAATCTTGTTTACCCTGTGTCAATTAGTTTGTGGCTCAGGTAGTAATTCTGAGATTATTACCTTTTTATTTCTGCTTTGTAATTTAGCCGCTATCAGCTCATATTCCCTCAGCAGAGCCTCTTTCCTCTTTGACCCTATTTCGTTGGTACCTACCTGGACCACGACAACTGGATCTTTCTCCTCCCATTCTAAGTTGCTGTGCAACCCAGATGAGATATTCTGAACCTAGGCACCAAGCAGGCAACACAGCCTTCAGGACTGTCAATCCTGGCCACAGAGAACAGTGTTTATTCCTCTGACTACTATTCCTGTTTACAGCAATATTTCTCTTTTCTCCCCCCAGTTGAATGGCTCCCTGTACCACAGTGATATGGTCAGTTTGCTCATCCTCCCTAGCAGCCACAATCTCATCCACACACAGACCAAGAATCTCAAACCTGTTAGTCAAGCTCAAGGGCTGAGGCTCCTTGGGCACTCCCTCTTTGAACCCTCTACCTGCCTCGTTCGTAGTCACATCTTTTTATCCCTCTAACTCATGTGTTCCACTTGCTGCATTTTCTAATGACAAAGCCAGTTGTAGAGCCTGTTTGAAGTCCAGTTGCTCTTCAGCTACTGGGCGCTTTTGCATGGTTACATAATTAATCCTACATACCAAACAGTCTCTCAGCATTTTATTAAGGGTTAAACCAAAATTACATGCCTCTGCCAGTCATCTTAAATTTGTCAAAAATCCCCACACTGATTCCCCTGGTTCTCCAGTTGCCGAGTAAAACCGATAGTGTCTCATAATTAGAGGAGGCTTGGGGGCGTAATATTCCATTACTACATTCGTCAGCTTTTGAAATGTTTCAATATCTTGTGTCTCAGGAAAAAACTTGGCTGCTAATAACCAAAAAAGCTGCAGGTCCACAAGCTGTCGGGTGAATTACTTGATACATTCCATCTGCCCCAGCATCATTTGCCTGGAAAAACAAATGTATTCTTTCCATCTACTAGGCCCAGGCTTCAACAGCAGTATTGAACAAGTCAAGCTTCCAAAATAACAGCATGATGCCAGAAATGCTCATCCCAACTGAAAGATGACTGTTGCAAGTGAATTTCTTCGGGAACATTTTGTTTTTCTCATCACCACTGAAATAACTCCACAGAGGCTTGTATCCCATCACCAAGTCGCCCTTTATTTACATGTATATAGTACTTGACACTGGCCAGGCATCCTCAGAGCCAGCTGTCAGAGTGAACAGAACCTCAGACACTACTGTTTATATCTGTCAGCTTGGGCTCCCTAATTATACCAGCTCACAGCCCTAAAGAGGGAACTCATATTCTATGAGGTCCACCTGGCTGACCTCATTACAATCACTACATCACTGTTTTGTACTGAGCACCTGATCTGTCAGTTCATCCTGTTTCTAAAAAACCTTATAAATGGTGAGCCAAAAAAAGCATGCAAAAACCAACTCTTCTCTTCTGCACCGATTTCTCACGTTGCCTCCAAACTCCCTGGACGATATACACTCTCAGGTTGTGTGTCGCTCTGGATGGGATCTCTCCTTCCTAACCGTGCAAAGCTTACTGATCCTAAAATGATGTTCAACCTATGTATACACAGTTAATTGAAGGCCCTGTTATTTTCCTCAACATGGCATAAACACCTATATTGCTACAAACAAGCTTTGGCCCAAAGTAACTATGAACAATGTTACATGGCACTTCGCAGCATTTTAGATATTTTCTAATCAAGCTGTTCAGAGATATTCTGACACACCCCTGGAGTAAGTGAGACTTGAACCCGGGCTCCTGGTTCAAAGGTAGGGACACTACCACTGCGCGACAACGGGATCGATTCAATTGAGAATAGCAAATCTTCATCAAAGTCACACAGAGGGTGGACTTAGCTGCATTTTCTCTTCAGCATATTGTGCTTTCCTGAAACAACTGCTCTTTTCTTGAAAGTAAGCTTTCGTACATGCTTTGTCTCAGTTTGTTTGTGTTTTTAAAGACACCTGATTCGTTGGAAGATATTTGAGTCATACCGTTCAGCGCCACCTGAAATAGTGAAAAAATTCCAGTTACTAATCTGCTAAGAATTTCCTTTTACCACAGGACACAACAAGGAGCCCTGCCCTAGATAGCTGAGTAGTCAATCTAGGACTCATTAGCTTCCTGGAATTGCTTACCTTTCTGTGAGCACCCAGCATGACCTTTGAACACCTTCTCTGCTTAAGTTTGTTCCCATTTGGTAAAACAATGTCATAAGTGTCATTCTAACTAATGATTAGGACAAAAATGTGTAGCAGTTTGAATACATATTCTTGATGATCAAGTTGCACAAGAAAGTGTCATGGAAGTAGTCGTTGCTGGGTATAAATAGATTTTCCACAACATGAGTATTGTGCAGAATTTTGCAATAATTTTCTCTCTCTCTCTCTCTCTCTCTGTCTCTCTCTCTCTCCTCCCCCTCCCCTCTTCCCCCCCACCGCCCCCATCCAATTCTAAAGAGGGCTGTTCTGTGAGTTTGCTTATGACGAGAGCTAAACTAAAGACCAGAGTTATTTTATGATTGCTAATTTTATGATCCATTGGACAACTTTCTAAGCACAAGGTTTCTCTGAATATCCTGAAGGGCATTCATATGTTGCCATAGTAACCCTCATTCTTGATGATTAATACTAGCGATGGATAATCAAGACTCCATAACATGTAGTACAGTGATTCCTTCAGCATAGTACTGAAAACAAGATCAATAGAAATATCAAATTACACTTAACCTTTCTTGGTTTTATATAAAAGCAAAATGCTGTGAAAGCTGAAAATCTGAGCTATAACAGAGAGTGCAGAAGAAACACAGGAGGTTTGGCTGCATCTGTGGAGAAAGGAAAACAGAAGAGTCATACTTGACTTGAAATGAAAACCCTACTTCTCTTACCAAGAAACTGCCAGATCTGCTGGGTTGCTCCCACACTTTCTGTTTTTATTTCTTTCTTGGCTTCGGTCAGGTTGTTATTATCGAACTGTGACAAGTAATGTCGTGCAGTAGGCTTTGTCATGTGAAAACTCTAGCAGATAATGAAAATGGCAGCTGATTGGAATAAAATAATGAGGGCTGCATTTCTACAGAAAAAACTGCATAAACTTTACAGAAACTGGCATAATCCTGTTTTGGTTATTTTCTGAATTTTTGTAACTCTTTTCTCAAGGATAAACCAGACAAGGGAAAAGGAACATCCCAATCTCCTAGCCCCTACTCCTACACATTCATTGTATTTTATATACGTATTCTTGGATTGATTTCAAATTCTAAGGATACATATAACAAGCATGGGGCTGGATGAACACAGCAGGTCAAGCAGCATCATAGGAGCAGGAAAACTTGACGTTTCGGGCCTAAACCCTTCATCAGAAATGGGGGAGGGGAAGAGGGTTCTGAAATAAATAGGGAGAGAGGGGGAGGCGGATAGAGGATGGATAGAGGAGAGGATAGGTGGAGAGGAGGCAGACAAGTCGAAGAGGCGGGGATGGAGCCAGTAAAGGTAAGGTGAGAGTGTAGGTAGGGGCGTAGGGAGGAGATAGGTCAGTCCAGGGAGGACGGACAGGTCAAGGGGGCGGGATGATGTTAGTAGATAGGAGATGGGGGTGTGGCTTGAGGTGAGAGGAAAAACAGGTTAGGGAGGTGGAGATGAGCTGGGCTGGTTTTGGGATGCGGTTGGGGGAGGGGAGATTTTGAAGCTTGTGAAATCCACGTTGATGCCGGGAAATGCGGGAGACACGGTCGAGGGCGTTCTCGACCACTGTATCAATGTTATATTGATGACTGCATCGGCGGCGCCTCGTGCTCCCACGAGGAGCTCGAACAGTTCATCCAATTCACCAACACCTTCCACCCCAGCCTGAAGTTCACCTGGACCATCTCCAACACTTCTCTCTCCTTCCTGGACCTCTCTGTCTCCATCTCAGGCAACCACCTAGAGACAGATGTCCATTTCAAGCCCACTGACTCCCACAGCTACCTGGAATACACCTCCTCCCACCCACCCTCCTGCAAAAATGCCATCCCCTATTCCCAATTCCTTCGCCTCCACCGCATCTGCTCCCAGGATGAGACATTCCAATCCCGCACATCTCAAATGTCCTCATTCTTCAAGGACCGCAACTTCCCCCCCACAGTGGTCGAGAACGCCCTCGACCGTGTCTCCCGCATTTCCCGGAACACATCCCTCACGCCCCGTCCCCGCAACAATAACCAAAAAAGAATCCCCCTCGTCCTCACATACCACCCCACCAACCTCCGGATCCAACACATCATCCTCCGACACTTCCGCCATCTGCAATCAGACCCCACCACCAAAGACATTTTTCCCTCCCCACCCTTATCTGCCTTCCGGAGGGACCACTCCCTCCGCGACTCCCTTGTCCACTCCACACTCCCCTCCAGCCCCACCACACCCGGCACTTTTCTCTGTAACCGCAGGAAGTGCTACACCTGCCCCCACACCTCCTCCCTCACCCCAATCCCAGGCCCCAAGAAGACTTTCCACATCAGGCAGAGGTTCACCTGCACATCTGCCAATGTGGTATACTGCATCCGCTGTACCCGTTGTGGCTTCCTCTACATCGGGGAAACCAAGCGGAGGCTTGGGGACCACTTTGCAGAACACCTGCGCTCAGTTTGCAACAAACAACTGCACCTCCCAGTCGCGAACCATTTCAACTCCTCCTCCCATTCCTCAGATGACATGTCCATCCTTGGCCTCCTGCAATGC
>JAHRHZ010000039.1:26969824-26981743 GCA_024137785.1 Ginglymostoma cirratum
AGTGGGCTTGAAATGGACATCTGTCTCTAGGTGGTTGCCTGAGATGGAGACAGAGAGGTCCAGGAAGGAGAGAGAAGTGTTGGAGATGGTCCAGGTGAACTTCAGGCTGGGGTGGAAGGTGTTGGTGAATTGGATGAACTGTTCGAGCTCCTCGTGGGAGCACGAGGCGCCGCCGATGCAGTCATCAATATAACATTGATACAGTGGTCGAGAACGCCCTCGACCGTGTCTCCCGCATTTCCCGGCATCAACGTGGATTTCACAAGCTTCAAAATCTCCCCTCCCCCAACCGCATCCCAAAACCAGCCCAGCTCATCTCCACCTCCCTAACCTGTTTTTCCTCTCACCTCAAGCCACACCCCCATCTCCTATCTGCTAACATCATCCCGCCCCCTTGACCTGTCCGTCCTCCCTGGACTGACCTATCTCCTCCCTACGCCCCTACCTACACTCTCACCTTACCTTTACTGGCTCCATCCCCGCCTCTTCGACTTGTCTGCCTCCTCTCCACCTATCCTCTCCTCTATCCATCCTCTATCCGCCTCCCCCTCTCTCCCTATTTATTTCAGAACCCTCTTCCCCTCCCCCATTTCTGATGAAGGGTTTAGGCCCGAAACGTCAAGTTTTCCTGCTCCTATGATGCTGCTTGACCTGCTGTGTTCATCCAGCCCCATGCTTGTTATCTCGGATTCTCCAGCATCTGCAGTACCTTTTATCTCTAAGGATACATATGTCTTGTGTAACTAACCACAGAAATCAGCTGTTCTTTACCTTCTATTATGGCACTTGGTCTTCTGTGGAAGTCTTCAACTTTGCTACCAGGTTCTCCTAAAATTCTTCAGCCGCCTGCTTTAACTCTTTTACATTAGAACTCTTCTACTTCATACATCTGTTTTTTGCCATTACAATTGTAATGCATAGCAAAACATATCAATGCACTTCACATGAACGTTATCAAACATGGCATCCAGCCTTGAGAGGAAGATATTAAGACAAAAGCCTTGTCTACTAGGTTTTAAAGGTGTCTTAAAGGTGAAGAGAATGGTGTGCCAGATGGAGAGGTTTAGGGAGGGAGTTTTAGAATTGTGCGGCTACATTTTAAAGGGGGAGGGGAGATGGACTGGTTGCCGCCCTAGATGGTAAGCAAAATATTACAGGTACTTGAAATCTGAAACAAACACAGAAAATGCTGGAGAAGCTCAGCAAGTCTGGCAGCATCTGTGGAAAGAGAAACAGTTAAAATTTATAGTCCAATATGACCCTTCAGAACTGACAAGGTGTAGGGAATAGACTCTTTGTTAAGGAGGGACAAAAGAGCTGGTAGTGCAGGAGCCTAGTGCATGCAACAAAGGTTGTTAATAGTGGAGATAAAAAGAGATGTAAAATAGGTGTAAATTAAGGTGTGAAAGGGACATAAGTGCCAAATAAACAAAACCCAAACATGACACAGCTGAAGGGGAAGTGGGGAGGTGTGCAGAGAATGTAAGAAATATGGAGAACAGACATGTGATCAGTTTATGAAGTTTTTGAATTCACCATTGAGTCTTTGAGGCTATAGCATTCCTAAGTGGAAAATGAGGTGTTTTTCCTCTACCTAGCATTGTACTTTTTTGGAACTTTACAGCAAGCCCAGGCCTGAAATGTTCAAATGAGAGCAAGCAGCCTTATTGAAAAGGCAAGCAAATGGGATGTGAGGATCTTTGTAATGGATAGAGCAGAGGTATTCTGCAAAGCGATCATCCAGTCTATGTTTGGTCTCTTTGTGTTAAAGAGACCTCAATATGAGCAGCGAATGCGGTAGGTCAGATTGAAACGCAGTAGACCAGTGAAACACTGTGTTTGGGGCTTGGGCAGTGAGAAGGGAAGTTGTAAAAGTGTTAGGGTTATCTTTGCAATTTGCATGGGAATGTACCATGAGGGAGTGAGGAAGCATTGGAAGTGATGGAGGAGTGGACCAGGGTGTCATGGAGGGAATGGTCCATGCAGAATTCTGGCAATAGAGGGATGGGGAAGATGTGCTTGGTGGAGGAATCCTGCTGGATATGGTACAGAATGATACTTTCAATACAGAGACTAATGCAGCATAAAGTGAGGACAAGGGGAACCCTTTCCCTGTTCTGGGAAGGAGGAGAAGGTTAGAATTGCAGGAGATGGATTGTAAATGGCTGAAGGTCCTCTTAACCATAACAGAGAGGAAAAGGGTGATACTGGAGACTACCCAGTAGAAGGTGGCATCATCAAAACAGATGTGACAGAGAAACTGTGAGAATGGAATGGAATTACCTTGGGTTGGCCAAAAATGCCAATGCCAGTGATTGCCCAACCAATCAACATCCATTCCATTCTCACAGTTTCGCCGTCACATCTGTTTTGATGATGCCACACTCCACTGGGTTGCCCAACCAATCAACAGCTCTTCCTATACTGTATAAAATGGTGCCCCTTTTGTTCAAGCTGGTTTCTTGCATCCTAGTTCTGCTGAGCACAAGACATTAAGTTTGTAATTTTTGTCTGCTTTCAGCAATTGTTTTTAAACAAACAATCGAACTATGAGCAGAAGCAGGCCATTCTGCCACTCAAGCGTACACCACCATTTAATAAGGTCATGGCTGATCTTGTTTTGAATTCCACATTTCCATCTCTCCCCTTTGATTCCCCTGCTGGGCAAAAACCTGTTTACCTCTCCCTTTAAAATATTCAATGACCTCACCTCCATCGGTTTCTGAAGCTTAGTTACAACATTTTCCTCATCTCTGTCCTAAAGTGACAAAATCATTTTTTTAATTAATTTATGGGATGAGGGCATCGCTGGCTCGGCCAGCATTTATTGCCCAGAGGTCAGTTAAGAGTCAACGTCAATGCTGTGGGTCTGTAGTCACAGGTTGGCTAGACCAGGTAAGAATGGAAGTTTCCCTCCTTAAAGGGCATTAGTGAACCAGATGTATTTTTCCAACAGTTGATTCATGGTCATCATTACAACTCTTAATTCCAGATTTTCATTAAATTCAGATTCCACCATCTACTGTGGCGGAAGTCAAACTAGGTCACCAGAGCATTACCAGAGATTCTGGATGAACAGTCCAGAGACAATGCCACCAGGCCATCATCTCCCCTTGAACTCACCCAGAAGAGGCAACATCCTTTCCACATTCACCATCTAAAGAACATTCATAATTTTATATGCTTCAGTCAGGTGACCCTTCAATCTTCTAAACCCCAGCAGAAACAAGCCCAACCTCTCCAACGCTCATTCTTCAGGGTTTAATCTCGCAAGCTCCTCCTTCCTTAAATAAAGAGACCAAACTGCACACAGTATTCAACATGTGATGTCAGAAATGTCCTGTATAAGTGAAACATAACATCCTAATCTGTTCTCTGGAACTTGTAAATAAAAGAATAGAACAAAATAAACCTATCAGGTCCTCAGCCATCACATCACCTCACCTCCCACCCCCCATTCCCCGTTCATACTAACTCATGACCCCACATACCTGAATGTCAAACTCTGCCTATGCATATGAACATAAGAAGAGGGACAAGAGTAGGCCACTTGGCCTTTCAAACCTGGTCCATCATTCAATAAGATCATGGCTGGTCTGATTTTAACCTCAACTCTACATTTCTGTATATTCCTGATAGTCTTTCATCCCCTTCGTAATCAAGAATCTATCTACTTCTGTCTGAAAAATAATTAAAGATTCTGCATCCACTGTCTTTTCATACAAGTGGACTGAATGGCTTTGTTCAGTTTAGGTGCCAGCTGTGCAGAGATCAAAGTATTGATTTTTGAGGACTCTTGGAGAGACCGTCTTGAGAGCTACCTTTTGATTTTTGTGAGACTACTTTTTTGTTTTCAGTGCTTCTTCCTTCATTCTCACAAACACCTTTTATTAGCTGATCCACAGGAGGTTGAGGAATAACTTTATAGACGTTTATAAAATCATGAGGGATATAGATAAGATGAATGGCAGGTGTCTTTTCCCTAGGGTGGGGATTTCCAGACTAGAGGGCCTGTTTTTAAGGTGAGAGGAGAAAGATTTGAAAAAGACATGAGGGGCAATTTTTTTTACACAGAGTGGTTCCTGTGTGAAATGACCTCTAGAGGAAGTGATGGATGCAGGTACAGTTACAACATTTGAAAGATATTTAGATGAGTACATGAATAAGAAATGTTCGGAGGGATATGGATGAAGCATAGCTAGGTGGGACTAGTTTAGTTTGGGAAAATGATTGGCATGGACTAGTTGGACCTAAGGGTCTGTTTCCGTGCTGCATTGCTCTATGACTTTTCAACCTTCTTCATTTGCATTTAATTCTTTTAGGCTTTTTGTCCTTTTTGAGATAGCATAAGTACTTAAGATTGCATATGCGGGTGTTGTATGATTAAATCTTTTAACTTGGAACCTATAAATGAGACATTTTTGTTCACTTCTGGTCAATAAATTTCCTACAGTCTTGTTTCCAAAATGGGAACATGGAAGAATTTGAACTGACAGGTTGAACATTGCATGATTCAAATTTAGCAAATTAAAATATAACAGAGCCTTCAATTAGAGGCTTCTGTCACTCCTGCATATGTGATAGACCTTTGTCTGATAAAAGGACTAGCAAAGGAGTTTATAAGAAAAACTGAAAGGTTGCTATCAAGGAACATTAAAATGAATAAGAGGAAATTTTATCGTTACATAAATGAAAAGCAGACAGTTAGAAGCAATGTTAGTCCATTAATGAATGAAGGTGGGGATACTGTCAATGACTGTGGAGAAACGACAGACATGGTAAATAATTATGTGGCCTTAGTGTTAACAGTAAAAGAGTAGGATAGTTTGCTGGAAATCCTGAGGAAATTAATAGCAGACAGGGACTGAATAAAATTAATACGAGTAAAACATCATTAATGAGGAACTAAAATGTGTCGGTTTCCAACGAGAATGTTAAAGGAAGTAGGAGGGCACATTTGTGATGCTCTAATTATAATCTTTCCAAAACAAAGACAGAAATTGCTGGAGAAACTCAGCAGATCTGGCAGTATCTGTGCAGAGAAAACAGAATTAATGTTTTACCTCTTTATAAACTTCAGTGAGGTTTGTCAGGAATGACCTACCTGTCACGAATCCATGCTGGCTCTCCTCGACTAACTGAAAATTTACAAGATATTCAATTACTCCATCCTTGATGTAGACTCCAACAATTTCCCCACCACAGATGTTAGGCTGAATGGTCTGTAATTTCCTGGTTTTTTTCTTTACCTCCTTAAAAAGCAGTTTGATGTGCAATTTTCCAATCCAATGGGACAAATCCTGTACCTACAGAAATCTGAAACATCATAAAAAGACAAAGAATCGTGGATGTTGGAGATCTGAAAGAAAGACAGAAACTGCTGGAGAAACTGAGCAGGTCGGGCAGTATTTATGTACAGAGAAACAGAGTTAACTGTTCTGAAGAAGGGTCACTGGCTTCAAAGCATTAACTCTGTTTTCTCTCCTCAGATTCTGCCAGACCTGCTGAGTTTCTCCAGAAGTTTCTGTCTTTGTTTCTGGAAGATTATAATTAAAGCAGCTACAAAGTGCTTCCCTACTTTCTTCAACATTCTTAATGGAAACTGTCACTCTTTAGTTCCATTAATTTTCCTCATTATTGATATTTTACTTAATGTTAATTTTATTCAGTTCCTTACACTTATTAACTTTCTTGGGATTTCCAGCAAACTATCCTACTCTTTTACTGTGAATACTGAAGCAAGGTAATTGTTTAACATGTCTGACATTTCCCCATAGTCTTTGACAATATCCTCATTTTCATTCTTTAGTGGGCTAACATTGCTCCTGACTATCTGCTTTCCATTAATGTAATCATAAAATTTCTTCTTATTGATCTTGATGTTCCTTGCAAACTACCTCTTAGTAGCTCTTATAAGCTGCTATGTGGCCCTTTGCTAGTCTTTGTATCTTTGGCGGGATCTCTGCTGTTTTTGCATTTTTTAAGCCCTTTTAGTTTTGTGCTGTCCTTTACCTCTTTAGTTGCCCATGGCTGATTTTTTTTCTGTGAATACAGCTTTTAGGAGCAGATGTTAAAGTAAGGAGTCCATCTGCCCTCTGAGGTGGTTGTAAAATATCCCATGGCACTGTTTTGAAGAAGTTAGCCCAGTGTGCTGTCCAACATTTATTCCTCAATCAATATTTCAAGAACAGATGATCTGGCCCTTATTACATTACTATATACAGAAAACTACTCTTTGCAAATTCACTATCTAGTTTCCTGCATTACAGAAAGGGTTTTGAAATTGGGATGCCCTGGTGTCATGAAAGGCTCCAAATAAGTGCATGTTATTTCTTTAAACAGATAGAAGGCTGACTGCCATACGAATAAAACCCATCATCAATTGCAGAGGCATGTGCCTAAGTAGTTAACCTTGTGAAGGTGACAAAGCGTAGATTGTGGTATCGCCCTGAATGCTGTTACTAGTACTTCTTAACATGTGCCACCTCTGTCATTATGTGGTTCAGATGAAGGGTTGTTTCAGATAATTTTCTACCACCAGTCCTCCATTGTCTATATTTTGTCCAGACCCTGTCAAATGTCTAGCATATGTAAAGGATACATGCATACAAAAGAGATGTTGTTCTTAGTTAACAAGATGGTTTATGGCATGTAGCAATAAGAACAAGTAATTTGCTGGTCAGGCATAATTGTTAGGACACTCAGTGCTAAACAGAATAAAGCCTAAGAAGACATTGTCTCCAACCACAGACTGTCTGGCATCAACAGAATGGGGGGTGCTCAGTGAAAATTAATTCCTTCAGAGATATTATTTTGTACAACATAGATGACTGGTTGTCTACCTGCTAACTTGGTGAGGTCCATAATACAAAGATATCTAAACAACTGTTTGGCCTCCTGTACCTGTACTCTAGCTTGTCAAAATTTGACTAAAGCAGTACATCAATCAAATAATAAAATTTCCCAGTTCCAAAGGAGAGTTTTTGGATTCAAAACATCTTGTTTCTCTTTTCATAAATGCTGCCAGACCTGCTGAGTTTCTCCAGCATTTCCTGTTTTCAGTTCATCAATCCATATGTTTTTGAGATTCAGTTTGTTTCATGAAGTCATGCAGTATTTTGTTGTCTAATGTTTTTCAGTTTGTTTAGGCTGTTTAGCAACGCTCATGTTACCTCAGTGTTGTATAAATTGAAGTTGTTCAATTGCCTTGTTCCAGGGTTACATGATGGAGAACCGTATCCCTGGGCTGAAATGTGACTCTGATGTATTCGTAACCTTTGAGGGTGACAATGTTGTGATGTTACAGGTAAGGTAATCGAAACGTTGCTCCATATATTATTCCGCTTTCACTGCTAGGTTACCTGAACTTCCATTCATGATTTGTATCTTTCTGAAAACGAAATCAGTCTCTGTACACATCTTTACTCTCCATTTGTGTTCTGATCAGCCATATCAAAAGATTGATAGTCAGGAATGTCCTTAGGTTCTGAACCATTGAAGTTGGTCCTTCAGCTCATTGCTTTATTCTTTCACTGTCTTTAGTCCTCATTGTGGGTTGATCCATGTGAAGTGCTGTGGGCAAAGTTAAACTAATTGTGGTGGGGATAGCTACAATAAAGGCAACACACTTTCCTTTGACACACTCATACAGAGCGTGTATTCTTCTTTGAATGATTGTTAGAGTTTTGAAGTTTCTTTTAGAAATGAAAAGCATTTTTAATAGTTATAAACATAGAGAAACATTCTAGTATTGCCATATAGATGCTGAATATCGTTAGACCCAGCATTGTAATTCCTAATACAACATCCAAATACTCAAGGTAACAGGGTGTAGAGCTGGATGAACACAGCAGGCCAAGCAGCATCAGAGGAGCAGGAAAGCTGACGTTTCGGGTCTGGACCCTTGTTCAGAAAGGTCAGCTTTCCTGCTCCTCTGATGTTGCTTGGCCTGCTGTGTTTATCCAGCTCTGCACCTTGTTATCTCAGATTCTCCAGCATCTGCAGTTCCCACTATCTCTGATCCAAATAAGCAACATTTTTATATCTATTTCTCCCATCCACTATACATATCCTGTGAAGAGGGTAAGGATAAGATGTATTTATTAATGAACTGTAAACTGATTGATTTTGTTTTGCCAATTTACTCTTGTCTCCTGAATGTGCTGACATTTTTAATTTTTAAAAATGTATTCATGAGATATGAACATCACTGTCTAGGCCAGCATTTATTACCCCTCCCTTCAGTGTCCTTGAAAATTTAGGGTTAAGCTGCCTTCGTGAACTACTGCAGTTCATGTGGTTTATACACCCACAATGTTGTTAGGGAGAGATTTCCAGGATTTTAATCCAGTGACAGTGAAGGAATAATGACATGGTCCAAAACCAGGATGGTGTGTGTCTTGGACAGGACCTTGCAGGTGGCGGTATTCATACGTGTCTGTTGCATTTGTCATGGATTCTAGATAATAATATCAAAGGAGACTTGACATGATGTTATAGCGCATCTTGTAGATGGCACACATGTGCTACTGTGGATCAGTGAAAGTCAGTGTATGAGAATCCAAGCAGGTCAGTTCCTTTATCCTGGATGACATTGAGTTTCTTGAGTGCTGTTTGACCTGCATTCATCCAGACAATTGGAGAGTATCCTATCATGCTCCAGATTTGTGTCTTGCATAGTGGAGCCAGTATTTTCATTTCAATCTGCAGAACCCCAGCCTCTGATTTGCAATTGCAGGCACAGTCACAACATAATTTAGATTGGAGCAGATCTTGATCTGGAACTCCAGCAGCTGCCGTTCAACAGTCTTCCCAGAGATGCCAGTGAGTTAAAGAGCTGCCAGTTATTGACAAGCACGATTCGCCCCTCTGCCTGGGTCTTTGGTCCTGGATCTGAGCAGCCTCTGCCATATTACCTGCTTAAAGTATGGGTCTCCCTGGAGGAGGCAATGCCGGTTTCTTGTTGGTCCTCCAACTAGAAGGCAACACCCCTGAGACCTTCATAAAGTCCATCCTTTGCCCCAGATTTTACTCTGGCTCTTATTCTTTGGAGGTTCTGGCACAAAGGCGTGGATTGTCCAAATGACAGGCTGGAGACCTTCAGGGTGGGAAGCCTGCTTCATAAGGCCTGTGTATATTGGGGGAGAGTGAGAGAGATCCAGTGTGGGTCCCCACCCACGGGGCTGGGAGTAGCCAAATGCAGGATGGGTCCGGAAGTGGTCTGGAGATAGTAGAGTGGAGTTTGATGGTGGTTTTCAATTAGAAAGATTCTGAAGTGGGGCTTATATGGGTTAGATTGTTGAGTTTGGATTTGTTCTGTGAGCGGTTTTCTAAAGGCATTTACGTTGTGGATTCAGCTTTTCTTGCCTCCTTTACATGTCCGAGTTTCATAAAGCTGGGGAAACTGGCCACCTGTGGCTAAAATGAAGGAACACAGCCGCAATATAATTGAATTACCAAACATGAGCAGGTTGGGCCCCATTCGGTTTTGGTTCCAGCTCAAAAAAAATTTTGCATTTCAATTTCCAGTATAATTTCAGCCCACCTGTTTTTGGGACTTAAAATTCAGCCTATTGTTTCAGCAGGAAGTGATGTTTTGTAGCATACAATGAGTGTGAATTTAATCAGAAATGAATAAATCTTTGTAGAAGAGCCTATGAAATATTAATTAATTTGCACCAATCTCTTCAACATCTTACTACAAAGAAAAGGCACTCACAGTTGTGAAATAGCAGTCTTATTAACTATCTGGAAAGCATCGGATTTGAAACAGAATATGACAACTTTACAGAGTTGCAAATGAAAGTTTTAAAACCATTTCAACAGAAAAGAATTCACATTTGTACAATGTGCTTCATAGCCAATTAAGTACTTTTTAAATGTATTCAATTGTTTTAATGTCGGAATGGGGCCGGCAATTTGTACACAGTCACGTACTTCACAGAACAGCATGAATGATAATCACCAGATGATCTGTTCTTGACACATTTTCTGAGGGATAAATATTGTCGAATAGAATATCCATCTTCTTGGAAGAAGTGCCATGGTATTTTTAAATGAACACGTTGTCACTTCCTAGATCCATGTCCATCTTTCTCCCAGCCCCGTGTTTGATACTTTGATTTGAATTTTTACTCCAGCCACAGCACTGAAACAGTCCTCATCAAGATCATGTATTTAATCATATGTTATTGTGACTGTGATAAACTAGCCCTCCTCATTCTTCTTGTCCTACCTGCCGCTTTTAATAAAGTTGGTCACACCACCCTCCATCCTCCTTCCTCGAAATGGATGGGACTTTCTTATTCAGCTTGAAGAAGCCAGAGAGTCACCTGCTTCTTTTTCCTCAATGTTAGCTCTAGAGTACTGTAAGAATGTAACTTGACACCAACCCCCCCCCCACCCAACTTCCGCTTCTCAGAGACATGCTGCCCTTTAGCAATTTCATCCAGAAACACAAAGTCAGGTTCCCCATTTATACTGATGATACCCATCCTACTTCACCACCACCTCTCTGAGGTTCTTCATTCCTCTGCCCCTGGTTTTACTACACGTCTTACGGGCAGAGATTTCCTCCAGTTTAATACTGGGAAAACCAAACTCATTTCAGTCTTAGCATACACAGCCTCTGTTCCCTAGCCACTGACTCCCTCCTTCCCCTTAATCATTAACTGAGGCTATTTGACCCAGAATTGAGCTTCTGACCACTCATCATTTCTATTACCAAGACTGCTCACTAGTTCAGCTCATTTTCTGCTGAGATATTCGCGCATGCCATAGTTATCTTTAGAGATACCCATTCCTCCTGGATTGTATGAGCTCATTTTAAAAATCTGCTGAATCTATCCTAAAAGGCACCAAGACCTTTTCAACACTTTTTGCCACTGTGCTTGATAACTTCATCAGGTCCAGGTCTGGCAATGCCCCATTTTTGCAAACTGAGCCTGCCAAGATATCTGCTTCTCTAATTCTGCACGCTTGTGGGCTGGATTTTCTTTGTTCCATTTTTCATGGCTGCCCTGAGCTTTGAATTCTGACTGTAAAATTCCCCACCATCCCTCCTCTTTAAAGTCTACATCTTTGACCAAGAATTTTGACACCTGACCTAATATCACCTTATAAGACCAGGTGGTCTTATAAGACCATGGTGGCTCAGTGGTTAGCACTGCTGCCTCACAGCGCCAGGGACCCAGACTCAGTTCCACCCTCAGGCAACTGTCTGTGTGGAGTTTGCACATTCTCCCCATGTCTGCATGGATTTCCTCCTGGTGCTCCGGTTTCCTCCCACAGTCCAAAGTTGTGCAGGTTAGATGGATTGGCCATGTTAAATTGCCCATTGTCCAGCAATGTGTAGTTTAAATGGATTAGCCATGGGGAATGCAGGGATAGAGTAGATGGTGGGTCTGGGTGGGATGCTCTTTGGAGGGTCAGTGTGCCTCAATGGGCCAAATGGTCTGCTTCCACACTGTAGGGATTCTATGATTCTTAGAATCACTGTCAAATTTTGTTTGATCATTAATCTTGAAATTCCAAGGGACATGTTCTTACTTTAAAGGCACCACGGAAGTACAAATTGGTGTTGTTCACCTGAGAGGATTTAAAGTTTCATCTTCAAGAGTGCAACACTCCCCAGGTGCTGCACTGGAATACCTGTATGGATTATGCGCAGATGTGTTTGGAGTTCAACTTATAATGTTCTGGTTCAGATGAAACCTATTGCCTTTAGAATTTGTTTCTGTCACAGATGCTGTACTAATTTGTCTTTTCTACACCTCATATAACCTGTTTGATCTGTTTGTGAAAGACTCTGCAAGGTATTTTAATACCTCTCACCAGTCCCCTCTCAAGCTAAAACACATGAATGCTTCATCAAGAGATAACAAGCATGGGGCTGGATGAACACAGCAGGTCAAGCAGCAT
>JAHRHZ010000039.1:26982143-27005996 GCA_024137785.1 Ginglymostoma cirratum
ATGCTGCTTGACCTGCTGTGTTCATCCAGCCCCATGCTTGTTATCTCGGATTCTCCAGCATCTGCAGTACCTTTTATCTCTGAATGCTTTCATCAATTTTGTTCTTGGCACAATTTTTTTATGTTCCCTGTGAATTTGAAGTACCCTTTGGAAATTCCCCGCCATGATGTTCAGATGTATTTACAGATGATCTGCTATTTGAAAACTGAAACCAAATCATTAGGCCTCTCATTAATATGGTACACTAGGCGATATTTTAATAGCATAACAAAATCCCATCCCCTTCCCTACTTATACTTTGTGCAGTGTGGCTTGCTGTCTGACTGTGAAAAGGTGATAACTTTAGGCAATATTTTATTTATTCTTTCGCAGGATGTGGGATGACTACCAATTTGCCACCCATCCCTTAATTACCACTGAGAATGTGATAATGAGCTGCTTTCATGAACTGCTGCAGTCCACTTGGTGCAGTCTACCCATTGTGCTTTTAGGATAGAAGTTCCAGAATTTTGATTGAACAGCACTCAGAATAAATGGCAGAGACAAATAAACACTTGTCCAAAAATCTCCAAAAAACTCAGGAAAATTCAATCATGGGGACAGCCAATCAGTGAAAATTCATCCTCCCCAAAGCAGAATCCCAGAATTGTTACTGTGCAGAAGAGGCCATTTAGCTGTTGTCAGTGTGCTGACTCTCCAAAGGAATATCATGATTTTTGTGTCATGCCATCCTTTTACCATACAACCCTGTACATTATCAATTTAAATAATTATCTAATGGTTTTTTTCCTCTATTCATTTGTGGGATGTGGGCATCACTGGCTGACCAGCATTTCTTGCCTATCCCTAGTTGCCCTTGAGAAGGTGGTGGTGAGCCGCCTTCTTGAACTGCTGCAGTCCTCCTGCTGTGGCTTGACCCACAATGCTATTAGGGAGGGAATTCCAGGATTTTGACCCAGTGACAGTGAAAGAATGACAGTATATTCCCAAGTCAAGATGGTGAGCGGCTTGGAGGGGAACTTGGAGGTGGTGAAGTTTCCATACATTTGATGCCCTTGCCCTTCTAGATGGAAGTGGTAATAGGTTTGGAAGGTGCTGTCTGAGGATCTTTGGTGAATTTCTGCAATGCATCTAGTAGATAGTGCACGTTGCTGCTACTGAGTGTCGGTGGTGGAGGGAGTGAATGATTGCGGATATGGTGCCAATCAAGCAGGCTGCTTTGTCCTGGATGGTGTCAAGCTGCTTGAGTGTTGTTGGGGCTGCACTCATCCAGGCAAGTGGGGAGTATTCCATCACACTCCTGACTTGTGCCTTGTAGATGGCGGACAGGCTTTGAGGAGTCAGGTGAGTTGCTCACCACAGTATTCCTAGCTTCTGGCCTGCTTTTGTAGCCACTGGTTTATGTGGTGAGTCCAGTTGAGTTTCTGGTCAATGATAACTCCCAGGATGTTGATAATGGGGGATTCAGTGATGGTAACACCATTGAATGTCAAGGGGTAGTCGTTAGATTGTCTGTTATTGGTGATGGTCACAGCCTGGCATTTGTGTGGCGCGAATGTCACTTGCCACTTGTCAGCCCAAGCCTGGATATTATCCAGATCTTGCTGCATGTGAACATGGACTGCTTCAGTATCTGATGAGTCACGAATGGTGCTGAACATTGTGCAATCATCGGCGAACATCCCCAATTCTGACCTTATGATGGAGGGAAGGCCATTGATGAAGCAGCTGAAGATGGTTGGACCTAGGACACTACCCTGAGGAACTCCTATAGAGATGTCCTGGAGCTGAGATGATTGACCTCCAACAACCACAACCATCTTCCTATGTGCCAGGTATGACTCCAACCTTCGGAGAGTTTGCCCCTTGATACCCGTTGATACTGGTTTTGCTAGGGCACCTTGATGTCACACTCGGTCGAATGCAGGCTTGATATTCAAGGGCTGTTGCTCTCACCTCACATCTGGAATTCAGCTCTTTTTTTCCATGTTTGAACCAAAGCTGTAATGAGGTCAGGAGCTGAGTGGCCCTGGCGGAACCCAAACTGGTCGTCACTGAGCAGGTTATTTCTGAGCAGGTGCTGCTTGAATGCACTGTTGGTGACACCTTCCATCACTTTACTCATGATCGAGAGTAGACTGATGGGGCAGTAACTAGCTGGGTTGGATTTGTCCTGCTTTTTGTGTAGAGAACATTCTTGGGCAATTTTCCACATCGTCGGGTAGATACCAGTGTTGTAACTGTACCAGAACAGGGTTGAAGTAGAAACAGAAAAGGTAAACACTGTTGATTACTGCAGGCCACTAAAAGGCCAGGGTGGAATAGAGGATCAAATATTGTAGGAATAACAAAGCAGTAATAAAAGGAGATTTTAACTACCCAAATATTGACTGGGATAGTTTTAGTATGCAAGAAAGGGAGGCAGCAAAATTCTTAAATTGCATCCAGGAGAATTTTTTTTAGCCAGTGCATACAAAGCTCAACAAGGAAGGTAGCAGTTCTGGACCTAATATTTGGAAATGACCCCACACAGGAGGAAGGAATATCAGTAGGAAAGCACTTTGGAGATAGTTCCCATAACTCAGCCTTTGAATAGTTATGAATCAAGGTGAATGGACAATAAACATTCTGAAGACTTGAATTTACTTAGATCTGATACGATTTGAACCAAGTGGAGAAGGAGTAGCTACTTGCAGCTAAAGCTGTTTGAGCAATGGGAGGCATTCAAGGAAGAAGTAGCGGGAGCACAGGGAAAGTATTTTCTTATAAAGTCAAAGAGTGAGACCAACACTGGAGAACATTGGATGTCAACGGGCATGAAGGTTAGAATTAAGAAAAAAAGAGAAGCTCATGGCAGATTCTGAGGGCTCATTATGACCGAGTGTCTAGAGTATAAAAAGTGCAGACAGCAGCTTTAAAAGGAAATTAGGAAAACTAAGAGAGTGTATGAGAAAAACTGGTGGGCATATAAAGGAAAATTCAAAGGAATTTTTAAAAAATAAATAAAGAGCAAAATAAGAGCAAGGTAAAGAGTAGGACCCATTAACCACACTGCGTGTGTGTGTGTGTGTGTGTGTGTGGACAGAATCCTCAATGAATAATTTATGTCGGTCTCTTTGGGCTGTGGAATATCGGAAGAAATTATTGCAGATTTACATGGATATATCTGTAGGCCCAAATAAGAAGTATCCCAGGTAAATGAAGAAAGTGAGGTAGAGGAAATGTGTCCAAGCAAGTTTCCTAAGTCAATATGTAGGGTGCCCTACTTGGGAGGGTGCAACACCGGACCTCCTCTTAGGAAACGAGGCCAAGCAAGTGACTGAAGTGTCAGTGGGAGAGCACTTTGGGTCCAGTGACCATAACTCTCTTAGTTTTAACATGGTTGTGGAAAAAGGTATGACAGGTCCACAGCTTAAGGTGCTAAACTGAAGCAGGGCCAATTTTTTGTGAGAGGTTTCGAGTACGAGAGCAGGGATATGTTGTTGCAGTTGTACAGGGGCTTGGTGAGACCACACCTGGAATATTGTGTGCAATTTGGTCTCCTTTTCGAAGGAATGGTACTGTAGCTGTCGAGGGAGTGCAGTGAAGGTTTACCAGGCTGATTCTGGGGATGGCGGGTCTGACGTATGAGAGGGGATTAACTCAGTTAGGATTGTTTTCACTGGAATTCAGACGAATGAGGGGGTGATCTCATAGAGACATATAAAATTCTAACAGGACTGGACAGGGTAAATGCAGGGAGGATGTTCCCAATGGTAGGTGTGTCCTGAACCAGGGGTCACAGTATGACGATTCGAGGTAGACCATTTAGGATGGCAATGAGGAGACATTTCTTCACCTAAAGAGTGGTGAGCCTGTGTAATTCGTTACTACAGGAAGTAGTTGATGCTAAGACATTGAATGTATTCAAGAGGCGACTGGATATAGCACTTAGGGTGAATGGGGTCAAAGCTATGAGGAGAAAGTAGGATTAGACTATTGATTTGGATGTCAGCCATGATCATGAAGAATGTCAGAGCAGGTACGAAGGGCCAAATGGCCTCCTCCTGCTGCTATCTTCTATGTTTCTATATTAAAAATATTTCTTTGTTTTCATTGGCTTCAGATTAACTCATGCTTAAAGCTGACCTAGGTTAATTTCAAAATTTCATTTTGTTCTGTTTTGATAATGCAGGCAGAAACCAGAAAAGAATTCTTCTTATTATTTATAGCATCATTGATACTCCTTAAGATACAAACTACATGTTTCATTTCTTCTATCAGACACTTGATTGTGTTCCTAAATTTGTGGAGGTGGGATCGTGGCTGTTATATCATCATTTACAGTGCCTGGAATCATTATATGACGTTTTCTTTGAAAAACATTTAACAAGAATAAAATACATTATCAGTACAGTGAGCAGGCCATTAATTATATTTCCCCATAAGGGCCTTAAATCATCTAAATTTGTCAGTGGAATTTCTGTTCTGTACATTTGTCTTTGAAATATAGTAAATTAATCATTATGTATAAAAAAAACTAGCATGACAGTAACAAATGTGATTTTTTTTAACAGATTAATGCATGCATTGGACATAAGCTAGTCATTTACCACTGTTTTGATTAATGTTGTTACTAAAGGAACTTGTCAAATATCTGATTCAGGAGAAGATTGCTCTCATTTTCTATTTGCCCACTTGTCCTCCCTCTCATCCTGACCTATGACCACACTGATTCTGAAGTCATTACCCTCAGTTGTGAAGTTCATTTGACTACGTTAATTGCTATATTAAGAGAATGTACTCCACAAGCATATCTTATGAATTTGTGGACTCTGGCGTTAAGCTTTTCCCATCAGGAGAGCATTTGGAGAATCTTATAGGGATGTCAGTAGGTGATAAATGTATCTACAAAACCTGTTCATCTTGATTATTGAAATTCCAGATATATGCTCCATGTAAGTGCCTCCCCAGGAATTATTCAAAATCTACCTGTTTAGTCTCACCAACATGTAAACCATTGTAAATTTTTTTCTCCTTAAGAATACTTCCAAAAACACAACAGTAGTTTTAACTCTTCATTTCACCGTATTTGTAACTATAATTCATCTATATGTAATAACTAACCTCTTGTTTATTCCATTAAACAGAGTTCAGAATTGGGAGGTCTATAAAGACTTAGGTCAGTGCCTGAGCCGGAACAGTATACTTTGTCATGTCAAATTGAATTCCTGAAATTCTGCTGGATTTCACTGAAGATCAGGGAGAAATGTCAGCCATGGTTGTTTTGTCCTTTATTTGTTCTTATTTGCATTCTGTAGATGAATAGTAATAAGCTATTTGAAAGTCCAGGATTGTGAAATCAGTGTCTGGTTGAAACTGGATATACTAGACTGGCTAACTCAAATTACCTTTTATCATTTCACATTTTCTTTTTTTGATGATGGCAGTGGTGAATGTTTACAATTTCTTTGCACGTTTTCTCTGTGTTTTCTCGTCCCTAACAATTTCCTCCTGTCACGTCCCCTTTTCCACTCCTGGAAGCTTTTTGCTTGGGTCTATGGTTCCATTTCCACTTCGTACTCCATCCAATTATTTGTGTGTAAACCATGACACCACAACAGCCTCATCCACAGTGGGCATCACTTCGAAGCAGCTATTGCTTTTGTCCCTGGGCACAGCCCCATCTTTCACGTGGCAGTCCTACTAAGTGGAGTTCAAAAAGGAGGAAAATCCATTGGGACATGGCCCTCAGTCGCAGCCAGCTTTTTTGTGCAGTGGGCTTGGATGGAGGAAGCCAAAATTGAGTTTTGATCGAGGGATGGGAAGGTGCAGTTGGGTTTTGGTAGGAGGGAGGGATGTGGTGCTCAAACCTGCAAGTTTCTACATTCTGTTATTCAAGAATAAGATAGGGGAATTATTGCAGCAAATTCAACCCTGTCTTTAGCTGACATCAAGCAATGGATAGCAGTTGAAAACCAGGAGGATGATTGATGCTGTCCATTTCTGAAACCAGGCCTGCTGAGACTTGAAGACGAATATAGAAACAGGAGTTAGTGTTTAGACTCTTGACTGTGTTCTGTTGGCAATCCATTGAGATCAAGGCTGACTGCAGTTTCCTCACTGCCACCAATACTGTCATGAGCTTTCTTCTTTGTATGGTAGATTTGCTAAATTGAGGACTTAATTTTATCAGTTACTGCATCGATCAGTTGGCAGATTGAGTCAATTCACTGAGTTAACTTTGTTACTATCAATTATTTTAACCTTAATGATGCATACACAGCAGAACTATAGCAAAAGAAGCAATATCTACTTCTCATCTAAAGGATGAAGTACCGGTGAGTTGTGATGTAGAGGTGCCAGTGTTGGACTGGTGTGGACAAGGTCAGAAGTCACATGATGCTAGGTTATAGTCCAACGGGTTTATTTGAAATCATAAGCTTTCAGAGCAATGCCTCTTTGTCAGGTGAAGAAAATCATACAGGCACAGAATTTATAGGCAGAGAGATCATACAAAAGATCAGACCATGCAAGTGGAGTGTCAATTAGTTAGTCTCTGCAGGAGATCAAATGTGTCAGACAGTGTGACTAAGGTGTCAACAGTTGAACAGTAATCGAAGGAGATGACCTATAATCCAATTACTTGAGGCAGAGAGATAATTACAAAAACTTAAAAACTTAAGAGACAAACCAAACAGCTGGCATAACATAAAAACCAAAAGAACAAAGATAGGTAGAGGGACAGGTAGTATTTTAAGAGGTGGGGAGGCTGCAGAAGGATTTGGACAGGTCAGGAGAGTGGGCAAAGAAGTGGCAGATGGAGTACATCGAGGGAAAGTGTGAGGTCATGCACTTTGGTAAAAAGAATAAAAGCATGGACTGTTTTCTAAATGGGAAGAAAATTCAGAAGTCTGAAGTTCAAAGAGACTTGGGAGTTCTAGTCTAGGATTCTCTCAAGGTAAACTTGCAGATTGAGTCAGTAGTCAGAAAGGCAAATGCAATGTTGGCATTTATTTTGAGAGGGCTTGAATGTAAAAGCAGGGATGTATTACTGAGGCTTTATAAGGCTCCGGTCAGGCCACATTTGGAGTACTGTGTGCAGTTTTGGGCCCCATATCTCAGGAAGGGTGTACTGGCCCTGGAGCGGGTTCAGAGGAGGTTCACGAAAATGGTCCCAGGAATGAAAAGCTTAACATATGAGGAACGTTTGAGGCCTCTGAGACTATACTCATTGGAGCTTAGAAGGATGAGGGGGTATCTAATTGAAACTTACAGAATACTGAATGGCCTGGACAAAGTGGATGTTGGGAAGATGTTTTCATTTGTAGGAGAGATTAGGATCCGAGGCAACAGCCTTAGAGTAAAGGGAAGACCTTTTACAGCAGAGATAAGGAGAAACTTCTTCAGCCAGAGAGTGGTGAATCTATGGAATTCACTGCCACAGAAGGCTGTGGAGGCCAGGTCATTGAGTACATTTAAGACTGAGATAGATGGGTTCTTGATTATCAAGGGGATTAAGGGTTACGGGGAGAAAGCAGGAGAATGGGATTGAGGAACTTATCAGCCATGATTGAATAGCGGAGCAGACTTGATGGGCTGAATGGTCTAATTTCTGCTCCTATGTCTTATGGTCTTGTGGTCTTATGGTCTTAACTGCGGATGCTGTAAATCAGGAACAAAACAGAAGTTTCTGGAAAAGCTCAGCAGGTTTGGCAGCATCTGCGAAAAAAAAATCAGAGTTAACTTTTCTGGCCCGGTGACCCTTCATCAGAACCTAGCTTCTGACCAGGGTCTAACCAAAATAACAACTAATCCAAAACTGTACAAACTAATTAAGATAGAGAGATCATAACAAGTTATCAAGGTGATGGTCTTAAAACAGGACAGGAAGGAAGATTTTACAAATACAGAACAGTGTGGTAGCACAATCTGAACCCAAGATCACTGTTCAGGCCGTCTTCATGGGTACGGAACTTGGCTATCAGTTTCTCCTTGGTGATTCAGTCGTTTCAGCGGCGGGAGTCCAGAAGGAGGCGCGAGGGCAGCCTGGGAAGGTGAGCTTCTCCTTTTAAAAACTTACCTCGTGACGCGGAGTGTGCGTCGAGCAGGAGCAGACACGGGACGGTTGAGTAAGTGAGGTAATATATTTGGGCGGTTGCTTTACCCGAAACACTACTAAAGTAGTGTCTCCCACCCATCCTCCTCCTCTAACCAAAAAGGGTCTGAGCGCCGATTTGGTAAGTTACTAGTGTTTTCTTTTCCAATAGTCTGTTTTTTACGATTCAGAACAGTGGCAATGGATGCAAGGGCAGTTGCATGCTCCTCCTGTAGGATGTGGGAGGTAAGGGTCACCACTAGTGTCCCTGCTAACTTCATCTGTGAGAAGTGCACCCAACTCCAGCTCCTTGGAAACTGCGTTAGGGAACTGGAGCTGGAGCTGGATGAACTTCGGATCATTCGGGAGGCTGAGGGGGTGATTGAGAGGAGTTACGGGGAGGTAGTCACCCCCTCAGGTACAGGAAAAAAGTAGATGTGTTACAGTCAGGGGACGGAAAGGGAACAGGCAGACAGTGCGGGGATCCCCTGCGGCCGTTCCCCTCAATAACAGGTATACCATTTTGGATTCTGTTGAGGGGGACGACTTACCAGGGATAAGCCATGGGGTACAGGTCTCTGGCGCAGAGTCTGTCCCTGTTGCTCAGAAGGGAAGGGGGAAGAGGAGGAGAGCATTAGTCATTGGGGACTCCATAGTTAGGGGGACAGATAGGAGATTCTGTGGGAATGAGAGAGCCTCGTGGTTGGTGTGTTGCCTGCCAGGTGCCAGGGTCCGTGATGTCTCGGATCGTGTCTTTGGGGTCCTGAAGGGAGAGGGTGACCAGCCCCAAGTCGTGGTCCACATAGGTACCAATGACATAGGTAGAAAGAGGGATAGGGATATAAGGCAGGATTTCAGGGAGCTAGGGTGGAAGCTGAGAGCTAGAACAAACAGAGTTGTTATCTCTGGTTTGTTACCCGTGCCACGTGATAGCGAGGCAAAGAACAGGGAGAGGCATCAGCTGAACACGTGGCTACAGGGATGGTGCAGGAGGGAGGATTTCAGGTATATGGATAACTGGGGCTCATTCTGGGGAAGGTGGGACCTCTACAAACAGGACGGTCTTCACTTGAACCAGACGGGTACAAATATCCTGGGTGGGAAATTTGCTAGTGCTATTCAGGTGGATTTGAACTAGCTCAGCAGGGGCATGGGAACCTGTGGCGTAGTTCCAGTACACAGGAGGATGAGAGAAGGGAGAACATGGACAGGATTTCACCATCACAGGAGTGTGCTGGCAGACAGCAAGCTGGTTTGAAGTGTGTCTACTTCAACGCCAGGAGTATCCGGAATAAGGTAGGTGAGCTTGCAGCATGGATAGGTACCTGGGACTTCGATGTTGTGGCCATTTCGGAGACGTGGATAGAGCAGGGTCAGGAATGGATGTTGCAGGTTCCAGGGTTTAGATCTTTCATAAAGATGAGGGAAGGTGGTAAAAGAGGGGGAGGTGTAGCTTTGTTAGTCAAGGACAGTATAACGGTGGCTGAAAGAACTTCTGACGAGGACTCGTCTACTGAGGTGGTATGGGCTGAGGTCAGAAGCAGGAGAGGAGAGGTCACACTGCTGGGAGTTTTTTTATAGGCCTCCGCAAAGTTCCAGGGATGTGGAGGAGAGGATCGGCAAAACGATTCTGGGCAGGAGTGAAAGGAACAAGGTGGTCATTATGGGAGACTTTAACTTCCCCAACATTGACTGGAAATGCGATAACTCTAGTATGTCGGATGGATCAGTTTTTGTACAATGTGTGCCGGAGGGTTTCCTGACACAGTATGTCGAAGGGCCGACAAGAGGAGAGGCCACACTGGATCTGGTACTTGGTAATGAACCAGGCCAGGTGTTTGATTTGGTGGTAGGTGAGCACTTTGGAGAGAGTGACCATAATTCGGTTACGTTTAGTTTAGCGATGGAAAGGGATAGGAACATGCCACTGGGCAAGAGTTATAGATGGGGGAAAGGCAATTATAATGCGATTAGGCAAGACTTAGGAGGGATAGAATGGGGTAGCAAAATGCAGGGGATGGTGTCAATCGAAATGTGGAGCTGGTTTAAGGAACAGATATTGCGTGTCCTTGATAGGTATGTCCCTGTCAGGCAGGGAGGAAGTGATAAGGTAAGGGAACCTTGGTTTACTAAAGAAATTGTATCTCTTGTTAAGTGGAAGAGGGAGGCTTATGTGACATTGAGACGAGATGGTTCAGATGAGGCGAACGAGAGTTACAGATTAGCTAGGAAGGATTTAAAGCGAGAGTTAAGAAGAGCAAGGAGGGGACATGAGCAGTCTTTAGCAGGTAGAATTAAGGAGAACCCTAAAGCTTTCTATAGGTATGTGGGGAATAAAAGGATGACTAGGGTAAGAATAGGGCCAGTCAAAGACAGAAGTGGGAAGTTGTGTGTGGACCCTGTGGAGATCGGAGAGGTGCTAAACAAATATTTCTCATCTGTTTTCACTCAGGAAAAGGAGAATATTGTCGAGGAGAAGACTGAGATACGGGCTATTAGACTTGAAAGGATTGAGGTTAGGAGGAGGTGTTATCAATCCTAGAAGGTGTGAAGGTAGATAAATCCCCTGGGCCGGATGGGATTTTTCTGAGGATTCTCTGGGAAGCTAGGGAGGAGATGGCAGAGCCTTTGGCCTTGATCTTTGAGTCGTCATTGTCTACAGGTTTAGTACCAGAGGACTGGAGGATTGCAAATGTTGTGCGCTTGTTCAAGAAGGGCAGTAGAGATGACCCAGGTAATTATAGACCAGTGAGCCTTACATCTGTTGTAGGAAAAGTTTTGGAAAGGATTATAAGAGATAGGATTTATAATCATCTAGCAAGCAACAATTTGATTGGAGATAGTCAACATGGATTCGTCAAGGGCAGGTCATGTCTCACAAACCTCATTGAGTTTTTTGAGAAGGTGACCAAGCATGTGGATGAGGGTAGGGCAGTTGACGTGGTGTACATGGACTTCAGTAAAGCCTTTGATAAGATTCCACATGGTAGGCTATTGGAGAAAATGCAGAGGCATGGGATTGAGGGAGATTTAGCAGTTTGGATTAGAAACTGGCTTTCTGAAAGAAGCCAAAGAGTGGTGGTTGATGGAAAATATTTAGCCTGGAGTCCGGTTTCTAGTGGTGTGCCACAAGGATCTGTTTTGGGACCACTGCTGTTTGTCATTTTTATAAATGACTTGGACGCAGACATAGGTGGATGGGTTAGTAAGTTTGCAGATGACACTAAAGTCAGTGGAGTGGTGGACAGTGTGGAAGAATGTTGCAGGTTGCAGGGAGACTTGGATAAACTGCAGAATTGGGCTGAAAGGTGGCAAATGGAGTTCAATGCAGATAAATGTGAGGTGATGCACTTTGGGAAGAATAATAGGAAGGCAGAATACTGGGTCAATGGAAAGATTCTTGGTAGTGTGGATGTGCAGAGGGATCTTGGTGTCCAGGTACATAGATCCCTGAAAGTTGCCACCCAGGTTGATAGTGCTGTTAAGAAGGCATACGGTGTGTTAGGTTTCATTGGTAGAGGGATTGAGTTCCGGAGCCGTGATGTCATGCTGCAACTGTACAAAACGCTAGTGCGGCCTCACTTGGAATATTGTGTACAGTTCTGGTCGCCCCATTACAGGAAGGATGTGGAAGCATTGGAAAAGGTGCAGAGGAGATTTACCAGGATGTTGCCTGGTCTGGAGCGAAGGTCTTATGAGGAAAGACTGAGGGACTTGGGTCTGTTCTCATTGGAGAGAAGGCGGTTAAGAGGGGATTTAATAGAGACCTACAAAATGATCAGAGGATTAGATAGGGTGGACAGTGAGAGTCTTTTTCCTAGGATGATGACGTCGGCTAGTATGAGGGGGCATAGCTGCAAATTGAGGGGTGATAGATTTAAGACAGATGTCAGAGGCAGGTTCTTTACTCAGAGAGTGGTAAGGGCGTGGAATGCCCTGCCTGCCAATGTAGTTAACTCAGCCACATTAGGGGCATTTAAACAGTCCTTGGATAAGCATATGGATGATGATGGGATAGTGTAGGGTGATGGGCTTAGATTAGTTCACAGGTCGGCGCAACATCGAGGGCCGAAGGGCCTGTTCTGCGCTGTATTGTTCTATGTTCTATGTTCTATGTTCTATTCTGCATTGTTCTGTATCTCGAAGGCCGTCTTAGAGGACACTTACCCGAGGTTCAGAGGCTGAATGTCCCTGACTGTTCCCCGACTGGGAGGGAATATTCCTGCCTGGCAACTGTTGCACGACGTCCATTCATCCATTGTTGTTGCATCTGCATGGTCTTGCAAATACACCATGCCTTGGGGCATCCTTGCCTGCACCATATGAGAGAGACAACGTTGGCCGAATCACATGAGTACCTACCGTGTATGTGGTGGGTGGTGTTCCCACGTGGAAGACTAGTATCCATGTCGATGATCCGACATGTCTTGCAGAGGTTACCATGATAGGGTTATATGGTGTTGTGGTCGAAGTTGTCCTGAAGGCTGGGTAGTTTGCTGCGAACAATGGTCTGTTTAAGGTTTGGGGGTTGTTTGAAGGCGAGAAGTGGGGACATAGGGATGATCTCGGTGATATGTTCGTCATCATCAATGACATGTTGAAGGCTGCAAAGACCATGGTATAGTTTCTGTGCTCTGGGAAAGTACTAGGAGGTGAAGGGTACTCTTATCGGTCATATCCTGTGTCTGTCTTCTTAGGAGGTCTTGGTTGTTTTCACTTTGGCACATCAAGCTGCCATTGCACCTCTCACATCTCATATACCAGCTCTACAGCAGATGCCGCAACCTTGAAATCAAGATAGAGTCCATGTTCTCAGCTTGCACTCAGGAAACAGTGGACCAGCTATGAGACACTGCCAAGCAGACGGGGCAATGGAACCATGCCACCTATATGCACACCAAGAAGAGGAAACTGGAGAAACTTGGCATCACCGCCAGCAGTAATCAAGCCTTCCCCAGTACCACGGTTGAAACTGGTACCACCACAGGGAAATCCATTGTCAACTTGTCTGACCACACGCTTCAACCAGATGAAATCAAAGTTCTCAGCCAAGGGCTCAATTTATGCCTCACTACCAAAATGGACCCCTTTGGTCTTGCAGTTGGAACAGAGAAATTCATCAGGTGAATGAAGCTCCGGGAATTCTGCCACAAACTCTAACATGTCAGCAGCTCAATGAGACAACCGACAAACTGTAACAGCCGACAGGGAGATCGGTAGTGCAGCGACCAAAGAAGAAAGAGTCAAATTGGAACGTTCCGGAAGACTCGCCAACTTTAAGGGCATTTAAATGGTCGTTGGATAAACATATGGGTGATAATGGAATAGTGTAGGTTAGATGGACTTCAGATTGATTTCACAGATCGGTGCAACATCGAGGGCCAAAGGGCCTGTACTGCACTGTAATGTTCTATGTTCTATGTTCTAAGGCTGCTGCCCTAGGCTCGACATATATGTTCAAGCCATCAGGAGATGTGTTAACGCCAAATTCATCAGCTGTGCTCACAAGATAGTGCAGAACATCACCCAAGTACAATGTGATGGCATCCAGGCTCTCAAAACCAATTGCAAATTCGTCATCAAACCAGTAGACGAAGGAGGTACCACTGTCATACAGAATATTATGGACTACTGCAAAAAAGCGAGCGACAACTGAACAACCAGGAACCCTACAGACAACTACCTGCTGATCTGACCAAAGACTGCACCCATCAACTCAACCGACTGATCAAGACCTTTGATCCAGGCCTTCAGAGTACCCTATGCACTCTCATCCCACATACTTCCTGCATAGGGGACTTCTGCTGCCTTCCAAAGATACACAAAGCCAACACACCCAGATGTCCCATCATATCAGGCAATGGGACCCTGTGTGAGAACCTCTCTGGCTATGTCGAGGGCATCTTGAAACCCATTGTACAAGGAACCCCCAGCTTCTGTCATCACACTACAGATTTCTTACAGAAACTCAGCACCCATGGACCGGTCGAACCAGGAACATTCCCCGTCACAATGGACATTTTGGCAGTCTACACCAGCATCCTCCATGACGACAACTGCCAGTTACCAGACACCATCCTACAACTCATCCACTTCACCCTCAAGCACAACGTCTTCACCTTCGACAACCAGTTCTCCATCCAGACACACAGAACAGCCGTGGAAACAAAATTCGTACCCCATTATGCCAACATTTTCATGCAGAAATTTGAGCAAAACTTCTTTGCTGCACAGGACCTCCAACCAATGCTGTGCACCAGATATATCAACAACATTTTCTTCCTCTGGACTCATGGCGAGGAATTACTGAAACAATCCTGCTCCTATGATGCTGCTTGGCCTGCTGTGTTCATCCAGCTCTACACCTTGTTATCTCAAATACAACAATATCAACAAGTTTCATCCCACCATCAGACTTACCATGGCCTGCTCTTCAGAATCAGTATCATTCTTGGACACACACATCTCCATCAAGGATGGACACCTCAGTATCTCACTACCACAAGCCCACTGATTACCTCACAATGCTTCAAATCTCTAGTTTCCACCCTAAACATGTAAAGAAAGCCATCCTGTATGGTCAAGTCCCGCATAAACTCAGGATCTACTCAGACGAGGAGAAACGCGACAGACACTTAAAAATGCTGAAAGATGCCCTCATCAGAATGGGACACGATGTCCAACTCATTGATCGCTAGTTCCAATATGCCACAGCAAAAAATCACAACAACCTCCTCAGAAGACAGACACAGGACCTGACCGATAGAGTTCCTTTTGTCAGCCAGTACTTGCCCAGGACCATGTTCTTCGCAGCCTTCAACATGTCATTGATGATGGCAAACATCTCACCAAGACCATCCCTACGCCTCCACTTCTCACCTTCGAGCAACCACCAAACCTTAAACAGACCATCGTTTGCAGCAAACTGCTCAGCCTTCAGGAGAACATCAACCACAACACCACACAACTCTGCCACAGTGACCTCTGCAAGATGTGCCAGATCATTGACGTGGATACTACCATCACACGTGGGAACACCACCCATCATTTGCACAGCAGATACTCATGTGACTTGGCCAATGTTGTTCACTTCATACGCTGCAGGCAAAGATGCCCCAAGGCGTGGTATATCGGTGAGACCATGCAGTTTCTATGACAGCAGATGAATGGACACTACGCAACAGTCGCCAGACAGGAATGTTCCCTTCCAGTTGGGGAATACTTCAGTGGTCAAGGACATTCGGCCTCTGCTCTTTGGGTAAGCATCCTCCAAGGCGGCCTTCGAGATACACAACAACACAGAAATGTCGAGCAGAAACTGACAGCCAAGGTCCGTACCCATGAAGGCGGCCTCAGCCATGATCTTGAGTTAATGTCATATTACATGTAACCCCACCGTACTGTTCTGTATTTGTAAAATCTTCCTTACTGTCCTGTTTTAACATCATCACCTTGATAATTTGTTATGATCTCTCTACCTTAATTAGTTTGTACAGTACTGAGGAAGGGTCACCGGACCCAAAACGTTAACTCTGATTTGTCTTCACAGAAGCTGCCAAATCTGCTGAGCTTTTCCAGCAACTTCTGTTTTTGTTTCTGATTTACAGCATCTGTAGTTCTTCCAGTTTTTACTTATTATTCAACCCTCCACTCACACCATTTGTATGACCTTTTGATCTCTCTGCCCATTGGTCTCTCTGCCTATTAATTCTGAGCATGTATGATTTTCTTCACTTCACCTGACGAAGCTTGTGATTTCAAATAAACCTGTTGCTCTATAACCTGGTGTCATGTGACTTCTGACCTTATGAGTTGTTTATGCTAATGTAACCATATCCTAGCATCAGGTAGGACCTAAGGTAAGGAAAGAGAATTAAAAGGAAAAGAAACCTGTTTCTCTGTTTATAAGATAATTAATGGCAGAGAAGGCTTTTCTGTCCAACCTGTTTTGTTCACCCAGAAGTCACCTACAGTCCCTTTGCATCTGAACTTTCAATTCCTTCTTTAAAGATTCACCTCCATTCCTCCTCCCGGTATCCATTCCAGAGATTAGTTGCTTTTTATGAAAAGGGAGGATTCATGGCATCAGTCCCAAATCTATTGTTTCTTTATTTGAATCAGTCCCTTGTCGATTCTTGTGTGAACATTAATTTCTACATCAACCTCCTTGGAGATGTTCTTCTTTAGGCATGGGCAACAAACATCCTCTACCTTTGGTTGCCCGATGGTGTTTGGAGGACCTTGCCTTGGTGGTCTTGTGTTTGGTGCTTTCACGAATGAAGGCTCAGCTTTCATTACTGGTGGCCATGTCTTAGAGCACATATGGAACTGTTTGGCCAACAAAGGTAGTTTTGCCATGGGTTACCAAATGTCTACACCCACCTTCACCTCCGTCATGATGAAATCACTAACCAAGAGGAAAAGGAGATGATGCAACTTTACTGCACTCCAGTGATGACGTTAAAGGAATTTATGATGCCCATTCTGGTCTTGACCCAGCATCTTGTACTGGAGCTTTGATCAATGAATGGTATCAAAACCCTTCTTGAACTCAATGATGTTGAATCCAAGTGACTTCTGATACAGTGCACTCTGCGCTATGATGTTCCTGAGCATAAAAGTCTGGTCACAACAAGACCTGCCTAATCTTCACCAAGAGTACTGTCTACTTCTGTTTTCAACCTGGTGATGAACAGCTTACTGGAAACCTTGACAAGCACTGACACAGTGATAAGCTCCTCCAGTTATTGCAGTCATTATGGTTCCCTTTCCTTGGGGCTTATTCCTCATCTCAGTCATCCGGGACATCCTCTTCAGTCCACATCTTGTTGAACAGGTCCATGAGTTAGGTTGAGATGGTGACCTTGTCGTGTCTTAATATCTCTTCCCAGGCATCCAACAGCATCAGCTCATCCATGAAGCTGTGACTCTATTATTCCATAGTAGTACCAACCACCAACTATTTCAATGAGCTGTGGAAGGAAACAGCAAAGGTGTCACCTAAGTTGGGTGTCTTTTACCAGTACTGCCCGCATAATATCCTGTGTATCACATGGAGAGAGACTATCACCAATGAAGCAGTGCGACATAGGATCGGTCAGAGGTGCTTCTTGACTGTTATGATGGAGAGACAACCGAAACTGGCACAGCAGATGTTTCACCTCCTGGACATTCACTCTACCAGAGCAGTAGTAGAATTCACACCACAAGACTAAAGACATGACCAGCCAAAAAATCCTGGCACAGTACTTTAAAGGAGGACCTGCTAGAGCAGTGCAACATCCAGGTTGGAGCAAAAGAGATGGTAATGGATAGGGTCAGCGGTAGAAGCTTTTTGCTCACTAGCCAGTTTAGCTTTTGAGAAATTAAGTTGAAGTAAGCCAACTTCTCTTAACTGAACACTGCATTCTGGGATGAACACAAAGAACTGCAGATGCTGGAAATCTGAAACAATAACGGAGTTTTGAGAAACACAGAAAATCTGGCAGCATCTGTAGAGAAAGAAAAACAGAATTAACATTTTGAGTCCAGTGATCCTACTCTGACAGCTCCCCCTGAGCTGAGCAGAGCCAAGGCAGGACAGGAAGCTGCCTGGACCTCCATGTAGTGTGCAGCCTCAGAAGAGGGAGACCATGCAATTTCATGCGATGACTCTGTCATCCCATTTGTAGCTGTGTTCCACTGTGTGAGAATCATTGGAGGAATACTATGTCAGCCAAGATCTCATTGAATGGCAGAACAGATTTGATGGGCTGAATAGCTGACTTCTGCTCCTAGGTCGTATGGTCTTTGTAGTAACCACTTGTTCTACATAACATTTTCTTATTTGTGTTTGCTTTTGAGATTGAATTTTACTCACTAGGGAGAGTCAAACTGCTTACTCCCTGAGATGAAATGTTGGACTGTCAGGGTTGTCCTGCAGTATTAGTGTTTTGCAGGCAGCTTTAAGTAGGTGACAGTGGGATCTTCATGCCTCAGTGAGAGGAAAGTTTGTTCCCAACAGCTCTAGCAGTCCCGCTGGAGTAAATACGGGGAGCCCAACCAATGCTAGCTCTACCAACAAATAATTAAAATGTGAGTCATTATGTCTTCTCCTCCTTTACTTCTTCCTTCTCTCATTGAAGTTTTCTACTGAATCCAATTTCAGCAATGGTGACCAGGCTCCCAGAACTTGCCTTCATCTCAAGACTATTTAAAATCATACAAATACACCACTTGGCCCCTTGAGCCTGCGCCACGGTTCAGTAAGCTGACTCATCTGATTACTCCACACACCTTTCTGCCCCCAATAACCTTTCATGTTCCCACCCATATTAAGAATCAATGTATTTATGTTGCACTGCCACCTAAAGGGTATCTGTGAACTTAAGAGGTCCTGTTCCTGGGCCTCTATTGGAACCTGGTGTTCACTAAGAAATAGAAAGGTGAATTAAGAAAGAGATTGATCTAAGAAAACATAGATGGGGCCCGAGCAAGCGTTTTTCTTACACTGGTGAGTATGTGGGAGGTGATAGAAGATGGGTAGATGCTGCACCATACAGTTGTCATTTAGGAAGTCGTAGTTTCATTCTCTTCAACAAAGGAGTTTTTTTCAGGTAATACATTAGCACTGACTCTGGTTTCAAGTGAGGTGGGTGACTGTTAACCTGTGGGATCTTTGTCACATCTGGTTCAGAATGAACCCCTCCTACTCCTAGGAATGGTTGAGTTGCATCATTCAAGGCTGCTATATCACCATAACTGTTACAATGTGGGCAGCCTGAAATTTCTTCCAAAGGTGTTTGCTGGAATCAGTTAACCTTTTGTGCAAATAATCATTATTAGTTCCGTCATTCAGAGGTTGTTCTTGACTTTTGCACTTAGTCTGACAGTGTGTGATTTTTTAATAAATGTCGCACTGGCATGATAGAGTTGGACATTACTTCAGTTTGGTCTTTAAATCCACAGTTACAACAGTAAGAGGCAGGCCAGAGAAAATTGACTAGGTTGATTCCAGGTATGGAAGGATTATTTTGTGAGGAGTGGTTGTGTAGACTGGACCTGTACTCATTAGATTTTTAAAAGATCAAAAGGTCACTTTATTTAAACATTCAGTTTCTTAGAAGACTTGGCAGAGTAGATGTAGAAAAATTATTTCCCCTTGTGGGAAAGTCTCAGATCAGAGGGCATTATTTCAGAATAAAAGGTCATATATTTAACACAATATTAAATAATACTCATTTACTAAACATTACAGTTTAAGCCTTCCATTAGCTTCTAAGCCTAGATTTTTCTTTAAAGTAAGAATCTTCACCCTTCCTCCAAGGGACTTAACTTACCTTAGGCGGCCAAGATTGACTGCTTCATCCTGGGTTTATCATTGGATTATTTTCCTCTTGGCTTTGTTAAGACTCTTTGTGTTCTTCACCATCTTTTTCAGTACTTTTCACTATTTTGAGCTCTGCAGGGTATATTGAGCGCCACTACTGCTTCTGTAGTGTTTTTAACTGCTGGCTATTGCTTTCACAGAAGCTGTCTGGCTCTGTTTACTTTTAAGGTGCCGAATGTTTAAAAATACATTCACTGATTTTTTTATGACTTTCTGATTTTCCTTTCTTCTCCTTGGATGGCTGTGGCTTTTCTAGAACTGCAGATATCTTCACAAAACCATCACTGCTAACATACTACATGAGTCAGTGATGCCCGCCTTCAGCCACCGTATCTGTTGTGGTCGTGTTAGAATCATAGAATCCCTACAGTGTGAATGCAGGCCATTCAGCCCAACAAGTCCACACTGACTCTCTGAAGAGCATCCATCTAGACTCATCCTCCTACCCTATACCTGTAAACCTGCATTTCCCATGGCTGATCCACCTAACCTACAAATCCCTGGACACAGTTGGGAATTTAGCATGTCTGATGCATAACTGACATAACTGGCACATCTTTGGATTGTGGGAGGAAAGCAGAGCACCCAGAGAAAACCCACACAGACACAGGGAGTATGTACGATCTCCACATGGACAGTGACCCAGGGCTGGAATTGAACCCAGGTCACTGGTGCCATGAGGCAGCAGTGCTAACAACTGAGCTGCTGTGCCTACCTCTACAATTCTAATATCAAGTTGGGAAAGAGCCCACTATGAGTCTTTGGTAGAATACGGGGTAGGTCATTTAGTACTGAGATGAGGAATACCTTCTTCAGTCAAAGTGGTGAATCTTTGGAATTCAGCAACCTGTTGAGGCTCAATAATTGAGTAGGTTCAAGACCGAAATCAATTGATTTCAAGATCTTAAAGACATCTAGGGAAATGGGGAATAATATGGGAAAATGCTGTCACGAAAGAAGATCAACCATGATGTAGTTGAATGATTAAGCATGCTGAAGAGGCTGAATGACCTTCTCCTGCTCTATTTCCTGTGTTCCTATGCTGTTCTTACCCAAATTTTATCTATGTTGTTCAAGGTCTTCAGTAAAATTGGACTAAAGGCAATTAGCCATTTCTCTGTATGATGGTGGTGTTTTACTAATTCCTGTGGTTGAACTAAAAAAGCAATGATCAAATTTGTCATACTATAAGAGTTAGTGTATGAGAGAAAAGGCATCTTTTGCGCAATGCTTGGTTGAATAGATCAGAAGATCTCAGACTCAAATTTTCAGTCTAGGTTTAGCTCGCTTCTGTTATAGGAGACGGAAGAATTAAGCACCCTTACCAAAGCACTAAAATGAATCTTCACATGGTCTCCAGCTACATGGGTCTTTTGAGTTGGGAACAAACGATATTACTGTGGATTGTATTTCATGAAAGAAGCCTTAGAATGGCACCGAACAATCCTGGACAATTACCTTTAGCTGCAGTAGAATATGTGCTCTGGTCTTTGTAACTTCTTCATTCATATGCACTGAGCTCCAGTCCCTCTGAAGGTGTTGTTCACACCTTGTGAGAGGATTATGTGTAAATCTGTGAGGTTTTGATCTTTAGGTTTAAGTATTTGCATATGCTTCAAAACAGAAGGGAAACCCCGCAGCATCTGTTATTCTACAAGATTGAATAATGCTCTTTAAAAAGTGGCCTCATTGTTGCAAAGTTGCAAAGAAAAAACACAAAACTAACTAAATCTCCTTTTAACAATCTCTTCCTTCGAAGGAGAGCAGTTCTGACTTCTCCAATCTCACCACAAAATAAAATACTTCATTCATCTCTGATGCTTTTCTATTTAAAGATGCTTCTGCATCTTTTGCGTGGCTCATTTTAGAGGGCAAATAAAATCCCAGCATTCTTTTCGCTGTTTTCATCCACCTCCTTAAGCCATGCTTTCTCCAACTGTACCTTCCACTGCCACTTCTTAGCAACAGATGCTGTGGGCTCACGGTTTTTGTCATTGCCAGCGAGTAGAGAGGAAGAAACTAAATGTAAAAGGAATTAGAACTTTGATTTAATGTGATGTGCAAAAGAAGCAATGTGTTGTGAGAAAAGAATACTTTTTCACACAGCAAGTAGTTAGAATATGAAATGGACTGCTTCAAAATGTGGTGGGGGTTCTGTTGAGGCATTCAGGGGGGCATTAGATAGTTACTTGGATAGAAACAATGCACAAGGATATGGGAAAAAAGCAAGAGATTTGCACGAGGTAAATGATGATCATTTGAAGAGGCAGTGCAGGGACAATGAGCCAAATGGCCTCCTTCCAATTTTGTGATTCTTTCTGTGAAGTTCGAGCAGCTCTGGCTAAGAGTTTATACTTTGGCAGCTGAATGACGGACACTGTAATACAGCAGGAGGGGAAAAGTTACCTGGGTTCTTAGCACCAAGAGGAAGTCACACCTCAATAGGATAGGATCTTCTGAGTTGGTCAGTGCTCAGGGACAGAAGAATGTGCCTGCGAATGAAGCAGATAAAGGGACCCAGAGAGCAAGAGTGAAGGAGACTTAGCCTTTGGCATTTGGTCAACATGTTTGAGGTTTTCTCAACTTGTTTGAATGAGAACAAGAGCTGCAGGTTAGATGAGCCAACTCACTCTGTCACTGTGGTGCAGGAAGCCATTCAAGAGAGGGGAAGCAAAAAAGAATGGTCTTCATCTCAGGGTCCTCAGTGAAGTGGCCAGTGAGGTAGTTGATGCATTGGTTTTCATTTCCTGAAAATTCCTTAATTTGGGTATGGTCTCATTAGATTGGAAAATAGAATATGTAATTCCTTTATTCATAAAACACAAAACCACAGGCCGGTTAGCTTAACATCTGTCATAGGGAAAATGTTCAAAGCTGTTATTAAAGAGGTTATTGCAGGGCATGTAGTTACGTTCCAGGTAATCAGGCAGAGCCAACATAGTTTTGTGAAAGGGAATCATATTTAACTAATTTGTTGGAGTTTTTGAGGAAGTAGCATATTCTGTAGATGCAGGAAAAACAGTGGATGTCATGTACTTAGAAGACATTTGATAAAGTGCCATACGAAAGCTTATTGCTCATGGTACATGGGATAACATATTTGCGAGGATAGAAAATTAGCTGAACAGAGTAGACATAAATGGGACTGTTTCACGTTGAAAACATATCAATTGTTTGCCACAGAAATCGGTGCTGGAATCACAACTCCTAACAATTCGTATAAATTACTGGGATGAAGGAATGGAAATTAGGATTGCCCATTTTGCCAATGACACAAAGATAGAAAAGTAAGTTGTGACAAGGACATAAGGAAATGTTGTGAAGTTGGGTAAAGTACTTGTGGCTTGGGAGGCAGGACATTAGAATTTAGTGTTTGTAAAATGCTAAAGGGGAAAGCATTGCATGGTCCCTTTAAAAGATCATGTGCTTTTTCTGTGCTAAGACATTTAAAATGAACGTCAGTGAGCAGCAGCTTGAAAGTTCGAACGTATACAGAGAGCACCAGAATCAAAGCACTTGTATCAAAAGGCCATACAGTTAGCAGGCCAAGCAGCAGTTTTTACCAAGACAACAGGCTTTTGAATTTAGTCAATCAATTTGAACCAGGTACTTAGATACCAAAAACCTGCTAAATTAAAGTCTGATGGTTTTGACAACATCAGACCAAACCTATTGTAATAAATATTGATATGTCCTGGCAGAAGAATTGATGGAAAAGGCATTCCTGACAGAAGAATCGATGGAGAAACCACAGAACATTCTAAACATCTTGTCTTGCACCTTAAAATTATACTCCCGTGTTGTTGACTCTTCCACTAAGAAGAATAGCTGCTTTCTATACATCTTGCCCATGCCTTTGTTATCTTATACACCTCTAGCAGGCCCCCTTCTCAGCCTTCTCTGCTCTAAAGAAAACAACCTGAGCATATCAGGCGTCTTTCCATAGCTAAACTGCTCCCACCAACTCCTTTGCACCCCCTCCAGTTTGATGACGTCCTTCCCATAGCGTGGTGATCAGAACTGCACAAAGTACTCCAGGTGTAACCTAACCAAAGATCTGTACAACTCCAACATGACCTCCCTGCTCTTATAATCAATGCCATGACTAATAAAGGCAAGCATTCTGTGATAACAAGCATGGGGCTGGATGAACACAGCAGGTCAAGCAGCATCATAGGAGCAGGAAAACTTGACGTTTCGGGCCTAAACCCTTCATCAGAAATGGGGGAGGGGAAGAGGGTTCTGAAATAAATAGGGAGAGAGGGGGAGGCGGATAGAGGATGGATAGAGGAGAGGATAGGTGGAGAGGAGGCAGACAAGTCGAAGAGGCGGGGATGGAGCCAGTAAAGGTGAGTGTAGGTGGGGGGGTAGGGAGGAGATAGGTCAGTCCAGGGAGGACGGACAGGTC
>JAHRHZ010000039.1:27006396-27051810 GCA_024137785.1 Ginglymostoma cirratum
CCTCCCCCTCTCTCCCTATTTATTTCAGAACCCTCTTCCCCTCCCCCATTTCTGATGAAGGGTTTAGGCCCGAAACGTCAAGTTTTCCTGCTCCTATGATGCTGCTTGACCTGCTGTGTTCATCCAGCCCCATGCTTGTTATCTCGGATTCTCCAGCATCTGCAGTACCTTTTATCTCTCAAGCATTCTGTAAGCTGCCTTGACTACCCTATTATAGAGTTGTAGAACTGTACAGCATGGAATCAGACCCTTCTAGGCCAACTCATCCATGCCGACCAGATATCCTAAATTAATCTCGTCCCATTTGCCAGCATTTGGCCCATATACCTCTAAACCCTTACTATTCGTTACTTTTGACCTGATTGACTGTGTGTTCCCAAGTTACATTTGCTTAAAAATTCCATTAACAAACATGTCATCTTGGAACTAACTTGACTCCAAACACACTCTTGAAGTGTAGTCAGTTTTGGTTTGGAGAGATCCTACAACCAACAAGAAAGTGAATAACCAGTTAAGTTTTATAGGTACTGTGGCTTAAGCAATATTGAATGGTCAAGTATGTATATCATGCACAATTTTTCAAACTGACATGGGGTTTTGCCTAAACAAGCACGTTTCATCTGAAAGTCTGTACTTTAGATTAAGTAGCATTCAATGCAATCCTGTTCACTTAGAGCAGGTGATTTGTCTACTCTAAGTAGTGAAACAGTCATCTTTGCTATTTGCAATTACAATGACAGCGCTAGTCACAGGGAGGCACTGAGTACAGTGCATGTTTTAAGAAGCAGGGCATCCAGGAAAGAAATAGATACATTTAAGAGGAACTAACAGCATAACTGTAGCATTTAATTTAAAAGATGCCCTGGTGCAGGAACTGCCGTGCTTTAGCTTGTGAGAGGGCTCAGATGCTGTCATAAACAGTAGATTATCCCCTAATGTTACATAGTGGGATGACTGTTTTGAAACTCGTTTTCCAGGTATGTTGTTTGGCATGTCATACCACATAGACTACTGAGATTCAGAAGACAATTAGGGCTGGGCAACGAAGCCACGCTCACATTGCATGTGTAAATTTTAAAAAATGCAGCACAATAGTCCGATCCAGTCATTGCCTGAAGTTGCTGGCACACTTAATATGTTAAAAATGGCAATTGACTTAAGCTGATATGGCAAGTAATTAGTGTCATTTTTGAGAAATGATGTCTATGCCCATAAATAACATAGATGACATAAGTGCAGGAGCCAGTACTTCATTGAAGTTCCAGCCTAGAATGTGGGATTAAGTACTACGATGTGACTTGGAGCCAACAATTGAGTGCTACCATTGAGATAAGCTGATACTTACTGTTTGAATGTTTGATGCCTAAATGCTCTTTATGTGCCAGTTTGAGTGGAGATTTGAAAGAACTAAAATCTACAGAACAAGTTAGTGTGGAAATAATTTTTATTTTCTGCTGGGCCTTTGAGAGGCTTGGCAAGATGCAGACAAATGATCTAGTCACATTGCTGACCACATTTTATTTTTGAAGCTTTTGCTGGTGTTTTGTTGGAAGCTAAACTGGAATTTACCATTTGAAAATCTCTTTTGCAATCAATGTTTGATGCTGGGTCAGTTGTTGGTTTTAAACCTGAGATTGAGAGATTGTTGCTAACCAAAAGGTATTAAGAGATATGAGCAAAAATGTGTCTATGCAGGTAGGTTGCAGATCACACATGATTGGTCGGCCTGATTGTAAATGGACTCAAATGGCTAACTGGCCTATTCCTATTAATAAATTCCAAAAGAAAGAAGCTTCTTTAATTTGTACATGAAAAGTTAAGCCTTTCATTTCTGAAATAAAATCAGAATATGCTGGTAATACACAGTAGAGCAACCAGCTTCCTTAAAGATATATGCCGTTTATCACTGGATTCTTAATCTTGCTGGAATCACATGGATAATATCATCTAATTTGAAGTGCACTACATAAAATGAACTTGTATAATTTATAGCATGCTTTGTTTCAGAATCTGCAGTCTTAGGCATTGCTTGCATGCTTTTTATCTACATTCGTATCAAGTTTGTTACGTCCCATGGTGCTTTACAGGAAAACTGTGACACTGAACAGCCTTGCGGCTAAGCTTGGTAATGAAACAGATTGGTTGGAAGGCATTGTTGTAAGGAGCAAAACCAGAAATAGCTGGAGAAACTCAGCAGGTCTGGCAGCATCTGTGGGAAGAAAGCAGAGTTAACATTGCAAATCTGGTGACTTTTTATCAGAACTGTCAGACCTGCCGAGTTTCTCCAGCAATTTCTCGTTTTGTTTCAGACCTCCAGCAGCCACAGTTCGTTGTTTTATTTTGGTGTAAGGAGACTTTTAAGGTGGGTGGGGAGTGAGGGAAATAACACATGAGAAGTTACGGATGCTGGAAATCAGAAACAAAAACAAAATAGAAATTACTGGAAAAGCTCAGCTGAAGTGAAGTTCTGAAGAAGGGTCACTGGCCCGAAACATTAACTCTGATTTCTCTCCTCAGATGCTGCCAGACCTCCTGAGCTTTTCCAACAATTTCTGTTTTATGACCCATGAGAAATAACTTTTGGAGGGTCTTTCAAAAAAGCAGTTTCATAGAACACAGCATTTAATAGAACAGTATGTTCAAAAGTTCTGTCACCGATTTTGTAGTGGGACAAGGGGAGCTTATGTGAAGCCATAATCAATGCATGAAGCCATGGGCCCTTCTGAGGCAAGATTTGAATTGATTCTGTCAAAGGGATCATTGCTGTCAACAGCATAATACTGTTTTAAAATGCCTTATGACTTCTATCCTTATCATATGTCAATATTATAAATAACGGTGCCAATTAAGCTCATTCCTTTTTATTTCGGGTACTTCTGTTTGTCATAGCCATTTATTACAAAGTTCTCCTGCCTTCCCCAATAGATGTAAATTGCAGTTGGAAATCAGTTGTTATGCATATGAATAAGAGAGACTGGAAACAAAGGACCATTGCATTTCAAATAGTGACAATCAGTTTACCTCATTCAGCAATCAGCAATGAATTACAATGCATATCAACAGTGATTAGTCTTTTCTATTACGGTACAATCCCTTTGTTTCTCTCTCCAACATCACAACACTAATTTACAGATCTCTTGATTAAAAGCCAACTGGGCATGGATTTCCCCAGTAACTAAATTATTACGACCATAAGTGCCACTTGTAGACATTTTTACTCCTGACAATTTTGATTTGTGGATGGACTCACCTGATAACCGAAGGTTTACCTGGTGATTTAGGTGCTTCCTGTGCCAGATACATCTTCTGTAGGATGTACAACTAAACAAAAAGAATTGTCAGCTCAAAAAGTAACTTATTTGGGCCAGACGGGATATACCCAAGGTTACTACAGGAAGCGAGGGAAGACATTGCTGCCCCTTTGGCGATGATCTTTGCGTCCTCACTGTCCACTGGATAGTACCAGATGATTGGAGGGTGGCAAATGTCATTCCCTTGTTCAAAAAAGGGAATAGGGATAATCCTGGGAATTACAGACCGGTCAGCCTAACTTTTGTGGTGGACAAATTATTGGAGAGGATTCTGAGAGATAGTATTTATGATTATTTGGAAAAGCACAGTTTGATTAGAAACAGTCAGCATGGCTTTGTGAGGGGAAGGTCATGCCTCACAAGCCTTATTGAATTCTTTGGGGATGTGACAAAACACATTGATGAAGGCAAAGCAGTGGATGTGGTGTATATGGATTTTAGCAAGGTATTTGATAAGGTTCCCCATGGTAGCCTCATTCAGAAAGTAAGGAGGCATGGGATTCAGGGAAATTTAGCTGTCTAGATACAAAACTGGCTGTCCAATAGAAGACAGAGGGTGGTAATAGATGGAAAGTATTCAGCCTGGAGCTTGGTGACCAGCGGTGTTCTGTGGGGATCAGTTCTGGTACCTCTGCTCTTTGTGATCTTTATAAATGACTTGGATGAGGAAGTGGAAGGGTGGGTCAGTAAGCTTGCTGATTACACGAATGTTGGTAGAGTTGTTGACACTGTGGAGGGCTGTTTTAGGTTGCAACGGGACATTGATAGGATGCAGAGCTGGGCAAAGAAGTGGCAGATGGAATTCAACCCAGAAAACTGTGAAGTGATTCATTTTGGAAGGTCAAATTTGAATACAGAATACAGGGTTAATTGCAGGATTATTGGAAGTGTGGAGGAACAGAGGGATCTTGGGGTCCATGTCCATAGATCCCGCAAAGTCACTACCTAAGTTGATAGGGTTGTAAAGAAGGCGTATGGTGTGTTGGCTTTAATTGGCAGGGGAATTGCGTTTAAGAGCCGCGGGGTTATACTGCAGCTCTACAAAATCCTGGTTAGACCACACTTGGGATATTGTGTTCAGTTCTGGTCACCTCATTATAGGAAGGATGTGGAAGCTTTAGTGAGGGTGCAGATGAGATTTACCAAGATGCTGCCTGGTCTGGAGAGCAGGTTTTATGAGGAAAGATTGAGGGAGCTAGGGTTTTTTTCATTGGAGCGAAGAAAGATGAGAGGTGACTTGATAGAGGTATACAAGATGATGAGAGGCATAGAGTGGATAGCCAGAGCCTTTTTCCCAGGGTGGAAATGACTGTTATGAGGGGACATAATTTTAAGGTGATTGGAGGAAGGTATAGGGGAGATATCAGAGGTAGGCTCTTCACACAGAGAGTGGTGGGCGTGTGGAATGTGCTGCCGGCAGTGATAGTGGAGTCAGATACTTTAGAGACTTTTAAGCAACTCTTGGATAGACACATGGAGGATAGTAAAATGTAGGGTATGCAGGGTAGTTTGATCTTAGTAGGTTAATAGGGCAGCACAACATTGTGGCCTAAAGGGCCTGTACTGTGTTGTACTGTTCTATGTTCTATGTTTTCATTAATCCACAGCATGAAGGCTTTTTCCATTCTTAATTTTTAGAAGTTTGTAAAGTGAATTACTGTTGCCAAATTTGCAGATGATACAAAATACGTGGAAAGGCAGGTTGTAAGAGGCACACAAGTAGTTTACAGAGAGATGTTGATAGATTAAATAAGTGTGCAAAATCTTGCCATGTGAATGATGACATTGCTGTTGTAGGCGGATATCAAATAATGATGAGACAGAATACAGGAAAGAGATAGAGTGCTTGGTGACACAGTGCAAAGATAACAATCTCTTCCTCAACGTCAGCAAAACTACAGAGCTGATCATCAACTTTAGGGAGCAGGGAGGACACACCCCTATCTACATCAATGGAGCCAAGGTGAAGATGGTCGAGAGCAACAAGTTACTAGGAGTAATGATCACCAACAATCCTGGACTTCCCACGTGATGTGACAGTCAAGAAGGCACAGCAACGCCTCTTCTTCTTCAGGAGGCTAAGGAAATTTGGTTTGACCATAAGGGCCCTCACCAACATTTACAGATGCAACAAAGAAAATATTCTATCTAGATACGTCATGGCATGGTAAGGCAACTGCTCTGCCCAGGACCATAAGAAACTACAGAAAGTTGTGAACACGGCCCAGTCCATAACGCAAAGTAACCTTCCGTCCATTCAGAGATAGTAAGAACTGCCCATGCTGGAAGTCAGAGATGCCACAGTGTGTTATAATACAGAATTTCTTCTGAAGAAGGGTCCCGACCCGAAACATCAGCTTTCCTGCTCCTCTGATGCTGCCTGGCCTGCTGTGTTCCTCCAGCTCCACACTGTGTTATCTCTTCCATCCATTCACTCCATTTACACTTCTTGATGCCTCGGAAAGGCAGGCAACATCATCAAAGACCCTTCCTATACCAACATATACACATACCAACAAGTTCAAGAACAGCTTCTTCCATGCTGTTATTAGACTTCTGAACATACCTCTCAAATTTCAAATCTAATGTTGATATTGCCTTTTGTGTATCTTCTTTGCAGCCATAGTGTTGTATTCATCACTCTTTTTCATCACCCTATGATCTTTGTATGTAATGATCTGCCTGTACTGCATGCAAAACAAAACTTCCACTCTACCTAGGTACATGTGACAAGAATAAATCAGATCAAATCAATTCAAAAATGTGAAGTTGCTCATTTTGGAAGGGAGAACAGAAGAATTGCATTTAAATGGAGAAAAATGTTGCAAGGTGGCAGTGGAGCTGCACAGTCCAGCCGGAGCTTGTCCGCTCTACCTGCTCTTCTTCTTTTCTTCTTTCTCTTCCCTTTTGGTTCCTCCTAGTGTTTCTTTTTTCTTCTTCTTCTGCCTCTTCTTCCCTTTGACTCCCGGCCTTCATTCACGATTCCCAGCCTCCGGTGACCTCTGGCGAGGAGTGACGATTCCCAGCCTCTGGCGAGCAATGATTCCCAGCCTCTGGTGACGACTCCCGGCGTGGCACAGTGGCCTCCTGTAGTGGCCTCCCAGCCTTGCACAGCGTCCACCCGACGTAGCGTCCTCCCGGCCTCTTGCAGCAGCCTCCTGGCACCATGTCACGTGACTTAAAAGGAACTCGGGGATTTATTAATCAATTAAAACCTTCTAACGGATTAAAAATTTAACAGCATCTTAGGTTTGTTTACTACATCCTCATTAATGGTGTGAACTTTTGATCTTTTTACTTATAAATTCTGTGTCTGCTACTCACTTTCTCACTAACATCTGAACGAGGACTGAAGCTCCGAAAGCTTGTGTTTTCAAATAAATCTATTGGACTATAACTTGATGTCGTGTGATTTCTGACTCAGAAAGCCAGAACAGATATTCACTAAGGCTAATAGAATGTTGGCTTTTATTTTGATAGGATTGGAATATCAGAGTAGGGAAGCCCTGCTCAAACTGTTCAAGGTGCTGGTGAGACCACATCTGGAGTACTGTGAGCAGTTTCGGTCTCCTTACTTAAGAAAAGGTATTTCATTGGAGGCAGATCACCAAAGAGCTCAAGACAGCACTTTCCAAGGGGAGGTGATGGCCTAGTGGTATTATCACTGGGCTGTTAATCCAGTAAAACCAGATAATGTTCTTGGGTAAACTGAGATAACAAGGTGCGGAGCTGGATGAACACAGCAGGCCAAGCAGCATCAGAGAAGCAGGAAAGCTGACGTTTCGGGCCTAGACCCTTCTTTAGAAAATTCTTGCGACCTGGGTTTGAATCCAGCCACAGCAGATGGTGGAATTTGAATTCAATAAATATCTGGAATTAAGAGTTTAATGATGATCACGAGTCCATTGTCGATTCTCAGGGAAAAACCAATCTGGTTCACTAAAGTCCTTTAAGGAAGGAAGCTGCCATCCTTACCTGGTCTGGCCTACATGTGACTCCAGACCCACAGCAATATCGTTGACTCTAACTGGCCTCTGGGCAATTAGGGATGGGCAATAAATGTTGCCTAGCCAGCGATGCCCTCATCCCGTGAATGAATTTTGAAAAAAATTACCCACAGCCACTTCCATCCAGAAGGACAAGGGTGGCAGATACATGGTAACACCACCATCTTCAAGTTCCCCTCCAAGCCACACACCATCCTGAATTGGAAATACATCACCATTCCTTCTCTATTTCTGGGTCAAAATTCTGGAATTCCCTTGCTAATGGCACTGTGGATCAATCCACATGAGGTGGACTGTAGCAGTTCAGGAAAGCTGCTCACCACCACCTTCTCAAGGGCAACTAGGGACCGTCAATAAATACTGGCCAGCCAGCAGCACCCATATCCCACAGATAAATTAAGAAAAAGGTTCACGAGGATGATCCCCGAAATGGAGAGATTGTCTTATAAGCAAGGTTAAACAGGTTCAAACCCTGCTCTATGGAGTTTAAAGGAATGAGAGATGATCTCATTGAGACATATCAGATTCTTCTTTGGGCCTGACAAGGTAAATGCTGAGAGGATGTTCCCCCTCTTGGAAGGGTCTAGAACCAGAGGGTGCCACTTTAAGACTGAGCTGAGGAGGAATTTCTCTCAGAGGGTCGTGGGTCTTTGGAATTCCTTGCAACAGACAGTTGTGAGTGCAGATTCCTTGCGTATATTTAAGGCTGAGAGAGAGATAGATTCTTGATTTGTAGGGGAATCAAGGGTCATGAGGAAAGTGCAGGAATGTTATAGAATCCCAACAGTGTGGATATAGGCCATATGGCCCATCTAGTCTACCCTCCAAAGAGCATCCCACCCAGACCTACACCCTCTATCCCCAAATCTCGGCATTTACTGTGGCTAATCCACTTAGCCTATGCATCCCTGGATACTACAGGCAATTTAGCAGATCCAATCCACCTAACCTGTACATCTCTGGACTGTGGGAGGAAACCAGAGATCCCAGTGGAAACTCACGCAGACATGGGGAGAATGTGCAAACTGCGCACAGATAGTCGCCCAAGGCTGGAGTTGAACCTCGGTTGCTGGTGCTCTGAGGCAGCAGTCTAAACCACTGAACTGCAGTGCTAATCACTGAGCTACCATACCACCCTATTCAAATCAGCCAGGATCCTATTGAATGGCGGAGCAGCCTCGAGGGGCCAAATGCTCCACTCCTGTTCATATTTCTTATGGTCTTATGGTTTAAGCGATGTAGGCTTTCACTGGCAAGGACTGCATTTATTGCTCAATCCCAGGTCCTTGAACTCTGGCTTGCTAAAATAATTTCGAAGTGCACTTAAGAGTTAGTCACATTGCTGCTGTAGGCTAGACCATGTGAGTATGGCAGATTTCCATCCATAAAGGGCATTAACTTTTTAAATTCATTTGAGGGATGTGGCCATCACTAGCTGGATCAACATTTATTGCCTGTCCCTATATGCCCCTGAGAAGGTAGACTTCATGAACCACTGTGGTAGGTGCATATACAATCACATTCCAGGATTTTGACCAAATTACACAGAAGAAACGGTGATATGTTTCCAAGTCAGAATGGTGACATGGTGGGGAACTTGCCCTCCACTGGTGGGTTCCCATGTACCTGCTGCCCTTGTACTTCAAGATGGTAGAGCTTATAAGTTTGGTTGCTGCTATCTAAGGAACGGGGTGAGTTGTTGAAGTGCATCTTGTAGATAACACACAGTGCTGCCACTGAGCTTCGGTGGTGGAGGTAGTGAATGTTTGTGGAAATGGTGCCAATCAAATTGTGGATCATGTCATGCCTCTTGAGTGCTAAGAATATAGAACATAGTACAGTACAGCACAGCACAGTATAGGCCCTTCGGCCCACGATGTTGTGCCGAACTTTTACCCTAAACCTAAGGTCTATCTAACCTCCACCCCTACCTTATACTATCATCAGTTGTTGGAACTGCAATCATTCAAGTAACTGGGGATTATTCCTGCCTTGCGTTTGTATGGCACAAATGTTACATGCCTCTTTACAGCCCCGGCCTGGATATTGTCCGGGACTTGTTGCAATTACATATGGACTGCTTCATTATTTGAGATGTAGTGAATTGTGCTAAGCATTGTACAGCCATCTGTGAATATCCCCACTTCACATCTTTTGATTGAGGGAGAAGGAAATGTTTGCTGATGATTGCACAATATTTAGCACCGTTCATGACTCCTGCTTAATATTTCCCACCTTGTATTCCAACATATGTATTTAATGCATGTTCCCAGTATGTTTGTGCTTATGGTTGCAAATCTTATTTGTTTATGTTATTTTGGTTAACGTCAGTAAGTGAACGTCATCGGAGAGGCAGTTTCAGTATCTGTTGTGTTTGTCCTTAGGTCCAAGAATTGTCATTTTGGGTTGGATACCAAAAAGCTAGTAATCCAAACATCATATGGCGTCAAACCATATGCATATTGCTTGTTCGTATTTCGGTTCATAATGCAATACTTTGATGTTCACTGAGTGGCAGGAAGTTTGTTCACAATTACAGATCCCGGCCAGGCGAGTCAGTAGTTCAGCTGTGTGGTTAGGAGCAGGAACTGAGCAAACATTAGATACTTCCCGACAGTGAGGGAGCAAAATCAGAGGCTGAGTCATCCTGGGCTGTTTCTTATAAATGTTTCCCAGTAATCAGTTGAAGAAGGGCCCTGGTAAAGTTGGGAAAAGACAATCAAGTTTTTTCTTTCTAACTATCTTTTCTAATTTTTTCCACAACTTTTGTTTCCTCCTCTGTCCTCTTGAAACTGTCTCCCTCACATGGATTCAATCTCAAAAGTTGCAAATGTCCTCAGTGCTTCCTAAAACATAAGTTACTCATAGTTTGTGAGAGTCAACAGGCTTTTTAGCTGAAGGACAGCGAGCTGTACTCAATTCTGTCACTACACCATGTTCTCAAATGTAGAAGTCACATTAATAATATATTAATAAAATAAGACACATGCCAAGTAAATTTGCAAATAGGCTTTTGATGGGAGTTATTGAGAACTTGGTTCAAGATGTGGGCCTTTAGTATTTTTTAATGATGGGGAGGTTTACACAGGGCTTTGCAAAGTAATGGTACAAAGGCAATTGAAAGCTCTGCCACATCAGAATAGTACTGAAATAAAAATAAGGAACTGCTGGAAATCTGAAACAAAAACAGAAAGTGCTGGAGAAACTCAGCAGATCTGGCAGCATCTGTAGAAAGAGAAAGAGAGTTAATGTTTAATGTTTCAAATCCAGTGACCCTTTATCAGAACAGAACCCTGTTTTTCTCCCTGTCAATGCTGCCAGGCTTGCTGAGTTTCTCCAGGATTTTCCTTTTCCTTTGTTTCTGAGGGAGCACTGTACTGGAAGAGGTGCTGTCTGTTGGCTAAAACTTAGACCAAGGTCCTGTTTGCCTGTTGAATTCCAAGTGAACAGTGCCGTCGCAGTAATTAAAGAACAGCACAGGGAATTCTCCCTGGTGGGTTAGCCTTCAGATGTCAGTGGATCATAAAGCTTCAGTTCTGCGGCTGTCCTGTGGACTCAGCATCATTCATGAATTGTTGCTTGCTTTTCATACAGTGCTCTAGAAGCTGTGCAAATTCTTGGCCACACCAAAATCGTGGTTGTCCAGCAGGACAGCAGAGTGTCATACCATTGGTGCACCCAGACATTGAGGCAATGGAAGATTTTTCTGATGTCAAAATAACTTTTCCACTTACGCTGTGGAACAATCCCTTATTTCCTACCTTAACTCAGAAAGGCAAAGGACAATTATCGCACTCCTTAGATCAACTACAACCCAGGCCAGATTGACACAGAATTCACACCCACTGCATCTTCTCTTTAGCTGTAACACTTTAGCTGTAACATCTGTATTCAATTTTATCCCCTTGTGTATTAATGTAAGGTATGATTTGTCTGGATAGCATGCAAAAAATTATTTTCACTTTATCTCAGTAAATGTGACAATAATAAATCAATTCAAATCAAATCAAACACCCTGAACCTCACCATGCCTGTTTTCTCCATGGATGCTGCCTGACCTGTCGAATGTTTTGAGAATTTTCTATTCTTGTTGCTGTCCTGGTCTTATCCAAGAGTCTAACTTTCTGTGTATCTCAGCAAGCTGCCAGGTGGAAAAAGGTTTTTGGCCACTGCATTGGTTCACCTGGTTAGAGCAGTGATTGTTTGAGTCATCCAGGCAAGGAAAATCCCTCTTCCAATCCTTGCCCTATGGTATCAGCTAATCTCCAAGCGACACTTCAATTAGTCAAAGTGTCTGTCCCCAGATCTAGGAAGGAGTAAGACAATCCAAGGTTCACGGTACTCCCTGCCAAGGCCAAAGGGGCTGAATCAACTTTTATATTTTATGACCCTGTAATTTCAACAGAGGTGAACCAAAAAATGAATGACATTCCATGAATACATGCATTTATAATCAGGCCAAGGCACTGGGCTGGCTGGACTCTCGTTTTTATTTCATAGCATTGTGGAATTTTAATTCATCATGTCTGCCTTTTTTATTCTAACCATGAATATGTCAAACCACAAGTGAGAGAGATCGGAACCACTGTAATTCAGTCAATGTTAAATCTCATTGAATTTAAGGGGGAGGCATGACCTAAGTGATATTGTTGCTGGACTGTTCATCCAGAGACCCAGATCATGTTCTATGAGAACTCGAGTTTGAATCCCGCCATGACAGATGGTGAAATTTAAAATCAATAATGTTTAAAAATCTGGAATTAAATGTCTAATGATGACCATGAATCCATCATTGATTGTTAGGAAAAACCCATCTGGTTCACTAATGTCCTTTAGGGAAGGAAACTGTCATCCTTATCTGGTCTGGCCTACTTGTGACTCCAGACCCACAGCAATGTGGATGACTCTTAAATGTCCCCTGGCTATAATGCCTAGCCAGCAATGCCCTCATCCCATGAATGAATAAAGGGGAGAAAAAAGCCTGGTGACATTCGCCACAAGCACTGGCCCTGAAAGTGGTATAGCACAGGACAACCACAGCATGTGGAATTACATCCTACCAAAAGTGAGAGGAATCAATTGAACAGGGCACACTGGGATGGGCAACAGTGCTGTTAGAGAAAACGGACAGTGAAAAGCTACTGACATTTGGTGTGGTGAAGGTGTAGGAGACCAGCTTTGTAATTTACAAATCTTGCATTTTTACTTTGTTTGCTCTATTTGAATTTTGTACGATTCAGTAAATGGAGATGTTGAACACGGGTAAAGGCAAGGAATCATCTGAATAATCTTTTGTGCATCTCCAGATTCTTTTACGCAATCATCAGTTCCATTCCCTTTAACTACAGAGGTGCTGATGTCTGAAATTATATCCTTAAATATCTCTGCCTCTGCAACTCTCTCTCTCTTCTCGTAGGATGCATCTTAAAGCCTACCTCTTCTATTAAGCTAATGGCCTTCAGTTCCAGTATCCCAACTTTTTACTCTGTGACAATGTTTGTCAAATTTGCTGCTGTGATGTGCCAGGGGATGTTTTACTCTGCCTCAAAGATGCTATGAAAAATGCAGGTTTCAGTTGTCAAGAAGAATCATTTTGCTAAAAAGGATTTTATTAATAGTGCCATTAAATTGATTATCAGATGATTTAAGGTCAGCCGAGTAGTACAGCAGACATATTTTACCTAACCATCATTATCACTATTATTATAGCGAGCTGAATCGTGGACAAAACAGCTCTTGTTTCATGTACACGTAATGAATTGTATTGTATAGTTTTATTTTAAATCAATAACTACAGTGTGTTTTAGGTTAAACCATCAGCATTTGATGGAAAAAGTGACACTTCACAATAAGTCACTTCCTGCTGTGGCTTGATAAATCTCACACTATAATCTGTCATTGCTATTTTAATGAGAGTCATGGAAAGGAATGTGCTAGAGAACACATTTGTAACATCTGCTTAATTGTGAAAGCATCTGGTTCTCCCCAACTCCCCACTGGCTTGATGAGTAAGTGTACGGTTTAGCGTAGAACTGAGGCACACAAGCTAAGAAGATTCACAGTTGCAGCCTGGTGTGTATTGAATTATCAGACCTCATCTTGGGGTGGAGGAGAGTTAGGGAGATGCTGGGGAAGCTACAGTTTGTTCTCAGTGTGAGATTATAGAGGGGAATGGAAAAGAAGCAGATAAAATCAGCAGTTAGGAAAAGGCAATCTGGCCCATCAAGCTGAAGGGTCCTCGCTGAATTCACATCCTCCATCCTGGCAACTGTACAATCTGCCGGAAGGAGGGCAAAAGACCCAGCGCCATCACAAGAAAAAAGTGCTGTGGAAAATTTCTCGTCCATGCTTCGTACTTTTGTCCCCAACTCACTGGCCATTGCACATCAAGCAAGGAAAGCACGGCAGGGTGAATTAAAACCCCACACCAACACTTGAATAGTTCACTAAATAAAAACCAAAAGAACTGCAGATGCTGTAAATCAGGAACAAAAACAAAGTTGCTGGAAAAGCTCAGCAGGTCTGGTAGCATCTGTGGAGGAGAAAACAGAGTTAACGTTTCGGGTCCGGTGACCCTTCCTCAGTCACCGGACCTGAAATGTTAACTCTGTTTTCTCCTCCACAGATGCTGCCAGACCTGCTGAGCTTTTCCAGCAACTTTGTTTTTGTTCTTGAATAGTTCACTTCTCAGGAGGGGGGGAAGGATAAATTAAAATGAAGATAAATAAAACGCTTTAGAAGATACAAAGATACAATCTGTTTGGTGGTGGTTGTTGTACTGAGAGAGGAATAACATTGTACAATGGAGCCAGATATTAAATAATTAAAGTTAGACTGAGTGTGACTCCTGTCTCCTCCGTGGAAAAACTGGGTGTATTTGTTCTGGAATACTCAGGCTTTTTTAAAAAAGTCTCATTTATACAAATACAATACAGGCCTGTTTCTAACAGGAATATGATTCATAAAATGGGCTTGTAGCAACTCTGATGTGGTACATTGTCACTATTATTCATCTCCTTTTTAATCCCCACTCTTGATACACAATGGTGCTGTGCCTTATCCTGATGCATTTAATGATGTTGAAGTCACATGCAACATTAGTAGGTATTACAGGACTTCATTATACAATATAACATCATGTTTCAGAGTTTAGTTTTATTTTTCCATGTCTCCACGCACCTTATCTGCTCTCCATTAACTAAGTATTGTTTTGTTAACTAAGAGAATGGAAAGAAGCAGACATATCAGCCATGACCTTATTTGATGGCAGAGCAGGCTTGAGCAGTCAAACGGTCTACTTCTGCTCCTAATTCATATGTTTCTATGAGACCCCTACCTCCCAGATCTCATCTGAATGCCTCTGTTCACCCAGCTCACCAGGTGATTCTTTGAGACTCTCAGTGCTTGGCTTTTTTTCTCTTTGTATATGGGGACAATATGATGCCATGATTCCCCACTCCTCTGTTTTATTTTATGTTTCAAAAACCTCCAGCAAGCCCATTCAAACAGCAAGCAAAGAGTTCCCCATTTCTGAAGAAGGGTCCAGACCCGAAATGTCAGCTTTCCTGCTCCTATGATGCTGCTTGGCCTGCTGTGTTCATCCAGCTCTACGCCTTGTTATCTCAGATTCTCCAGCATCGGCAGTTCCTACTATCTCTGGTTGGGTTACAACATTGGTTTGAGGTGGGCAGAGGTGTGGGACAGATTTGTGGAAAATATTGGCTGCCTATGGAGAGGTGATTGGTCCTCAGTGCTTGGTGCTTTCTGTCTTTGAATGGGGAGATGGTATCCCACTAATAGTGTCCCTGAACTGGTAATCCAGAGCCCCAGACTCACGTTCTGGGGACATGGGTTTAAAGCCCACCATGGAGCTGGTAGAATTTAAATTTAATCCATAAAATCTGGAATATAAACATAGACACAATAAGGATGACCCATCGATCCGTCATCAATTGTTGTGAAAACCCATCTGGTTCACTGATGTCTTTTAGAGAAGGAAACCTACTTGTGCCTTATCCAGCCAGGCCTACCTGTGACTCCAGACCCAATGTAATGTGACCAACTCTTGACTGTGTTCTAAAATGGCCTAGCAGACCACTCAGTTCAAGAACAATTAGGACTGCTAACGAATGGTAGCCTTGCCAGTGACACCCCACATCCCATGTAAGAGTAAAGCAATACGGTGAATGCAGCCATTGACTCCACATCTCATTGTTTCGTGGTTCAAAGCTGGCTGTATTTGGCCAAGTGCCTGTCAGCCTTAAGGCAACATATTTTGTTTAAATTAAAGAAGATTTGTTTTAATTTGTAAATAAATGTCGTTGATTCATCTTATAGGTGGTTGTGCGTGAACTTTTAGCTCAATATGCAAGACAGTATGAAGAGAAGCCCGTGATTGGACTGCTAAGAAACTGGACTGGTGCTGTGGCTGACAGTTTAAGAACCAGGTAAACATTGTACAGCTAATGGATAAGGAAAGAAAAACCTTTTTTTTTGACTGGTAGGGGCTATATCCTTGGAATTTCTTGCTGCTATCATTAGAGACTATTAAACTTGCTCCCAAAACTCTTCCGGTCTCAAACTAATGCAATCAATCCAGTTTTGGATCCCACCACTTACACTGTGAGTGGGCTGAGAGGTTTATCCATATTTCTGTCTGAACTGCATGAGCAGCATTGACACATAAACCAGACTGATGGTTTGGACAAAAGTGTAACAAACTGTGGTTGCTGGAAATCTGAAACAGAAACAGAATCTCAGATCTACAGGATGGAGTCAAAACAGCATATCACCTCAACCAATATCGTGTGTAATGTTTTTGAAAAGAAAATGAGCAACAAGAGTCTATAAAGGTGTCCAGTTTAATTATGAAAACCGATTGTTAATCTTCTTTAATTAAATATACTATACACGAGAGTTAATGATTGGAACATATTGATGTTAAGGCATAAAAAATTTTTAAAGTGGAATATTGTATTGTTATATTATTTGTGAAGAAATAGGAATTAATTATGATAAAAGTGTGCATCCAGGGCACCTCATTTACTGTTATGTTACAATCAAATGACAACAATGAGTTAGTCCACTGCCCACACAGAGTGCAGCAAGAGATATAGACCTGACATGCCAGAGTTTTGGGTCTAGGAGTATGATTATTCTGAATGTCTGAGAGCTGGACAACATGGCTCCAAACCTCTCTTCAAGGTATTGAAACTTCTCTGGAGTGTAGTTGTACTGAATCTTAAGTGGACATTATGTTGCAGATAGCCAGCACAGATCTGACAGGCCAAATGGCCTTCTTCAGTGCTCGATCCATTCTATAATTCCACTCTGTATGTGAACCATGAAAAGAGATTCAGCCACCCAACCAGAAGGGGCATTTCACCCCGACTCCCTACCCTTCCTGCAAGATTAGTATTGCCAACCCACCCTAGGTGTCCTGGTATCTCCAGGAATAAAGATTGACCATTGTGGTGTAAAGTGGGGAGAAAATCAAAGACCTTTTTAAAAAAAAGTACAAGAGATCCCATTAATGGTTAACTGGCTGTGAAGTGTTGCCATGTGGGTAACAAACGGCATGTTCCAGTGGCACACCACAGAAATGGATGTGGCATCAGTCGGGGGTGGGGTAGGTGGAATGAGGCTCTGCCTTTGGAGGCAGAAGGTCACGAACTGAAACCCGTTCGAATATGTAGAACCAGAACTGGAAACTCCAGCGTCGGCCCAGTTATCTGATGTGTACACGCTCAGAATTTTAGCAGAAAAGCAGTCAGGAGCAGGAACCCTAACTGATATTCCCCTTCCTTAATCCAGGGTATAGGGTTCAAAGTTTTTGAGAAGGTTTGAAGCTCGGGTTATGGATGAGGTTGTAGACCTGCTCACCGAGCCGGTGTGTTTGATTGCAGATGTTTCGTCACCCTGCTAGGTAAGAACATAAGAACTAGGAGCAGGAGTAGGCCATCCGGCCCTTCGAGCCTGCTCTGCCATTCAATAAGATCATGGCTGATCTTTTCATGGACTCAGATCCACTTACCCGTGCTCTCACAGTATCCCTTAATTCCTTTATTGTTCAAAAAAAATCTACCTTAGCTTTAAAAATGTTTACTGAAGTAGCATCAACTACTTCACTGGGCAAGGAATTCCATAGATTAACAACCCTCTGGGTGAAGAAGTTCCTTCTCAATTCAGTCCTAAATCTGCTCCCTCTAATCTTGAGGCTATGCCCTCTTGTCCTAGCTTCACCTGCCAGTGGAAACATCCTCTCTACTTCTATCTTATCTATTCCCTTCATAATTTTATATGTTTCTATAAGGTCCCCCCGAATCTTCTGAATTCCAATGAATATCATCCCAATCTACTCAGTCTCTCCTCATAAGCCAACCCCCTCAACTCCGGAATCAACCTAGTGAACCTCCTCTGTACCCCCTGCAGTGCCAGTACATCCTTTCTCAAGTAAGGAGACCAAAACTGCACACAGTACTCCAGGCGTGGTCTCACCCGCACCTTGTACAGCTGCAACATAACCTCTCTGCTTTTAAACTCAATCCCTTTAGCAATGAAGGACAAAATCCCATTTGCCTTCCTAATTACTTGTTGTACCTGCAGACCAACCTTCTGTGATTCATGCACAAGGACACCCAGGTCCGTCTGCATAGCAGCATGCTGCAACTTTTTACCATTCAAGTAATAATCCTTTTTACTATTACTCCTACCAAAATGTATGACATCACATCATCAGTGCGCCTCCGGTGAAGTGTTGGTGTTCTGTCCCGCTTGTTATTTATATGCCTCGGTTTGCTGGGGTGGTTGGCATCACTTCCGGTTCTGTTTTTCAGTGGTCTGTATATCGAGTCCAGTTCAATGTGTTTGTTGAGGGAGTTCCAGTTGGAATGCCAGGCCTCCAGGAATTCTTGGCATGTCTCTGTTTTTCGCTTGGCTCGAGCTTCTACAGAGTTCAGCCGCAATGCTCTTACCACCCCCTCAGCCAAGAATAGACAAATTTTCACAGACCAATGTGAAGCCTGCAATCTTTCCACCAACACCAACCCCCACCAAACAAAACGAGCAGAAAAGCTGGAAATTCTAGCTGTATCTGCAGAATGGGAAACAGTCAACGTTGGAGGTGTCAATGAGACTTTCTCAGAATGGGGAGACACAAAATTGAGGATAGAGGGCATGCACGTGATAGCTTTGAGCATTGATGGGCATGATGAGATTTGTGGTTCGAGGATTGCTGACTGTCTTGGAGACATTTGTAACAGGGGGGAGATTCAAAACATGAACAGTGAAGATTTAGTTGGAATCCACATGAAATAATCTGAACTGGAGCAAAAGATCTGCCAGTGAGAGCGATATTTGACAAAACGCAAGGAGGGAAACTGAAATCAATCAGAGAACTGTGTCCAGTTCTGGTTGCCCTGTTATAGGAAAGATATTACTGAGCTAAAAAGCGTTCAGAAGATATTTATCAGGATGTTGGAGGGTATGGAAGGGTTGAGTTGTAAAGAAAGGCTGGACAGGCTGAATGTTTTTTTCACTGGAGCATAGGAATTTGAGAGGTAACGTAATAGAGGTTTATAAAATCATGAGGGGCATAGATTGAATTAATGCTAAGAGTCTTTTTCCCAGGATGGGGGATTTCAAGACTAAAGGGAATATTTTTAAGATGAGAGGTAAGAGATTTAAAAAAGACGCGAGGGACAAATTTTTTACACAGAGGGTAGTTGGTGTGTGGAATGAACTTCCAGAGTAATTGGTGAACATGGGTACAGTTACAATGTTTAAATGACATTTGATAAGTACATGAATAAGAAAGGTTTGGAGGGATAAGGGCCAGGAGCAGGCAGGTGGGTCTAGTTTAGTTTGGAATTATGGTTGGGCCGAAGGGTCTGTCTCAGTGCTGTATGGCTATATGAACATGGTGCAAGAAGCAAATAGAAATTCATTTGGAGAGAAAACAGATGTTCCAAGCAGCCATTTCTGTATAATTGTGGCATTTCCTGTTCTTAGTTAAGATTTCCTTGATCTTGTTGTACTTTTTGCTTTTCTGCTCTGTTTTGAGTTTGGTTCATTTACCTTGCTTAATTGGCTGTAAGACGTCTCAAGGGAGTGGAGTTGGGGGAGCAGTGTCCCGGAGGTAACGAAATATACAATTGCAAATCTTTCTTTCTTTAAATGTCTTGCAAATACTGTCTTATCAGTGATCTTATTAACTCCCTCAATCCCCGCTAACTTGTTCTAGCCAGCCTCTGTCTCTCAAGGTTAGTAAGGCGATTGGTTAGTTCCGTTGGCTAGAGGGTTTTCAATGCAGAGTGATGCCAATAGTGTGGGTTCAATTCCTGCACTAGCTGAGGTTACCATGAAGGTCCCACTTTCTCAACCTCACCCCTTGCCTGAGGCATGGTGACCCTCAGGTTAAACCATCACCAATAAGTCTCTTTCTAATGAGACATGGAGGGAGAGATTGGGCCTATGGTAACTTTTACTTTTTTCAGTAAGGAATAATAAAATCAATCAAGGTTTCCACTGCTGACAGATTTTTTTCAAAAGTATACTTTATCATGAAAATTCGTATCCAAAAACAGGTACAAAAACATTTTGACTTGGATATTACACGATTTGTAAGAAAATTCAATATATTCATGGACATGTTCTTCTGCACACCATTGTAACAGTCCTCATATTAATAATATACATTCTACATTAGTTATACAGTCCAAAGGCAAAACATTTCAAATTGGAAATTACATCAAATGCTGTAGAGACAATGTATTTCCCTGTACCTGACTACACCCAACTGGGCAGCCTGTGTCTGTGGACAATGGCTGGACCTGACTTGGTTGAGTTCCTTGCCCTGTTTGATAAGCATAGAGAACTCCACTGCATAGCAACCATGGAGTCCTGCACTCTCATCAGAAATGGGAATTGTAAATTCCTTGAACCATCGGAAAAATAAGTGACAATTTGAGCAGCTGTTTCCATACAAAATTCACCAACCGCATCCCCCCTTCCACCATCACACCCTTGCGACCTACCACCCCCCCCCCCCCAGAACCTTGCGCCCTTCCTCAAGTCTCTGGTATGAAATATGGGAATGAGCACTAGTCCTAACTCAGCGTATTCATGAATCCCTTGCAAGTGAGACAAATATACGGCAATGGGAAATTAGGAAAGAAGTTGAAGCTGTATCTCATTTCGGAGGTGTTTGTCAGTCTGTACAGTCAGGAGCAGGAGACAAAACACTGTTCCCAGAAGTGAAACAAAATTTGTTAAGGCATCTTAAAACATGTTTTTCTGGAACTTAATCCTCTGTCTGTTATTAGGTTGTTTTCAGATGTGTGTTTATAGAGTCAGTCAGTATTCATAGATCCAAGTAGCAAGACATATGGATAATGACAGGAGTAAAACCAATGTCCTGGAACATTCGGGCTTTCCGGCAATATCACCACAAAAAAGATGAAAGGTTCAAAATTATCTTTGAAGCCAGTGGTGACAAACAGATCTTGGAAGGAGCACGTCATTACATAGGTCTCTATTTACACTAACAAACATTAAATGGGTTCTGACTTTGTGCTGGAGGGGAAATCATTTAACAATGAACGTGCACAACTATGGAGAAACATACTCCTGAATTCTCCCTTGATCTAATTCTGTGTGGGTTTGTGTTGTGCCGCTGCTACCAGGCATTTTAAATTTGTGCATCTAATTTCATCCCATTACACTGTTACAGTGTTGCAGCAATTGTTGCTCTTCAATTCTTCCACACTTTTCAATGGTACGCTGAGTTTCTGCTTGGCTCAATAGTTTCTGTTGCTACTCCATGGGAAGAAGCGCACAGATTCCACATCTAACAGAACTGTACAGCACCAGACAGGGTCAATAGCTCATTTCTGGATGTCTGGTTTGCGGTGCAGCGTGATGCCAACAGCATGGGTTCAATTCTCATGCCTGCTGAATTACAACAAATGATTTGCCTTCTCAACAACCCCACTTGCCTAAAGTGTGGTGACCCTCAGGTTAAACCATCACCAATCATCTCTGTCTTTAATGAGAGAGCAGTCTTCAGTCCAGTTGAACAATAGTGACTTTACCTTTACAATCTTATAAAAGGCCTCAATAGGTTTGATTCAAAATGCTGGCTCTTTGAAAGAGCTATTGGATAGATTTAATTAATCCTCCCTCGATTCTTTTTTCTTTAAATGCCTATTCAGTTCCCTTTTAAAAATTCCTGTTGAATCTGCTCTTTCAGACAGTACATTCCAAATCATACCAGCTCACAATAAAAACACATTTTCCTCATCTCGACTCACACTTAAATGACAAAAACTAGGCCTGGATGACCTAATCATAAACCAAGTAGAGTTTGAACTTCAGAGGGCAGTGGACGTAGTATCCAGGTCTCCTGATTGTCATATAAAGGTTAATTCAGTATTTCTAGATTTACAACAGGGAGCCAACTGTGTCTGAGCTTAGAGTAAAATGCTGTAAAGTTGTGCATTGTGCCACTGTTAGTTATTGTGACATTGTAACTGCATTTGACCACCTACTGCAACCAACACAGTAATTAGCAGAGGGATATGTGATGGTGACGTAACCGAAATATAATTGTTTACAACATTGATTGCATTTCAAAGGTGCTTCTTAAGTTAAGTACCATAAAGTATTTCTGGGGCATAACAGATATTGTAAACCTTACTTTCCTACACCCTTAATTCTGATCTAGTCTTAATACAATCAATCACGGTGTGTGTGTGTGTGTGAGAGAGAGAGAGTCTGTGTGTGTGGTGTGTCAGTGAGAGAGAAAAGAATGGATATACTGGGAAGCAGTGATGGTAGATTATTTAAGAGAGACTGGATAAATAGAAGAATTCTGAAATAGAGTAGTGAGTGGAATTGATTAAACTTTGAAACTGAGTAGACGTACTGCATTGGCCTTTTTCTGTCCTGTTCATTAATATACTTCATTCTAACTGTGGTCTTGGTTGCCTGCACCTGACAGAACCTCAACTAATTTGTTGTTTACTTTTCTTTAAACAGTTGAAAAAGCTCTGATTGTCTGTTCATTAATTTCCCAATAGTATCCTAGCGTTTAGCACAGAGACGGTGGGTAGTCTGAGCTTCTTACTGAAAGCACTAAATTACCGAGAGAGAATCCTTCAACGCAGTTTGGCAGCCAGGCTCCACAGTAAGGTAAAGTCAGATCCCAGGTACTTCAATGAGATTATTGGTTGTGCTGATAGTTTTTTTGTTATTCTTCAGACTCGCTTGCTAATGTCAGTCACTGAGGAAACTATAAACAAACAGCCAAGAAAATTGTTTAAGATTTATTTGCGAGACGGTCGTGCTTTTAAATAGATGATTGCTATAATCTGCAGGTGAATCAATCCAGATTCTACTTATCTGCTTTACTGTAACCAGTTTCAATGGGGATAGGAAGGGGCTTGAAAGCAGATTGTCCTTGTTCCTCCTTGGCCACTAAATGTTGCAGGGACTGGGTGAGAGGAGAGGACCTAGAGAAGGGAAGAGAAAAACAATTTGAAAAACGCCCTGAACACAAAGATTATCTTGTCCTTGGTTTCATAACTAGACAAATAAAAAAAGTTGCACCCTAATGTAGAAACAAGGAGAAATCTGAAACAAAATACATACTTCTAGCAATTACATTTTTTAAAACCAACTAACGGATGTCTCAAGACATTACTCACCTCGAGTCAGGAGATGAATTGTTTAAACCAACAGGGGTGTCATTAAGAAGGCATACCCAAGAATGTTTTACTGGAAATAAGTATGACAATTGTAAGAAGTAAACACCATGCACAAAAATGTTAATACATAACAGATTTGTACATGATTGATTTTGCTAGAAGATAATGGGGGGAATTTTAACCACACAGGATGGGTAGGTGGGAGGGGGGAGGGGTGAGTGGGAAAGAAAAAAAATTTTAAACCCAAGTCCAACCCACCCAGTTCCGGTTCTATTGGAGGTGGATTGGGGGTGGGTGACCAGTTTACTTCAGGAGGCAGGTTGGTCAGTAAAAGCTTTTCAGGACGTTGTGTGTCTCTGAAAGGATTTTATTTTATTTTCAATTTGTGGAATCTGGTGTCTCAGTGCTTAGAAACCTGGCAGGTAAAAGAAGAAGGGAATCCATTAGTTAATTGGCATTTACAGCACTGCTTGTGGTCCGAAGCAGGAATGTTCCCTTCACCAAGTACTATCTCTGACTCTGCTGTCATAATCTCTGGCTGTCCTCACGATCTGCAACAGCCCCTGTAATTGTCTGATGCCCCCCGGGATCTCTGACATCACCCGTGACTCTCTACTCTCTCCTGCAACCTCTACCCGGCCTTCACAATCTCCAGCAGCCTTGCATGATCTGCAACTCCCCTACGTGATCTCATGATCTCTGACTTGCACCACAATTTCCAACTCCCCACCCTACAATCATCGATTCCCTGCATGATCTCTGACTCCCTTCATAATCCATGATCCCCCAACCCTGTGATTTCTGATTCCCTGTGACTTTCAATTCTTCCAGTGACCTCTGCACCCCACCCCCAGCAATCTCTGACTCCCACCAGTCATAATCTCCCAAATCCCCACTCCTGTGGTTTCTGAGGCTGCCACTCCCATAATCCCTAAGTTTGCAGGCCCCTGGGACCTCTACTCAGGGAGATAGAATGTAAGGGCCAATCTCACTGAAGGTGGTAGATCATCTAACACCTTGCTTCAAAATCTGTTCCTTTTCTTAGGTAACGAAACGAAAGGAAGAGCCTTTCAGTGCCTGGAACTCATGCCTCCACCATGTCACTTACCTTGCACTGGCTCACATTCATCGAGGTCAGTAACAATATCTGTTCATTTGATATTTTAATTTTGACATATTTACAGTACCAACAACACTGTGGCAACTCTAACAAAGAAGCAACTTTCTGGCACGCTTCAGTGCATCTCCATCACCAGCTGGCCAAAGATGTGCGAGACCAGCCCTGATCATTAATTTCTTTAGTCTCCAGTTTTCCCCTCTCCATTCCCGAAGACATCACCAGCTTGCTGAAGTCCAGATTCAAAACTATTTCATGTATCTCTAACAAATTGTATGAACTTTGATAATGAATTAACATATCAAACCAAGGAGGGAATCGAGATCGAGGCCAGTCTAATCTCTACAGTCAAACCCTGTCCAGTCCCTACAGGCAAACCTTGTCTAGTTTCTACAGTCTAGTTCAGTCTAGTCTACAATCAAACCCAGTCTAGTCTCTACAGTTTACCCCAGTCCAATCTCTACAGCCAAACCCAGTCTATAGTCAAACCTAGTCCAGTCCATACAGTCAAACCCAATCCAATCCCCACAGTTTAACCCATCCAATCTCTACAGTGAAACTCAATCCAGTCTCTACAATCACACTTAGTCCAGGTCCCAATGTCAAACCAAGACTAGTCTCTACAGCCAAGCCCAATCCAGACCCCGCAATCAAATACGGTCCAGGTCAAATCACAATCTAGTTTCTAAGTCAAAACTCAGTCCAGTGTCTACAGGCAAACCCAGCCAATCTCTACAACAAAGCCCAATCTAGTCCTGCAGTCAAACCTAGTCCAGACCACACAGTCAAAACCAATTCAGTTCGCACAGTCAAACAAAATCCAGACCCCACAGTCAAACACAGTCCAGTCCCACAGTCAAACTCAATCCTGTCTCCACAGTAAAACCCAATCCAGTTCTGAAGAAGAATCAGTAGACTTGAAAAATTAACTCTGTTTTCTCTCAATAGCTGCTGCCAGACCAGCTAGGTTTCATGAGTATACATGATTTTGTGTGTTTCTGGTCCCTACATTTGTTTTTCCAGCAAGAGTCACCATGTATAACAGCTGCGCAAATTGTAGTTGATCTTAGATCTCCTGAACCCAGAGTACTGAGGCTACTTGTGGCACTTGATATTGCCCACGAGTACTTCGACCTGATATCAGAAGGTAACTGGTAATGGAGGCATAACTTCAGGAGAGGAGAGGAAGGTCAAAAAGGAGAGTAGTTTGGATATTGTTTTGAATGGCTTGGCAAAGTTTCCTTGAAATAATTCTCATTTTCCAGTGCACCAATCATTTAACTTACTCATAATATCTGAAAAGTTATAAGTAAGGAACAATGTACTCCACAAAATCTCAAGATTTGAACTGATTATAAAGAAAGTTTAGACTGATGTATCAGCGTTTAACAGTTTGTTAATTAGTTTGAAAATTTGCTATTTATCTTCACCGAATTGGTGATTTTTGGCCTGCATATTTTTCTCAATCTTTCAGAATGTGGTGACCTCCATGAGGTGGGGGTGGACAGTAACCCTTTTCTGTAATTATTTTACTTTACAAAAGCAAAATACTATGGATGCTGGAAATGTGAAATTAAAAGGGAAATGCTGGAGAAACTTAGCAAGTCTAGCAGCGTCTGTAGAAAGAGAATTAATGTTTTGAGTCAGATGCGACTCTTCATAACTGAAGAGAGAGCTGTCAAAGTGACGAAGTTTATATGGTAGATAAAGGTAGCGATGCAGAGTAAGTTAAACAAAAGAGAAGGTCACAGGAAGGTAAGAGGGTTAGGCAAATTAGAGAGAACAGTTGTTACAGAACTAAAGGCAAAGGGAGTGGTAATTGTTAGAGAGCAAAGAGCCAGGTCCAGCGTAGTTGTTAAAAGCAGTAAATGGGGGAAACTTTGCTTTTTATTGGCGGGGAATGGGAAGCAACAGTGAGGGAAACAAATTTGAAAAAATTTGTGGTCAAAGTTGTTCAACTCAATGTTCAACTCAAGGCTGATTGCACTTGACTTACTGTAGTCACATGCACCTAATGTATAGTGAAAAGTTTTGTTTTGTGAGCAGTACAGGCAGATCATAGTAAACAAAGACATACAGATCATAGGGTGCTTAGACTGAGTGAGGCATACAAGGTTATGGCTGCACAGGAGGGGCATAAGGCAAGATCAACATTAACAAGATCAATACTTTTTGGAGTTAAAGAGGTCCATTCAGCTATCTAATAACAGCAGGGAAGAAGCTGTTTTTGAACCTGTTAGTGCAAAACGGAAAGTGGGGCTTCTATCTCATGAGCTTGCATTGGGCTTTCTTAGAACACTGCAACAGACTTGGGACAGATATGTAAATATGAGAGCAAGATGATGCATTGAAATGACAAGTAACCAACTGAGCGGAGGTGTTCTGCAAAGCAGTCACCCAGTCTGCATTTGGCCTCCCCAGTATAGAGGAGACCAGATTGTGACAAGTGATTATAGTAGTGTAGATTGAAAGAAGTATAAATATATCGCTGCTTCACCTGTACAGCTTCTTCCCTCAAACCGTCTCCCATTAGTCTTCACGTACCACCCCACCAATATCCAGATACAATGCCTCATCCTCCAACATTTGAGCCACCTACAATCAGACCCCACCACCAAAACGATATTCCCCTCCCCAACCCTGTCCGCTTTCTGCAGGGACCGTTCACTCCACGACTCCCTCGTCAGTTCCACACTCCCCACCAACCCCTCCACCACAACTGGTACCTTTCCCTGCAACCACAGGAGGTGCAATACCTGCCCTACACCTCCCTTCTCACCTCCATCCTAGGCCTCAAACAAACCTTCCAAATCCAGCAGAGGTTCACCTGCACTTCGTCTAACCTCATCTACTGTATCCATTGCTCCCGATGTGGTCTCCTCTATATTGGGGAGACCAAACGCAGACTCGGGAACCGGTTCGCGGATCATCTGCGCTCTGCACGCACCAACCAACCCAACCTTCCAGTTGCCATCCACTTTAACTCCCCCTCCCACTCCCTGGTGACATGTCCATCTTTGGCCTCCCCCACTGTCAGAGTGAGGTCAAATGTAAAGTGGAGGAACAACACCTGATATTTCGCGCATTAAAGACTAGACCAGAAGAAGCTTCCCAACCAAAAATGTCATAACTAGGACCCATGTAAGTACCTGTGGCCACATTTTTTTTTGCATGAAGTGAGCCAAGTTAATGGAGAAATTGTTTAGTGAGAGAACAAGTTCAACCAGACAAAGTTGGGTCATGGTGTATGAGGACTGTTGAGGTCTTTTGTTCAAAGAAGAGGAGAACCCCCATGGCAGATAAAAGTATACAGAAATAGGGCATCCATTGTGAAGAGAGGGCAGTTATGGCCAGAAAAGTATGAATTATTGAAATGCCATAGGGCAATTGTGAATTTAGGTGGGAAGAGGCTGGTCAAGGGGAGAAAATATACAATCAACTTAGCAAGAAATAAGCTCAGTGGGGCAGGCACACTGGGCCAATTCAGTTTGCGAGTTTTGGGAGGAAGGTGGAAGTGGGTTGTACTGGGTTGGGAAATTATGAGGTGGATGGCTGTGGAGGAAAGATAGCCAGAGTAGATGAGGTCAGTGACAGACCTGGAAAAATTGGCTTAATGTTCAGTGCTAGGGTCAACATGGTCCAGGGGGAGGTAGGGAGAAGTGACTAAGAGTTGACCTCAGCCTCTGCAAGATAGAGGTTGGTATAACGACAACACAGTACCACCCTAGCCAGCAGAAGGAGGGATGGGATCACAGCAAACAGGATGATAGGAAGAATCTGGTGGGATATCAGTACCCTTAAGTTGTTTAGTTTATATTTTATGTCTCTGTAGGTCCAATGAGGCACTTTTCTTCAAGGTGTCTGGTACTAAGACACCTTGGGCTAAGCAGATAAAATCAAAGTTTTTTGTTGTTTCTTTAATCATTTGTGGGGAATTGTGGGATGCTATACAATTCCGATAAACCAGTACAATTGAAGTAAGTGCATTAAATGTTTTGTAATGCTGGTTCATTGGATGAGATATTGTAGGAAATGCTAGAGAAGGAAGGACCAAGGTCTACCTAGTTTGGCTTGCACCATCCTGGTCATGTATACTGCAACATTACTGAAGTTGTTGGTGAACCTTGACAATCCATCTCTATCAGTCTACATTCAGATCCAGGTGAATGGAAAATTTTGGAAACCACAGGTTCAAAATCTCCTCTTCTTCCCAAACAACCACCAAAGTGGGACTGAATGGCCTTGGTCTCTGTTATACTGTTGAATGCTGCTTTAGTTTAGGCATAATTCGCAAAAAGTAATTTAACAAATATATTTAAGATCCTTATATCTGACTGGCCTACCTGAAAGGTGGCCTATTAATGTCCTACATGCTAACATTTACGTCCCCAATTTGGGTGGGAGAGAGTCAAGAAAATAAGACTATTTATTTCTGGATCTATTTTAGAAAATGTTGTCAGTTTATTTTGTTACTTCACGCGCCCTCCAATTTACAAAAATCTGACTTACAAACACTTCTTTTTGTGAACAAGATCCCATACATGGATGTATTAATGTAAATTTGAAAGATCCAAAATGCAAGCATTTGCTCATGTTATGTGTCTATTTTATATTGTACTGTATTGAGTTATGACTTGTATACAGATTGACTTATTAATGTGCTCAAGAATGGAACCCATTCGTAACCTGGGGACTGCCTGTAAACAGGCATCATTCATTCATTTCTTAATTTGCAACAACATCTCTTCAGTCAGTATGTTTAAATTCCAAAACTTGAATTGTGCTGTGCTGCTTCAACTCATTAGCAAGCCATTTTTGTGAATTTTAATTTTAACAGTAGTTGAATGTCTTCGTTAACCCCACAGAGAAAGGAATTTCACACAAATGTGTTAAGTGTTTTCATGCTTTTGTCACACAAAGTAACTTCAAACCTTGAGCATAAATGAAGGCACTTGGTGCTGAGTATTTTCCTGTTTTTTCTGACATTTCTAACAATTATTGTAAAATTTCATCTAACTCTATGTTTCTGTCTATATTAGATTATGCAGTTTTAACAAAAGCTGTCTCTGAGTGATTTTTAAGTCACTGAAATGATGAAAGGGGGAGTGTAGGTTTAACTCCCAGTCTGTGTTAAATTAGTTAATCTCAGCCAGAGTGGCTGCATGGCCACAATTATTTGTGTACCAGATTACGGGAAGAGAAATCTGTAAGTGTTCCCAGTATGCAATATGCACATGATGAAACTGCATATATATGTCAAGCGGAGATGAGATTAGCCTCAACTACAGTCTTGCTATCATAGAATAGCCTGCCAACATTTACTGTTGATGTTTATCCATGAAAAATAGCCACCTTGGTAAGGTATTTGAAGGCAACTCCGCACTCTAGGAACTATATCCCAAGAAAATACCTCAAATGTCAAAAACAGAAAGTCAAGGGGAAAGGCTTGAAGAAGAAGACTTTACCATGACTACGTTACAAAGCATGGTAATGTTTCTGCCGTTGTGCTGATGAATTAATCTCTAATTTGAATCCTTGGCCGCCTGAGCATCTTACTAATGCCCATATTATGTTCGATATATTCATTTACAACATTTTCTCTGTGCAGAGGTCAGTGTGACCAGACTACCTCAGACGTTCTTGAATTTAGTTTCCACAAGCAACAAAACTACTCCTTAGCCGGCGACCTTGTTCTTTTCTCTTTTGTTATCTTGCCAATTTCCGCCACTGCTACCACTCCTTTGTAGTTGCTGACTTCTGTTGACATATAGTTCCAGGGGCTCTAGCCACTTCTTATGACTCAACCACCACTATTTATAAATTGATCTTGATTAACATTCTGTTTAATTATGTGAGCATCATGTTGAAGTTTCATCCTGTTCTACCCCCCAATACTTAAGCATACGCAACAAATGCATACACCTGCACATATGCATACATCCTTTCCCCCTCTTAAACAGGATTTGTTGAACAACAGTTCTGAACAGGACCCCCCAAGTCTGAAGCTGTAAAGCTAATTTCAACATTGTTTATTGCTACCACTTTTCATATTGGCTGTTCATTACCAAGTAAAGGAAATGGCAGATGACTACAGTGAAATTGAGTTAAATGAAAGGGTTTCAAACAAAATATTCCAAATGACCTTATATTGTTGGTTATAAAATGTAAGAATGGTTCCTTTTTAATAATGAGGTAATAACAGTGTAGAGGCAATTACAAAAGTGTAATGGAATGAGGTTCGCAAGAGGACTGGATGAATTCCTATTAGCGAACATATTAGTTATAGAATCAGTCAGGAATTTGGAGAGTAAAGAAAGAAGTTGGAATTTATGTATTGCCTTTGATCACTTCAAGATGTTCAACAGCTCTTCGTAGCAAGTGATGCATAGTGGGAAGAACAGCAGACAGTTTTTGCATAACACCAAGCTAAATGGTGTTTTTGTGATGTTGATTGATAACCAAAAAATAGCCAGAACTGCTGTTCTTCAAATAATGCAGTAGAATATTTTTACAGTCACTTGACAGTGTCTCGACAGTACAGCGTACCCTCAGCATCGCACAGAAGTTTAGGCCTAGAATCTGTAAACAAGTTTCTAATGTTGGACAGGGACCCACAGTTCTGGTTCAGAAGACTTAGGAAGAGTAGGACAGATGGACCATTACTCTAAACATTTACTATATCATTTTATATTAAGTCAAGACTAGAGTTTTACCATTAGTTAGTAAGCATGACACAAGTCAGTTTTGTGCAGCTTTTTGAACATTTTGATCCAGTAAACTTGCACTTTAGTTCCATTGATTCTGGGACAGAGAAAAGTAGAATAAAAAAGATCATAATATTTTGAGAATGCTGTGATTTCCAGACCTTTGCATCTCAATTAATCTTTTTAATCCTGAATCTTGTGATAGAGTACTAGCAATAGGACATATGATACATTAATCAGAAATTTCTTGCCACACCATTAAAAAGGATAAAGGATTGGAATAGATGATTCCTAACCTTTAGTGGTTCATTTAGTTTGTAAGTATTGGATAAGTGCACATCTTTATGCATTTCAACAATAATCCTCACCTCGAGAATTACGCAATGGCTGTTCCTCAGGAGGGTGTCCTTGGCCCAACCCATCTTTGTCCATTCTTCATCAATGACCTTCCTTCCATCATGAGGTCAGAAGTAAGGACATTCGCTGATGATTGCACAGTGTTCAGGCTAATTTGTCACTCCTAAGATACTGAGGCATTCTGTGTCCACATGTAGCAAGACCAGAACACCATTCAGATTTTGCTGACAAGTGGCAACCTATCTACCACATGTAGGCCAGGCAGTGACCATTTACAGCAAGAGAAAACTGAATCACTAAACATCTTGGGGGTTACCAATACCAGAAACTGAACTCAACCAACCATATAAGTATTGTGGCTACAAGAAAAGGTCAGAGAGTTCTGCGGCAAGTAACTCATCTCCTGACTCCCTAAAGTCTGTCTACCATCTTCAAAGCACGAGTGTGAAGTGCGATAGAATATTCTCCACTTACCTGAATGAGTGTGGCACCAACAACGCTCAAAAGAATCAGTACCTTCCAGTAGTTTGAGCACTTTTCTGTTCTCTATCTTAAACTTTCATTCTTTCCACCACCAATACACTGTGCCATAGAGTTCTACTGCACTGAAAAAGGCCCTTCAGTGCATCAAGTCTATAATTCTAATCCCATTTTCCACCACTTGGCCTATAGGCTTGTATGCCTTGACATCACAATTTTACATCTAAATGCTCCTTAAATATTATGAGGGTTTCTGCCTTTACCACCCTTACAGGTAGTGAGTTCCAGATTCACACTATCCTCTGGGTGAAAAATGTTTTCCTCATATTCCTTCGAAACCTCTTGCCCCTTGCCTTAAATCCACTGCCCCGGCCATTGATCTCTCTGCCAAGTGGAAAGGTTTCTTCTGTCTACCCTGTCTATGCCTCTCATAATTCATAAGTAAAACTCTCTAGCCCAGGCAACATCCTGGGTATTCTTCTTTGCAGTCTCTCCAGTACATTCACATCCCTCCTATCATATGGATTCCAGAACTGCACACAGTGATCTAGTTGTAGCCTAACCAATTTTTTATATGCTTCCAGCATGATCTCCCTACTCTTAAACACTTTGCCTTGGCTAATAAATGCAAGCATCCCATATGCCTTCTCAACTGTATTATCCAGTTGCCATGATACCTTAAGGGACTGGTGGACAAGCACACCAAGGTTTCTCTGATCCTTGGTGCTTCCCAGGTTCTTACCACTCATTGTGTACTGTATAAAGGGACACTGCAGCAATCCAGCTTAGCTCTTTTGATAGAAGTTTCCAAATGTGTGACCTCTGTCACCATGGGACACTGCCACTTGCAAGTTCCCCTCTAAACCATATGCCATCCTGAGTTGAATATATATTAATGCTGGGTCAAAATCCTTGAACTCCCTGATGGCACTGTCAAAGTATCCATGCCAGATGGACTGCAACAGTTCAAAATGACCTAGTCAGCAATGCAGCCATTCCATAAAAGGAAGAAAAAACTGTAAACATTTTGCAGCTTCTGGAGTGCATCTTGGCAAGGAAGCTCGCAATTGTTTAGCTGCACATGTGTGGACCTTTAGGTTGATGTCTGATTTTGAAGTGAATAACCATCTTAGCCTCACTACTATTTCTGACACACAGCTCAGCCAAGTTAGACATGTAAAATGAGCAGGTTGGCACCTCTGTTCAAATAGTGGGACGAGAAATGTCAAACGAGTATGTTTAATATTTGCATGCTCATATTGTATTGGGTGGCTTCAAGAGCTTCCTGAAGTACAACCAGCAGAGAAAAATGCAACTGAAAATGTAATCATCTTTTATCAGTTTTATCAATTCCTCATTGTTCTGATTTATCTTGAGTAAAAATCTTTAGCTGATGTTAATAATGTAGGTTTAATTAGAAGCTTGACATGGCAAATACCATTTAGGATGTGCGATGAGACAATATTTCATTTTTAGCTAACTTAAATCTTTGTAAAAGAAAATTCTCAGCAGAATTTTATTTTTATTTCTAATCTCAGGGTAATTTCTCTTTAGAATGCAACTTGGACTAATTGTATTTACACCAAGTGCAGCACATGAGGGGGCACACAACTATTGGTGGAAATTTGTAACGTGCAGTGCAGTCCACGGGTTATTACACTGCACAGAAGTTGACAATACTCTTGAGAAGAATGTTTTTACAACTTGGGGACAACTGTGAAATTATTCTAATTGGAAGTATAAACCAACCCAGTGATTAGAGAGACTCAAACCCAACTTTTTGTAAAAGATAAGAGCAACTTCTGTACAGTTGCTAACTAAAATTTAAATGATGTGGGTCAGACAGTTTTAAGTCTGTCACAATGTTCTGTAGGTAGCAGATAACCTTTTCTCTCCTTTCAGCCACCCACACAAGTAGAAAAAATAAGCTTCAAAAAAAGTAATGAGCATTTGCATGCAGCAGTAGTTCTGCTTTTCTTTTCAGTGTAATATAAACACAATGCTTATGTATAATAAAATGTCATATTATATTCAGAGTTTCTGTTGACCTGAAGTGTCTTCAGCAATGATAATATACTTCATGCAATCAATAAGTCTCTGCTAAATAGGACAATGCAATGCTTTAAAGAGTTGGGTGCACTCCTGTCATAGCCTACTAATATCTACTGGATGTAACTTTACAAAAGCTTGCCAACCTGTTTTTGATTGCAATTTATTTTTTGTTCTGCACTGGACGACACCATTCCTCAAGAATAATATCAAAGTCCCCCTTGCCATTTTAGCAGAAAGTTCAAAACAGAAAATCCAATTTTGTCCTGAACCTTACTTGTCCCTTAGTATTATTGATTGGAAGAATTTCCTGGGTGTCATTAAACTTTACATCCTAAATAGTTTAAAACAATAACAAAAGAAGCTACACTTATTTCCTGACCTCAGGACATCCAAATTGCTTGACAGCCAATGAAGTATTTTGACATGGTAGTCATTGTTCTCGTATTGGGAAGCACAGCACCCAATTTGCACTCAGCAAGTTCAACTTGAGAAAAATGAAAGAAAAAAGCAACTGGTCATTGTAGTAATGTTGTTTGAGAAATAAGTGTTAGTAGGAGATCTCCTTTTTGAATAGTGCTCTGGAACCCTTCATGCCCGTCTGAGAGGACACATGATCTCTTCAGTGTAGTACTGAGGGAATGTTTTATCGCTGGAGATGTAATCTTTCAGATGAGATATTAAACAGAGGTTGCACTTGTGTTTCAACAACAAATGTAGGGAAAGCATTCTAGCAAGAAGGGTGAGAAAGAAACAATAGACAAAAGGCTTAAAGGAGCCATGTTGGAAGAAGTTGGAATGAAACCTTGATTGAAAGCACGGATTTTGAGATGATTTACAGTCATGTGGGAAATTAAAGACGTGATTTTTTTGCTCTGAAAATGGTTGAGGGTAGACTGCAGGCACTTAGAATCTCCTCGAAAAGTGAGAAAAAAAAACCCTCAAGACATGAAGCTCTTTCATCTCTTTTGCTTGTTTGCAGTGACCTTAGAACAGTTCTGGAAAGCAGTGGAACAGTGCCCAGTCCCAGAAGACCAAGCTTTGCTGAAGAAGGTAAGATTACAAACTGAAACTCCCCCTCCAAAGAGAAACAATTAGTACATTCAGCATCAGAGCCACATTGTTCTTATCACCAAGGCCCGTTTATCATCTTTTCAGCTGTTAATAAGCGAGCAGGGAGGGACACAAATATCATCACTGAGTAGGTGGGCTGCAGTATCTCAAACGTATTTGCTGCCACTTGGTTAAGTGCTGGAGCTTGTTTGCAAGGCTGACAGGAAAGTGGGTGTTGAGTGTTAGCTGGAATTTATTTCAGTTTTAAATAGAATTCAATTATCTCAATTCAACTCTATCTATCAACAGTACTCTCTTTAACCAACTTATCTGGACTAGTTTGCTAAACTGACTGAGAATGTGCCTAATTACTGAGCAAACCTGGCTTATCAGCTTTTAAAATAGGAAAAGTTAAAGGTGCACACGCTTTATGACAGACTTCCTTGGCTCAGCCACAAAATTGACTGCAATACTTACTCAACAGTGAAAAAAATTACTTTTTACCCCCACCTCTTTGCCTCTCCCTCTCATTCTCCTGAACGTGAGATCCCAAAGGCCACCATCTCGCACAAGTAGCCATTGTTCATCAACAAGTCTCGACAGCCAGGGAGCCAATCAGCTGACATGAGCAAGACGCCTTTGCTCCTGGGGTCAAGTCTCAACACCCAGTGAGCCAATCAGCTGACACCAGCAAGATAGACCCGGTCCTCTGCTAACGTGGACACTTCAAAATAATAATCGTAAGGATACAAGGAGCCAGGCCAATTGCCTTTCCCTAACCTGGAGACACCAAAACAACTTGTTGGAGTCACACCTGCAATCTACTCCCAATGGGGTCCTACTAATCCATGCGGCTCACAAGAACAGCATGAGTGAGGAAGCCTGTGTCTTTTCTTTATTCATTCACTGGATGTGTGCTCAGCTGGCTTCCTGGAGAAGATGGTGATGAGCTGCCTTTTGAACCGCTGCAGTCGTCAGGGTGTGGAGTATCCAGGGTGCTGATAGGGAGGCAATTCCAGGATATTGATCCAACAACACTGAAGAAATGGCAGTATATTTCCAAGCCTGAGTGTGTGTGGCTTGGAGGAGAACTTGCAGGTAGTGATGTTCCTCCATGTCAATTGGCCTTGTCCTTTGAGGTGGTAGAGGTCATGGGTTGGGAAAGTGCTGTCAGAGAAGCCTTGGTGAGTTGCTTAAAACATTCTATCCAGATTCTTTGGGAGTTTTTGCCTTCGCTGCCTACCCTGAAATCTACTGACTACTTTTTGTAAAGAACGTCCTGATATAAATTGCAAATTGTCTTTGAGTAATTTGAATTTGTGGCCCTTGTCTTACTGTTACAGTTCAATCTGAAACAAGGTCTGGATTTAATTTTTAATTTTTCAGTGCTGTTAATTATATATCTCCTTAAGTTCACTCACAGTTACCTCTTTTTGAGGCTAAAATGACCAAGTTTCTCCAGCCTTGGTTAAAATTTTTGTGTATGATGCTTCTGTCAGTCATGTAAGCTTTTGACATCTTTCATGGAATAATTATAACAACCCATAACAACTCACCCAGTCTCTTCCAAATCCACAACTTGTACAAATTAGAAGGATAAGGATCAGATGCACAGTTAACACTGCCACCTGAAAGTTCCCTTCCAAGTCCACGTACCATCCTGATTTGGAAATGTATTGCCACTCATTCACTATGGCTGGATCAAAATCCTGGATTTCCCTTCTTCATAGCACTGTGTGTATACATAACAACTGTGGACCACAGTGGTGTAGTCCAGGAACGTGTTAGAATAGTCAAGTCTAGTGGTAACAAAGACATGAATGGAGGAGTCAGCAGCAGATGAAAAGGTACGAAGTCAGGTGATGTTAAGGAGGTTAAGGCAGTTTTTGAGGTTGTACAAATATGATGTTGCAAACTCATCTCAGGATCAAATGTCACACCCACATTGTGATTCAACTGGCTTAATCTCAGATACTTGTGAGAATACACAGATAGGGAATGGACATTAACACATCCCATCACAGCCAATCAGATCTCCATTTCACTTATTAAGGTGTGACTTACAGACCGAGACGCTGAAAGCATGCCTGGACTGTGTTCATGAAGATAAAGCCCTGAGAATCGCCAGCAATTGGGCTTTGTCTGCATACCAACTGAAAGGTGAAAGTGTCACACGGGTGCCTGATACAGCTCCGGGAATTATTCCAACACTAAGGCCACCAACAGGGTAGATGGTGGGAGATCAGGAGTGAAGGGGAAGTGGGGTTAGAAAATACAGACTGCCAGGAACTTGGAATTATTTCTGGATTGGAGGACAGCACTGCTGTTCCCCCTCCCCTTAGCTCCAAAAGTAAGGTAACTAAAATAAAACAAAATAAAATAAAACAAATGGAAATTTACCTGTTCTTCATCAGTCCATTATAGGATCCACTGGATAGACATATGTAGATATGGCAAAACTGATAAGAAATTGTGCCCAGATTTTCCAAAATTTCTGAGTCCTAAATCAGATGTCAGCCTTCTAGCAACCATTGTCAAATAGCCTGAGCCTTCAGAAATGATTGACTACTAAATTTGCAGATAAGTCTGATTTCAACAGAGCATACATCTAGATATTAGTCTTTTGGTAGCTATATTTGTCCAGAAATCACCCCACCAATCTTACGCCCCCACTTTCCTGAATGTTTTTACAGGATCGTGTCACTGACTATGAGACACGAGTCACACCATCAACCACCTGCAAAACTAATGAAACTTATCAGCATCCCAACTTCTCTTTTTAGATAAATTGTACATTCAGGTATTTTCTGTTTAGCTTACACTTGCTCTGTTTGTCCATTGCAACATCTGTTGCAACTATGCCACCTTCAAACCAAAATCACTCCAATATCAGTCTTGAGCTCTGGAATGCAGACATTTGTGTATGAGCTGTTTCAGGAACCAAGCTCCAGGTCATTGTTCCCTCCTCCGAAGCAAATGAGAAAGTCAGTCTTTTCACCTAAAACCATTAAAACTGGATTCCTCTTCCAACCAGCTCCCACGGGTCAACATCTCTTTTCATCGATTCGTATCAGTGTCACATCCTGGAAAATGTGAACAATTTTCCATGTCCGTAGAGTCTCCTGTTTTCTAGATGACAAAATTAATCAATCTGTCAATTGACTGAGGAAAAGAGTTCTCGAGGACCTGAATCTCCAACTCGAGACTAGGATCATGGTTTACCGAACTGGGTCCTACCTGCACTCATATATTCTTCAGAGACTCGGACAACCTATAGCAGGCACCTCAGAACTCTGGAGGGGTACTACCTTTGGAAAGCCCTGAAAATGTGGTGGCAAGAATGTCCATCCGACAGCATGTCTCCTTTAAAGCCAACTTGTCCAGTATCAAGGCACTGATTATTCAAAACTAACTCCAAAGGTCAGGGCCGTGTAAGTTGAGTGCCTGACACTAGGCTCCCAAAGCAGCTAATCAACTCAGAACTTGGTTACAACAGAATACTCCCAGAAGGACAGCAGAAGCACTTTGGAATCTTCTCAATCAACTTATAGGTAACTCTCCAACTCCAGTTAGACCCCACCACCTGGAACGTCTCCGTCTCCCCACCCATCTCTGCCTTCCACAAGGACCATTCTCTTTGCCACTCCTTAGTTCACACCTCACTGCCCACCAACCACTCCATTCCACCCAGTACTTCCCCTGTAACCATAAAAGATGCAACACCTGCCCACACACCACCTCCCTCACCTCCATCCGGGGCCCTTAACAGTCCTTCCAGTCAAGACAGAGCTTCACCTGTATCTCCTCCAATCTATTCTATTGCATCCAGTGCTCCCGATGTGGGTCTTCTCTACATCAGTGAGACCAAACATAGACTAGGTAACGTTTCACCAAGCATCTTTGCCTGGCCCATAGCGGCCAACCTAACCTCCCAGTCACTGCTCATTTTAACTCCCCATCCCATCCCCCTTCGAAATCTCCACCCTCGACCTCCTCTGGTGTTGCAGCGAATCAGAATGCAAATTTGAAGAACAACACCATTTCTTCCGCCTGGGCACCCTGCAGCCCGGAGGACTCAACATTGAGTTCTCCAATTTCAAATAACCTTCCCACCCAAACCCCGTTCTATTTCCAGCCCCACCTCCTGCCTTCCATTCCACCTTTTGACCCTCCCTTCCAGCAACCAATCGGATTCATCCCTCCCATTGACCAACCAGGTCGTACCTACCACTAGTGTCCACCTATCGTACCATTCTGCTACAACCCCTCGCCCCACCCCCTCTTTATCTGCAGCTCCCCCTACCCCCACATCCAGTCCTGAAGAAAGGATATCTGAAACGTTGACTACTCCTTTTCTCCAGATGCTGCCTGGGTTGCTGTATTCTTCCAGCCTCCTGTTTGTCTCTCTCATAGGAAACCCTGACTTGTGACTGACCAAAATGGAGAAAGCTCATTTGGGAAGACACCAAACACATTGAAACACATTGTTGAGAATATGCAAAGTAAAGCTGTCTGAGGGAGCATGAAAACCTCCAAACAACCCATCAGGTTAACCTATCTGACCCTCCAAATGCTACATGCCCTATCTGTGGCAGTGCCTGCAGATTACATACTGGATAACTGTCTGTGTGGAGTTTGCACATTCTGCCTCTGTCTGCATGGGTTTCCTCTGGGTGGTTTGGTTTCCTCTCACAGTCCAAAGATGTGCAGGTTAGATGGTTTAGCTGTGGAAAATAGGGAGCTAAGGGGTTGGAATGGGATGCTGTTTGGAGGGACAGTACAGACTCAAAGAGTCAAATGGCCTCTTTCCGCATTGTAGGGATTTGATGAAATGACTGCGAAAATATTGAGCGCATTTGCCAATAATTCTGTAAACTACATCTTCCTACGGGGCAGTTAGTCCAAAAAGTTAAACATGACGGATGGGTATACAAACAGGAAGGGTATAGATGGATATGTTCCAAATGCTGGCTGTTGCAAAATTTGTATTGTACTTGTGGATTGGAAAGTAGGATGTTAGAATTTGTTTGTAAAATGATAGGGGGAAAGAGTGTGTGGTCCCTTTAAAAAGATGTGTTTTTTTTAGGCTTGGGGATTAAAAAAATGTCTGCAGGCAGCAGCAGATGCAGAGAGTTCTTGAAATTGAAACATTGTAACAAAAGGCTATACTGTTAGCGGGCAAAGCAGCATTTTTACTAAGACTAAAGGTTTTTGAATTTAGCCAATTAATTTAAACCGGGCCTTGGATACCAAAGCCCAATTAAATTTAAATCTGATGGTTTTGACAACCTCAGACCAATCCTATTGTAAGAAATTAATAGGCCATCAAGGGTATAAAAGAAGAAGGCATTTCAAAATAGGTGTGAACACAAACTACCATCTGTTAACAGAACAGCTCTGAATAGCCATCAGCTCTAAAAAAAGAGCAAATGATTGGCCCCTACAGAAATTTTTAAGATCCCAGAATAAGCACCATCTAAATAAAGGTACTGTGGCACTCTTAGCTATTATACCTGACAAAAGAATTCAACGGAGGAAGGTGTTACTGACTGGGGGACAGCAAAGAAGGCAAAGAACGTTCCAGTAGACTTATCTTGACTGTAATTTTGAGAGATTAAGCTGGTTAATTTGGTTTATATAAGTGGGATTTGTATCTGTTTGGAACAGCATACCATTAGAATTTTGTTTTCTTTGTGAATAATTAAGGGGGAATTGTTTGGTTTGTTAGTAGTTCCGTTAATTTGTTAACTGTTAGAGTTACTTGTTGATTATAAAGTGAGTATCGGGGGCTTCTTTCGTTTAACCACTCCTTTAAATAGATTATGAGGCAAGGCGAGCTTCTCGGTTTTAGTTATCAGGGGGCTGGGGGTGCGAGATTGACCACTCCTTTTTAACACTGGCAAGTGAGCTTAGATCAAATTGGCATGTCTGGTCAGCGTGAACAAGTTGGACTGAAGGGCCTATTTCCATGCTATATGATTCTCTGAATTATCATACATCATGGGAGGTCATTGTCAACCCACTTGTTTTTATGCTGGCTGTTTTAAAGCACTATTCATTTAGTCTCACTAGTCACACTCCCCCTTTTTTTTCCCCTTAGCTCTACAAACTTTTATTCTTTAATATATGTTTAACTTCCCATTGGAAATTACCATTGAATCTGTTTTCATGTTGTATTTTATAACTTTCTAATGTATATTTCATGATATTAGAATTTAGTTAACTAGATAATAGTTGCTATTTGTTATAGGATTTGCATGCTTTATAGAGATTACTTTTCTAAACTTAAACTGCATAGAGCTGGTTACTACCACTGACCACAGACTTGCTACCAAATGTTTCTGAGGTGATCTGTGACATTTATCTTAGTTGATTACTATAACCCATTGTAGGATGCAGCTTAAAGGGCAAGATAGGGTTCAGTTTTATTTGTAGTTTACAGATGTGAAAACTTGCATAGGGAGGTAGCAACAAGAGAAAACATGTGACACAGTAAGATCTACAACAAAGTTTCAGCTGATGCAAAGCAACAGATCAACAATAACAGGGAAGAGAAACCAGTAGAGATAAGATTATTGGGTTTACAAAGGGCATTTGAGAAGGTGGTACTCATGTTTAAACATTGAGAGTAATGTAGTAGCATGGAGGAAGATCTGGTTATCGTACAGAAAACAGAAAGTGGATAAACAGGGTATTTTCAGTTTGGCAGGCTGTAGCTCACAAAGTACCATAAGGATCAGTGCTGAGACTTCAGCTATTTACAACCTAAGACAAAGTTGCTGAGAGGGCTTTGTCTCAGTTTGCTGACAGTAAAACGTCAAATGGAAGGATAGGCTGTGAGAAGAACATGAAGAGGCTACAGAAAGATATAAAGAAGTCAGGTGAATGGGCAAATGGAGTATAATGCGGGGAAGGGTAAAAACTGAAAAGCAGAATGTTATTAAAAGGAACAAATAATGCAATTGTTGTTTCTCAATGAAATTGGGATATATAGGTAAAGGAACACAAAGTTATGAAGGTATTGCAAACAAAGTGGGAAGGCAGATGGTATATTGGCCATCATTGCAAGGAAGTCGGAACACAGGATTAAAAAAATTTCTTGCTCGAATTATACAAGGTTTTGGTGAGACCATACCTGAAGTACTGTGTGCAGTTTTGGTGTCCCAAGTATAAGGAAGGGTATTGTTGCATTGGACATGGTATAGTGAAGTTTCATTAGCTTGGTTCCTGGAATTGAAAAGTTTTCCAATGATCTGATGCTGAGTAAATTGGTGCAACAAATGACAGATGATCTCATGGAAACACACAAGAATCAGAACAGGCTTGACAGGATAGTCACTGAGAGATTGCTCTGTTTCAGGAATCTAAACACAGGGAACAGTCTCAGCATAAGGAATCCATAACATAGGACTGAAGCAAAGGAGAATTTCTTCACTTAGCAGGTTGTGAATGTCTTGTTGTTGTTCCATATTTCCTCATAATCCTCAACTCCACTTTCCTTCCTTTTCCCTTGATTCTTTACTCATTAAAAATATGTCCAACTCTGTCTTGAACATATTTAATGACTCAGCCTCAACTGCCCTCTAACCCCTTCCCCAGAAGTAATAAAAACAGAAAGTGCTGGCAAAACTTGCAAGTGCTGGAAAAAACTCAGCAGGTCTCCCAACATCCATAAAGAAAGAAGTAGAATTAATGTTTCAAATCTCATATGACTCCTCATTCAGTCAGTTTGAGTTTCAGATTACCAGCATCCACAGTATTTTGCTTTTATCCTTTCTAAAATACATAGGGTAACATGAATATAAGAACATACAAGTTAGAAGAAGTAAGTGGCGCAGTGGCTCAGTGGTTAGCAGTGCTGCCTCACAGCACCAGTGGCCTGGGTTCGATTCCACCTTTGGGCAACTGCCTGATTGGAGTTTGCACATTCTCCCCATGTCTGTGCGGGTTTCCTCTGGGTGCTCTGGTTTCCTCCCACAGGCCAAAGATTAGGTGGATTGGCCATGCTAAATTGCCCATAGTGTTCAGGGCTGTGTAGATTAGGTGGGTTATAGGGGGATGTGTCTGGGTGGGATGCTCTGAGGGTTGGTATGAACTTGTTGGGCCAAAGGGCCTGTTTCCACACAGTAGAGATTCTGTGATTAGGCCATTTGTCCCTCAAGCTTGCCCTGCTATTCAATAAGATTTTGGTTGATCTAATTAGTCCACATTCTCACTTTCCTGCAATTTCTCCTTTAGAAGTACTTGAATGGTGAACCCTAACTCTAGATGCTCCTATAAGCAGAAAATCTACCCCATCAAAACCCCCAAGGACTTTAATGTTTCAATCAAGTTCTGTCTTACTTCTCTAAACTCCAGCAGGTAGGAGCCTAGCCTGGCATCAGAAGTCAATACCCTCTTTCCTGGTGTGTAATGGAATGGAGAAAGTAAACCTGAACTGGTGTTCATATTTGCTGTACAGCAAGACAAGAGTTAGAATATGAGCAGCAGAGTTTCATTTGAAGTTTGGTTTACGGAGGTCGGCAGAATGGATAACCGTCAGAAGGGCGTTACAGTAGGTGAGTCTGTAATAGGTTGAGGCTGGATTTAGTTTAGTAAACAGCTGGGAGCTGTAATGGAAAGAAGGCAGTGTTAGTATTCTGGAAAAGTGAGATCAAATGGGTCAAAGGGCATTAACCTGTGATCTAATGTGTGGGAAGTCAGCTGAACCTAGTTTAGGGAAGTGTAAAGCCACCTGCACAGAATCCCACATTGCAGATGTTGAAACTTAAGTTCAGTGAAAAACTGGTCTAGTAGTAATTATACAACCAGTGTCATCTGAGCCAGAAGGCCTGGGTTCAAGTCCCACCTGCTCCGTTAGTGTATCATAACACCTCTGAACAGATTGATTAGGAAAATATCTAAAACCACCTGCACAAGATTGTCCCATTTCATTCAAAATGCTTGAATTACACTGCCTGGGAACTGTTTAAAATTTATTTTTAGTTTAGCAGACAGAACAGTCTGTCCTTTATCTAGAACAAAAACAGAAGTTGCTGGCAAAGCTCAGCAGCTCTGGCAGCATCTGTGAAGAAAAATCAAAGTTAACGTTTCGGGTCTGGTGACCTTTCCTCAGAACTGTTCTTTATCTAAATCTTTGTAGGTCAACAAAGACCCAAGTAGGTTCCTTTGCCCTTGCAAAACAGATTGAAGGCAGAATGGGCAGACCAGTGACAGATGAAATTTATTGCAGAGAATTGTGAAGTAATATGTTTGTTGGGAAAAGTTGGGAGATGCCATATAAATGTCATATTCTAAATAGGGTGAAGGGTCTTGGGATAGATGCATGCATTATAGGTTGCAGGACATTTTGAAAATGTTTTATTAGAACGGGCTTTAGATCTTTATAAATAGGGACAGAGTGCATAAAAGCAAGGAGTTATGATAAACATGTGTAGGCCATGAGTTTGGATTCAACTGGGACATTATGTCCAGTTCTAAACATTGCACTTCAGGAATGATGCGAAGGCATTAGAGAGGATGTGAAAAAGATTCATGAGAATGGTTCCAAGGATGAAGATCTTCAATGAGTGGATGGATTGGACAATGTGGTGCTGTTTTTCTTGAAGAAGAGAAGGTTGAGAAGAGATTTGACAGTGGTTCTCAAAATACTGAGGGACCTGAACAGAGTATTTAAGGAATAATTGTTTGAGAAGGTGAGGATATCAGTTAAAGTGATTGGAAAAAGCAGCAACACTGATATTGAGGAAAAGCTTTTTTTTGCAGCAAGTGGATGGGATCTGGAATGCACTGCCTGGATTGTATTGAGGGCAGACTCATTCATCGATTTCAAAACAGAATGGAATCATTAACCAAAGAGGAAACATTTTCAGGGTATGGGGAAAAGTCATTGGAGTGGCACTGATAGGATTTTCCTTGGGAGAGCCTGTCCAGACAAATGGTCACCTCCTATGCTGTAAACATTCTATGATTGTATGCACTGACTTCAGTTGGGGCAGTAATAATATGACTTTAGTGTGATCTCTTAGACCCTGATAGGACCTTGTTGGTGAATATTTTCAGGCTGTTATACTGTTGGCAGTATCAGAGCCCAGCAGAATCTAGTCCTTCCTTCAGTAGTCAGAAGGATGGGGAATCCATTCGGAGACACCAGGGCGAATTATTGTTTTCCTGCCATGCAAGGGCAATGATAAATTCTGTCTGTGCAGGCAAAACATCAAAAATTACACTGTCACTGCTTCAATTTAGATTCCATGAAACTGGCACGTTAGCCAAGTCCTAACCCTATTCTAATAACAGCCCCAGAGTCTCAAGATCCATAAATCTGCCTCTGTATAGGAGGATCGTGATTTACTGAAAGTAATCTCTGGAATTTAACTGAAAATAGCATCCGCACAAAAGCCTCTGTTTTGTGAGAGTTAGCTACTTGATGTTAAAGTCATTGCTCCCTCAGAAGAGTCATTGTCACTTTTGTAAATGATAATTTAGTAATTTAAATAACCTATTAACACTGAGATAATAGGAACTGCAGATGCTGGAGAATCCAAGATAACAAGGTGTGGGGCTGGATGAACACGGCAGGCCAAGCAGCATCATAGGAGCAGGAAAGCTTGACATTTTGGGCCCAGACCC
>JAHRHZ010000039.1:27052210-27093669 GCA_024137785.1 Ginglymostoma cirratum
GAAACGTCAAGCTTCCCTGCTCCTATGATGCTGCTTGGCCTGCCGTGTTCATCCGCCCCACACCTTGTTAACCTATTAACACTTCCTGTTCACTGATCAATACAATCTAGCCCTTGCTGATCTGTTTCTGAAAGTGCTTGAGAAATACATGCAGTGCATTTGACGTGCGCCATTAAATTCTATACTATGTACAGTCCAAGTTGTAAATGTGAGAGCAAGGATATATAAGATCAGTGTTTGGGGAAGATCCAGTGAAGGTTGGTACGGACAGAGATGGTAGCTTATAAATAGACCCATTTGTACAAGTGAAAACTGACTGAAATTGTTAGCAAACTAAATAACAGATCCGAAAACTTAATTACACAGACATCTTCAACACTAATTGTTTTTTTCTCTTGCTATATTTAACACCTCTTCCTCCATTGCAATGGAGTTTGATAGGTTCTGCATGCAGATAATGATTCTTCCTTCCTGCTTAACTTAGACATGATGGTTGGGAAATAATTTCATATTTTGGTTCAAATCTGTACAATTTCCAGGAGGTGAGTTTGTGAGGAAATGATTGTTGGACATCAGTCATGACCATGAGCTACAGCTGATTTTCCTTATTCTGTAAGGAAACTCCTCACACCACTCCAGATGGGTTCAGCTACCTCGACAGTGAGCTAGGATCGGTAAACTCAGTGTACGTCCTGTCTTTACAAACTGAGCCATCATAGGGGTGGGATTTGAAACAACCAGATATGCTAAGTGGACAATCCATCCAAAAGTCCCCATCATCACTGAAGCCAATTTGATTAAGTCCATACAATATCAGGAAAATAGATTTCCAAATGTTGTGTTTAGTAATCATTCATCGAGAAACAGTTAAGTGCTTCTGAGTACAGTCATAGATATGGGCTTAGAGTCAACCAACTCTACTCCATCTGCATCTCGATACCTCTGCTCCACCACCTGTATTGGAGTTTCAACCTTTGAGTTCCATTTCAGAATTCACCCTTCACCGTTAAGACTGTTTTCAAATTAAGAATGTCCCAGCTGTAGTGTTTCAGTTTAAGTCATAATCCCGCGTAGTACCGCTATTTCAGAAAAGCTACAACCTCTGGAATCTAACTGACAAAATTGCCCAGATATGCCCTGTCTAGATAATTACCACCACATATATTTCCATTAGTAGAAAATGATGGAGAGTGTTTAACAATACTCACTTAAGGTTCAGTCAGGCCTCTTTAGGCTCAGAGCTCATCACATTTTTGGACCAAATGTGGACAAAACACTGAATTCCAGAGGTGAGGTGAAAGTGACTGTACATGACATCAAGGCACCACTTGACCAGATGCAGCATTAAGGACTAGCAGCAAAATTTAAATCATTGGAATCAGGAGGAAAGCTCTCCTCTAATCAAAGTCATACTTAACACAAAGGAAGATGATTGTGGGTTTTGGAGGTCATTCATCTTAGCCCCAGAAGTGTTCCTAAGGATAGATTCTGAAGCTATCTTCAGCTGCTTCATCAATGACCTCTCTTCCAACAAGATCAGGACTGGAAATATTCAGTAACAATTGAAAAGTGTTCACATCTATCACAATTCCTTCACTGCCATTGAGTCAGAATCCTAGAACTCCCTTCCTAACACTGTACTTTCAAAATACAGTCTGCAGAGTTCAAGAACACTCGTCACCCCCACCATCTCTTAGGCAATTAGGGAATTGCAATGAATGCTTGCCACTAATAAATGGAGGAAAGAAAACTTAAACACATTTTACCACATTAGAGAGTGAAGACATGATCCAGCCAAGCACACGAGGGAGTGTTGTACTTTTGTGGGTACGTTCTTTTGGGTGAAAAATTAAACCAAAGTGTAGTTGCCTTTTCCAGGTGAGTGTTGCTCCCTTGCTTTGAGGAAGAAATGGGAAGATCTCCAAATGTCCTCTTCAGTAATCATTCACCAACCAATTTACAAATAATATGCATATTATCTTGTAATTATCACATCACTCTTTATGAGACCACTGCTTGAGTAAATGGCTCCTGTATTCCCGACATTACAATAACACAGCACTTAAAAAGAATTACATTGGAATTAAAGTCCTGAGATATCATGATGTGATGAAAGTTGTTAAATTAATGCAAGTTCTTTCTTTAAACAAGTAAATGCCTGCTGCCAGACAAGCTGACACATCATGGACCACAGAGGAGTGTACCTGCCTGGTTAGATTTGTCAGGGGACACTGAGGGTTAAGAATGAAGAGGTCCACATGAAAGGTTGCCTGTCTTTTATCTTAATGCTGCAACAGTCCATAATACAAAGGTATCTATAAAGGGGACAATTAAACTTGCAAGGCATGACCTTAATTGGACTCCTGTACTTGTGTTTTTATTTGATAAAGTTCAGGAAAAGCAGTGAGTCAATCAGTGTGTTTCTGAGATTGTTAGTTTCATAAAATGATGCAGCTATCAAGTTTCCTGGTGTTGTCAGATTGTTTATCAAAAATAACATTACCTCAATGTCATAAAAGCTTGTTTCCAAGTGACAATTTATTATTTATTTATTTGCTTTTCTTTACAGTTTTGCCTTTTGCATGGAACTAACCTCCTTTACCAAGAACGGGCTTGGTATCTAGAACACAAATATCTCACACCAGCAACAAGTGTGCAGATAAGGAACCAGGTGAGTCTTTGTCTGGTCATAGCGCCTTTCATAACAGAGAACCCAGCAACACTATTCAAAAGACATTCAAAATATACTGAAGCATTAAGGAAGGGTGGGTGGGTGTTAGATTTTAGTTTACCTCTGGGCAATCTGAAACTAGGGAGCATATGTTTAAGGTGAGAGGGGAAAGATTATAAAAGGACCTGAGCAGTAACTTTTTCACACTGAGGGTGGTGCATGTATGGAATGAAATGCCAGGGGAAGTGGTTGAGGTAGGTATAATTACAATTGTATCTGGATGGGTACATGAATAGGACAAGTTTAGAGGGATATGCGCCAAATGGAACTTGATAAATTTAGGATATCTGGTCGGCATGGACTGAAGTTAGACTGAAGGGTCTGTTTCCGTGCTGTATAACTCCATGACTGAATGAGGAATTGGGCATATAGGCAGATAAAATGGCCATGCTTGATTCCTGCTCACTGCCATTTTAACTGGACCGTTCTGTTTTTTTGATGTGCACATGGTGATCAATCTAGTTGCAAAGAATAAGGGACAGCTGTCCTTGGTGGGGGGGTAAGGTGGGAAGTGGATGAAGCCTTCAGGGCAAAGGAAGACAATGTATTGCTGTCAAAACCCTTTGAGCCAGAGGTGGGGCCCGCTAGCAACGTCCTGAGATTTGACCTGTGGAGTGGGGTGGGGGTGTGGGATGTTGTGGGGGGGGGGTGGTGTTGGGACTCTGCAACCCGCATTTGAATTTAATGCTGCTTTGTGTCGGCTCACGTCAGCCACATTACAGCCCTGATAACAATTGGCACCCAGCACATGCAGAAGGAAGGCCAAACATTAATGAAGAAATCTGGGGCAAAACACATCCCAGAAAGGCCTGACCCAGGAAATGGACAAAAAATAAACACCAAATTACAAGACAGTCCCAGAAAATCCGGGGCAGTTGATCACCTTACTACCCAAGGTGTCTGCCTGACTTAGGTGCGAACCTCACTGGTAGGTAAAGCTGCCATTAAGGCTCCAATTGTGCGTTAACTCTATACTGAGTGAGTAAGAAGGGGAGACACTCTAAGTTAAGTATTAGAAACTTTTCTCTGTAGTGCTCAGCAGGAGCTGGAAAGCACCTCTAGCCATACAAAGAAAGCCTGGGCCCCTACTGGTTGAGCTGTTCCACATATCATCTGTAAAATAGCATCAAACATGAACTACTCCACTCTGTCTCCCTCTCCCCTTGCAGCTGCAGCTTAGTCTGTTGTGACAGGGTCTGAGGAACATGACCATCCCAGAGTCTACCATATCTGCCTCACCTGTACCCCAACATGATGACAATATACTCAGAGATAACAAGCATGGGGCTGGATGAACACAGCAGGTCAAGCAGCATCATAGGAGCAGGAAAACTTGACGTTTCGGGCCTAAACCCTTCATCAGAAATGGGGGAGGGGAAGAGGGTTCTGAAATAAATAGGGAGAGAGGGGGAGGCGGATAGAGGATGGATAGAGGAGAGAGATTCCCTGAGGTTTGTCCGGAGGGAGGAGGGTAACTTCTTCAGGGTAGGCATCCTTAGAAGAGGCTTCGCAGTGGGGTCAAAATTGTATCAGAGATAAAAGGTACTGCAGATGCTGGAGAATCCGAGATAACAAGCATGGGGCTGGATGAACACAGCAGGTCAAGCAGCATCATAGGAGCAGGAAAACTTGACGTTTCGGGCCTAAACCCTTCATCAGAAATGGGGGAGGGGAAGAGGATTCTATTTATTTCAGAACCCTCTTCCCCTCCCCCATTTCTGACAATATACTCAGCAGATACTGAGCAAGTTGAACAGTATCTGTGGTGAAGGAGGAGAGCTAATGTTTCAGGTCAATGACCTCACATCAAACTGGAAACATTAACTCTGTTCCTGTCTCCATAGTTGCTGCCCAATCCACTGATTATTTTCAGAACTTTTGTTTCATTTTATTTCAGATTTCCAGCATCTACAGTACTTTGGTTTTGTTTCATAAAATGATGATGTGGGGTATGATTGATCACTGCTGTGCTATCCCACTTAAACCCCCACATTGATTCAGTTCTGAACTTACTTCATCATATATTCTTTTCCTGGCTTATTACATGGATATCTAAGCCTTAAAGACCAAGGTAGTCCAGATATCTGGCTTATACAGACCTGTGTATTCTTGGTTTGTGTATTGTTTGGTATTAAGGTGATACTCTGTGGTTCCGTCTGTGGAGAGGCTTGTTTATCCTGATAATCCCCTGAACAATGGCATTGGGAGCTCTTCTTTATTCCTTCATGGGATGTGGGCATTACTGGCTGGTCCAGAGTTAGCAAGAACTGCAGATACTGGAGTCAGAGACAACACAGTATGGAGCTGGAGGAACACAGCAGGCCAGGCAGCATCAGAGGAGCAGGAAAGTTGATGTTTCAGCATTTGTTTTCCATCCCTAATTGCCATGGAGAAGGTGGTACTTAATTTGCTGCAATCGTTGGATTATAGGTGCACCCATATTGCTGTTAGGAAAGGAATTCCAGGATTTTGACCTACCAAATTTGAAGGAACAGTGATACACTTCCAAATCAGGATGTACTGTGGCTTGGAAGGAAGCTTAAGGGTGATGACATTCCCATGTATCTGCTGTCCTTGACCTTCTAAGTGGTAGAGGTCATGGATTTGGAGAGTGCTTTTGAAGGAGATTTGGTGAGTTTGCTGATATAATTGGTGGTACACTCTGCTGCACTGTGTGTCATGGTGAAGGGAGTGAATGTTTAAGGTGCTGGAATGGGGTGACAGTCAAGTGGGCTGCTTTGTTAAGGATGGTGTTGAGATTTGCTGTGGCCACCCATAGTGAGAAGGTCAGCAAAGTGTGGGGGAGGTGCCAGACAAAGTGTAGTGCAAAAAGTCCTTGATGACAGAGCAGGTGGAGAAAGACGCTGCCTCTCAACAGCTGAGAAGAGACCAACAGTGGCAAAGTGATATGGGTCATCATGTTTCGATGCAGATCACCAACCAATTAAGATTGTGTAGACAATGACGACATCCAGTGTTGAACAAAGTTACATGTAGGTTTCTATCAGGGTGTATTTACCAAGTCCTCTGGCAGTAAAGAACTGGGGACCAGGCCATGAATCTGGAAGTCCTTGTGGTCAAGAATCTGCAGATAGGTGACAGATGTGTGAAGATTGTTGGACATCTCTTTCTGTTGGACAGAGTTTCTCTTGCAGCAGCATCTGTGGCAGAGCAGTTGTCTCCAGCATAATCTCTACTCACTCCAAAGGGCTAGAAAAGGTATTTAAAAATACACTGTCTCACTTTCTCATGGCTGGCGAACCACACTCTTTGTGGTCAAATAATTAAAACTTTAAACACTGTAACTTGGTATTTTTGAATCGACATGGACTTGTCAAGTGTGAGTTAGGACTAAAGGAATCAAAGGCTGTTGCCACACTCCTATACTGCAGTGAAGTCTGCACTGTATCAGTGACAGATGAGAGCGCTAGAGAAATTCCATCTATGCAGTTAGACCAATGAACAAATGCAATTGCCCTCCTCGAAGCAAGCTTCAAAAGCAGTCAGGCAAAACTCCTACAATTTGATCTTTGATGATCTGGACGACTGTATTCGGATAGCCAAAATGAGCTTCTCCTACCAGGTCCTGTTTTCTCAACTCTCCAATAGCTAAAGTTCTAGTATATGACCAAGAAAATGCTTCGAAGATGCTCTGAAGCTATCCATAAAGTGCAGCAGCATTGACATTATTGAATGGGAGCAGCTTGCTATCAATAGTGACTATTAGTCCATCAAACTACATCATGCTTTGAGTCACAACCTTCTCAGTGATGAGGAGAGCAGTTGCAAAGAAGGAAAGAAAAGGAAATAAATCCTCCAGATCCCACCACTTCAAGGGATGTCCTGCCCCACATGCTCAAAGATTTGTCAGTCAAGAATAAACCTGTTTAGTCGCATGAAGATTTTTGGCAGAAACCCATGACACTTAGTCAATGTCATCTTTGAATTGAGAGACCATCCATCAATCATTAAGGTGCTATGATTGGAAGAGGAATGGATTGGATTCAATGGATTGAAAACAATGGATTGGAAGAGGAAAATGATCCAGTCTTCACATGCTGGTTCACCGCCTCATGACCCTAGCTGGAAGTGCACAGGTTTTTTGAGTTTGTTTATTGTACCTAACAACCTACCCACAGTTGCATCTTCTCATGGTCTCCTGACACTTACTGACAAAGCTGAGGAGTAATGGCTGCTTGGGCAAGGATTTGATATTTCGAGAGGAGGGTTTGTTGGTGCCAGACATGGAAATGGACAGTTTTTTTAATACATTTACAAAAGTAGTAAATAGTGAAGAAATCTGACTTGTTGTCTTGGCTGTATAAACTGTGTGCATATTTGAAGGATGCATCATTTCACCAACAGTGTTTTGTCATTATTGACAGTGAACGTTTCCTTTAATGTGAAGCATCCTTTAGGAAGGAATCTGAGCACAAATCTTGTGTGGCATACATTGTTTTTTTAAATTCTGGGATCTGGCTCCAAATGGTTAATACTGTTAAATATGAGTAAATGTAGACAGCAGACTGAAAATGAGGTGAAATGCTAGCGATGATGTCTTCTTCCTTGCTTAGTAGGCTTTTGTGTTTTGAGTGTGGGCCAAGGCAACAAGTGCAAACATGTTATTTTACTAAGGAAATCATCAAAACCGAGATCAATGTAATTTTCGTCTGCACATTCACATGCGTACACTTTCCAGCAGGGATATTGCAGTGCTGTCAAGGAATTGATAGTCCATCAGATGACTTCCTCCTTGCAAGTCAAAGGATGCTGAATCTAATTGGAAAATACCAGCTACCTTGCCAGATAAGATCAACCAAACTGGTAGTGTGCAGTGATTCAGACTAGTCTGTGACGCAACAGCTTGATGCATTTCCCCACTGAAGCAAAAGCAATGCCCTACCTTGGAATGTTAAAAATAAATACACTGACAAGAAATATTGCAGAAATGGAAAAGAGGTACTGCTAATATTTTGAAAACAAGTTTGGTCAGTGACCACTAAGTTATCTTTTCTGAGTAATATCGAATCTAAGTTTATTTCCTAAAATGTATCTATGCCAAAATGACTGAGAATGTGTATGTGGCTCTCCCTCACAAACAAGTTACATACATCTCAGTAGTGAGAAACTCCTGTTAATTTAGATGCATATGTTCTCTTCAGTTAGATCAGATTTATTATTAATGAACATAAATTCTGTTTTAAACAATTATCATCTCTCTGTTAAGTATTTATTTTTACTGTCATTGCATACATGAGATGTAATTTTTTTGACTTTTATGTTCCTGCTTGCGAGACTTGCTGACACGGAGCCTCTTTTGGAAATTTGCCATGCACTATGCCTAGTCTTCTGACTATTGAGTTTAATTGTCAGAATATTCCGCTTGAGTTTCCTATATGTGCTGTCATGGGCCTGGCTTGACACCCGGAGACTGAGGTCTTTTACTTGTAAGAAGTAAGCTTCTTGTCCCCTTATACAATAAAACGAAATGACTGCCACAAAGCAATTTAAACATTGGAATTTCCAAATGTCCCCTAATAGCAACAGATTGGAAAAATTCCAACTTCAGTTTCCACTCTGAGTCAGCAGTTAGCAGGGCAGCTGTTGAAGTTGATACTTTTACCTCAATGTATTCAGTTAGGAAGGCGAGAGAGAGAGAAAAAAACTGGTGTCTGGCTCTAATTGTTCTCCAGAGCAGCCCCCTTACCCCACAGAGTGAATGGCAGTTAGTGATATTGAACTGAGTTGTGATTTCCCTTCCCTTGTGGTTGACTATCCTGTCAGGATTCTCACCTGGATTGGATACCAGAACATATTATGACTTTTCTTTCACAGCATCAGGAGAGGAAGGGATAGAAGGAAATTTGGTAGGTTTATTTACAAGAGAAATTTTTGGCTGTTTACTTACTTTGTTGCTTCCACTTGAAAACTTGCCTGCACCTCCATTTTTCACATTTGAAATCAAAACAAAGATAGATATTTTCATTTTTAAATGCGAAAAGAAACTGTGAAAAAATTCTCTGTTGACTACTGTATCTGATTACCACATTTCTGCTTTAATTTGATATTAAAAGTAATATTTGGAGCGGGGGCAGAACAAAGATGCAGGAGCTACAGCTGCGCTTGTTGCCAATACGCCCCTGCCAGCGTTATGTCACTATGAGAGAGGAAACCCAGCCACGGGTTCTTCCTCCTGATCAATATCCAGAAACCCCTTCTGGAAAATTTGTGCTGGGTGACAGGGTCAGGCTCAGCTACAATGCCCCCTACAGTTCAGTAACCTGGCAACATCCAGGCTAATACACACAAAGTGCTCATGAATCTTAATTGTTTCTCACTTCAGAACTATATTGCAGTATCAGTGACTATCTATTAGACAACTACTTCAATTCTGATGTGAGGATATTTCTGTACTGTCTTTTATTTGTTCATAGAATGAATGTGTTACTGGCAAGGCTGGCATTTGTTGTTGACTGAAATACAGTCAAGATAACACAGAAAGTGTATTTCTAGTTCCCTAGTATACACCCCATGCACCTGCACTGTCTGAGCTGACGTGTGATACATTACCATAATAATATGACATCTACACTCTTGTTAGTGAACAGCAACAGGCTTTATTGAACATAACATTATACAGAGGATAGTAAGAGAGAATCTCTCACTTAGAGACTTACAGACATTTTCGTGATCCAGTGTCATAGCTCGTTTTTGAATGTGTTCAGTAGCTTTTTTTGGAATAAAAGTACAGTTCCTTTTAATTTACATCTTCCCCCAAGTTTGTTAGCAGTACCCCTTGTAACAATTAATGTTTAACTATGAACATTTAACATTTCTACCCCTGTATCCTATACCCTACAAGTGTCCCATATTTGAGGGACTTATCTACAAATGCATTCTCAATTCTCTTAGAAGTCATGTCAGACAAGTGCCCTCTCTTGTCATTTCTGTGAATAGTGAACACGTTGGTGGTGACGTTCCCCCATAGCGCACTGAGGATGCGTGTACTGCAATCGGTGCTGATGCCATTCACAGCATTGACTGCACACAAACCTTGGAAGTCTGCGCAGACAATAATGAAATTAGCAGGAGTGCTAATTGATGAAATGAAGCGACAACTCCTGATGATTCACGTATGCAGTTGATTGCAGCATCAGTCAAGACCAATGAAAGAAAACCTGACTCACAAGACTGCCATTGAGTCATGGAGTCATACAGCACAGAAACAGACACTTTAGTCCAATTCGTCCATGCCAACCATGTTTCCCAAGCTAAACTAGTCCCATTTGCCTGCATTTGGCCCATATTCCCTCTAAATCTTTCCTACTCATGTACCTGTCCAAATGTCTTTTAAATGGTGCAACAGTACCTGCAGTTACCACTTCCTCTGGCAGTTTATTCCATACATGAACCACCATGTGTGACAAAGTTGGCCCTGAGTTCCCTTTTACATCTTTCTCCTCTCACCTTAAAATTATGCCCCCTAGTTTTGAACTCCCCAACCCTAGGGGGAAAAAAAACCCCTTGCTAATCCCCTAATATATGCTCCTCGTGATTTTATAAACCTCTGTAAGGTCAACCCTCAACTCTTACACTCCTGTGAAAGAAGTCCCAGCCCATCCAGCCTCTCCTCACAACTCAAACTCTCCAGTCCCAGTAACCTTCTTGTAAATCTTTCCTACACCCTCTCTAATTTAATAATATCCTTCCTATAGCAGGGCAACCAACACTGTACACGGTACTCCAAAAGTGGCCTCACCAATATCCTGGACAACCGCAACATGACATCTCAACTCCTTAACTCAATGGTCTGAGCAATCCTAGGACTGGGGGAAAATACTCACTCCCCCCATCTCACCCCACTACTTCCACAGCACCCAATCCCTTCACCTTTCTTATTCACCTACAAACCCTTCATGTTCTATTTCCAGCACATTGACTGGTTCCAATTCTCTGCCTGATTGCCAGTCAAACAGCTAATTTTACTCCCATCTCCATTATTTTTAGAATCCATAAATATGAAAATTAAAAAATATTTTTGAGGTCTGTCCAAATTTTCTCTGACCGCTCACAGTGACATATGGATTAATGTTTTATACTTGATGATGACTGACAGTCCTGACACTGGCTGTGAACTATCAAGTCTGCCTGGCATATGATCTGTGGTAGAGCAAAACTGCTAATACTTATGATAAAAAAAAATGGTAAAATTAGAGATCACCCTTTTCAGACAGATGAGGAGATTTTTGTTGGCCTCAGCAGGTTAGAACCTTGTCTCAGAAGGCAGTGGAGGTGGGGTCATTGAATATTTTAAGATAGAGATGGATGGATTTTTGTTAAACAACAGAATCAAAGGTTACGGGAGACAGATGGGAGTATGTAATTTGAAGCACAAACAGATCAACTATGATCTCATTAAGCAGCAGAGCAGGATAAAGGTCCTACTTCCTATACATATCCTGAAAGGTGGAGAATGATGATATGCAGTAAACCATACAAAATGCTTTTTCTAACACTACTGCACTGTGAACCAACAATTAGAGGACAATAGAAAATCAAATGGGAGGTTTTACTACTGGTACGTTTGTCCTAATGTTGACATATTGCAGGACTCATATGAACTAAAAGTCTCATGATGACTATGAAACTGTTGCCCAGTGTAGTTAAAAAATACCATCTGGTTCACCAATGTTGTTGAAGGAAGCAAGTCTGCCATCCATACCTGATCTGGCCTACGTGTAACTCCAGACCCACAGCAATGAAGTTGAATCTTAAATGCCCTCTGAAATGGCTGAGCAAGCCACTGAACTGTATCAACCACCAAAAAGTCTCAAAAAAAACAATGAAAATGGACAGACCACCTGGCATCAACTAAGGGATCAGAAATGACAACAGTAAATGGCAGCCCTGTCAACCCTGCAGAGTCTTTCTTAACTACATTTGGTGTCTGGTGCCAAAACTGGGAGAGCTGTCTCACGGACTAGTTAAGCAACAGCCTGACATAGTCATACTCATAAAATTATACATTCCAGATCATGTCCAAGACACTACCATCATCATCACTGGATATAGAAACATTCTGCAGATTACTAGGTAATCTGGCACTGAGGGTGGCAAGGGCACAGATAGTGCCTTGGGTGGGGGAGTTTGAAGTTCACCACCTGAGGTAGCTCAGAAGCAGCACTTCTGATTGAACTGGTCAGGTCCTAAAGGACATAGCTGCCAGACTGGGTCTGCAGCAGGTGGTGAGAGAACCAACAAGAGGGAAAAACATACTTGACCTCATCCTCACCAATCTGCCAGCTGCAGATGCATTTGTTCATGACAATATCGGTAAGAGACTGACCACCGCACAGTACTTACGGAGACAAAATCCCACTTTCACATTGAGAATAACCTCCATCATGTTGTGCAGCACTATCACCATGCTTAATAGGACAGACTTCAAACAGATCGGACAATTCAAGACTGGGCATCTATGAGGTTCTGCTATTAACAGCAGTAGAACTGAACTCCAACACAATCTGTGACTTTGCGGTCCAAAATGATCACTTAGTCTACCATTGCTAAGAAGTCAGGGGATCAACCCTGGTAAACCCTGCCAAGGGCATCGCCAGGCGTACTTAAAAACAAGGTGTCAAGTTGGTGGAGCGACCAAACAGGACTACTTGTATGTCAAACAGCATAAGTAGCAATAGCTAAGCAATTCCACAATCAACAGATTGGATCTAAACTCTGCAGTCCTTCCACATCCAGTCGTGAATGATGCTGGACAGTTAAATAACTCCTTGGAGGATGAAGCCTCACAAATATCCCCATCCTTAATAACAGAGGAGCCGTGCATATTAGAGCAAAATATAAGGTTGAAGTATTCGCACCAATTTTCAGCCAGAAGTGCCAAGTGAATGATACATCTCAGTCTCCTCCAGAGGTCCTCGGTATCACAGATGCCAGCCTTCAGCCAATTCAATTCACTCCACATGATATCAAGAAATGGTTGGTGACACTGTATACTATAAAGGCTAGGGGCCCTGACAATGTTCTGGAAATAGTACTGAAGATTTTGTTCCAGAACTTGTCACACACTGAGCCAAGCTGTTCCACTTCAGTTGTAATACTGGCATCTACCTTCCAATGTGGAAAATTGCCCAAGTATGTCTTGTGCACAAAAAGCAGGACAAATCCAACCCGGCCAATTACTGCCCCATCAGTTTGTTCTCGATCAAAAGTAAAGTGATGGAAAGTGTCATCAACAGTGCTATCAAGCAGCACCTGCTCAAAAGTAACCTGCTCAGTGACACCCAGTTTGCATTTTGCCAGGGTCACTCAGCTCCTGACCTCTTTAGAGCCTGAATTCCAAAAATGAGGTGAGACTGACAACTCATAACATATTTGACCAAGTGTGATTGTTGCAAAATTGGATGCAGCACAAGTCAGAGGGAAATCTCACTGCTGGTTGGTGTCATGCCTGACACATAGAGGGATTGTTATGGTTAATGGAGGCCAGTCGTCTCAGCTCCAGGATGTCTGTGCAGGAGTTCGTCAGGACAAAGTTCTAGGGTCAGCCACCTTCAGCTGCTTCATCAGTGAACTTCCCTCAGTCACAAGGTCAGAAGTGGGGATGTTCACTGACGATTGCACAACGTTCAGCACCATTGGCAATTCCTCAGATACTGAGGAGATCCATGTCCAAGTGCAGCAAGAACTGGACAAAATCCAGGCTTGGGCTGAAAAGTGACAAGTAACATACGCGCCAAACAAATATCAGGCAATGACCATTTCTAATAAGGGAGAACCTAACCATCGTTCATTGGTATTCAGTGACGTTATCATCACTGATTTTCTGCTTTTAGCATCCTGACTGTTACCATTGACCATTAACTGAACAAGACTGGTCATATAAATCCAGTGACTACAAGGACAGGTGCGATGCTTGGAATACTGCAGTGAGTAACTCACCTCTTGACTCCTACAAGGCACAAGTCAGGTGTGTGATGAAATATTCCCCATTTTTCTGGATGAGTGCGGCTCCAGCGACATTCAAGAAGCTTAACACCATGCAGAACAAAACAGCCCACTCGATTACATCTTTGCAGATCAACAAATTCTGCGCACTGACTATTCACACAGACTTAAAGATCTTTTCCTTTTTGGATGTAATTTTATTTGCTATTTGAAGTTGCTATTCAAATTATCTATGCCCCTCTTGATTTTATAAACCTCTATAAGGGTGCCCTTCAACCTCCTACACTGCAGTGAAAAGAGTGCCAGCCTATCCAGCCACTCCTTATAACTCATGCCCTCCAGTACTGGCAACATCCTCGTAAATCTTTTCTGAACCTTCTCCAATTTAATAATATCCATACTGTAACAGGGCAACCGGAACTGTACACAGTTCTCCAAAAGTGGCCTCACCAACATCCTATACGACTTAAACATAACATCCTAACTCCTATAATTTTATAAAATCATGAGGGGCATAGATAATGTCAATAGCAAAGGTCTTCGCCCTAGTGCGGGGGCTTTCAAAACAAGGGGGCATATTATTAAGGTGAGAGGAGAAAGATTTAAAAGAGACCTTGACGGCAACTTTTCACACAGAGGGTGATTTATATGTGGAATAAACTGCCAGAGGAAGTGGTAGATACAAGTACAGTTACAACTTTTAAAAAGACATTGATACAGGTACGTGAATAGGAAAGTTTTAGAGGGAAACAAACCAAACACAGACAAGTGGGACTAGTTTAGTTTGGAAAACTTGTTCGGCCTGGACTAATTGGACCAAAGGGTCTGTTTCTGTGCCGTATGACTCTAAGTTTTTGTACTTCTCTTTGGTGAGTTTTGACAAAAGGTTGAAGTTTTCCTCTAAATGTATCAATCACATGCTGATATTCTCCCTGCATGATTACAAAGATTTGTTCCATATAACTCACTTCTGCCTGTGCAGGTGAGGCATCATTCATCCTGCCTGAAGCTTCATTGGTCTTGAGTTTGTTTTGAAGCTTTGTGCCACCTTTCTTGCATGATTGAAACTGTTTTGAATTTCATAATTCTGTATCTCAGATCCTGTGGTCACTGTAATGGGTGTAAAAATTTTGGAAGCTACACTTATTTTCATTTCTTACTGGAATGGCACAAAATTTTTATTTGCTTCTCAGCAGGGATCTGGCTGTTTACTCTGGGAGAACTTCTCCCTGTGAGAGTATGTCTCGGGCAGATTCTTTGCAACAAGTGGACAACTTTGTTTCTTCAAAATAAAAGCCGATTCTTCTTGAAAGAGACAACGGGTTTTGATGAACAGAGGTTATTGAATCCAAAAGAACAGGAAGGTTCAAAGTTTCAAGTTTGAGTAAATAAACAACTTTAGTGCTGGTTTCCTGCTCTGTGACTACATTCTGACAGAACAAACCACTGTCTAGAATTCACCTTTCTTTGCCCCTTTCTTTTCCCGCTGTTTTAAATTTCTGTTTTCAGTGTAATGAAGAGACTGCCCCACTCTTAGTGTCTGTCACTGAAGGATGTCTAAGACATTATACAAGTTACCCTCAAAAAGGATCATAATGATTGGGAATTACATACACAGTCTCCATAATCTCTTTTCCATTGCAGTGGTGTAGCATACCCCTTATTTTAATTTGTGTACATCCTAAATCCCGATGTTTGATGGAAGACAGTCTGAGGATTCCTGGCCTCAACCGTGATGTAGAAACCAAAAGGATTCAATTTTAAAACTAGTTTATTTTCCTTTTACTTTAGTCACTGCAAACCAGAATTTCGTGTCATCAAAGGGCTTGTCACAACCCCTCAGGAAAAATTCACCCTGCCCCTCTATGTCCCCAACTGCTGAGTCTCTTGCAGACCATTTTGGTTTGTGTTTGGTTTTCCGTGTTGCCACTGCAAACTCTGAACTTACAACTGTCTATGGGTCAGTTTGGGTTCCTATCATTGGCGTTGCTTCAAGGCTTGGACTTCACCCTGCTTCCTTGCACACCCATTATTTTCTAAGTCTCATATCCTCCTAATCTCTTGTAAGTACTTTCATTTTTATATTACTTTCCTTACTGGGCTGATGAGCAATGGGAAGAAATTAATCACGTACTCTCCATGGGCTACTTCCTAGGCTTTCTTCAGCTTCTGCATGGGCTTTCCCATTCTGCGGTTTAGTTACTAGGTATGTCACAAAGACTATCGGTAGCCAGCCTCAACCACCGCTGGGCTTCACTTTTGGTATTTTCTCCACCTCTGGATTTGGATTGCTGGGCTGGCCTTGTGCTTTGCTGCTGTTGGGCTTCAGCTCAGGCTCTGACTGCCCATCTCTGGCTGTGTGGGTCTCATCATCAGTGCCACCATGTAGTAATGTGAGCTCCACTTCTTGTAAGTGAACGGACTCAAGCTTTATTGAGCATAAAATAAAGGTTAAAATAAAATAAAGAACAGATTCCTGCGGACCAAGGCTTCAGTTCCATGTGATCTGATGTTGCAATAATAGAATTCCTTTCACAAATACTTAGTGGCCACACATAAAGTCAAGGTTTGATCCCTTTGCTTTGCAATTACTTATTAGCACACAAGCTGTGTTTTATTATATAGGTGTATTACTTTTTATTTGTGCTTTATGACTGTCTTTTCATTGTTGAGAGCTCTTGAAACTCATCAACATTTGTCCATTGACCAATTTATCACCAGAGTTTAAAGGTTAAAAGTCTTTCAGCATAAATATTTTGTGCTGCAAAACCTCATAACAGTACTTTGCAATATTTTGAGGGATGTAACCACCTCTGAACATTGTGGTTCTTGGTCCTATGTAGCATAATCCTGCACACATTTGTTTAGATTTCATGATTTCCACACTGAAACCCATGACATTTCTGAAACCTGACCTGCTAAACCTCAAATGGCACTGATGATTATGCGATAAGTTTTAAGGTTGTAACTTAAAGCTATATAAATCAAATCTGTACTGAGCAGGATATAACCTTACATGTATTCCAGACAATCAAGTGTGTGTGTGTGTGTGTGTGTGTGTGTGTGTGTGTGTGTGTGTGCGTGTGTGTGTGCGTGTGTGTGTGAATAAATAGTGAACAATCTCCTGTTATTTCATAGTCTATATGAGGATTAGTGACTAATCTTTCGCATAGCATCTATCATCAAGAAGTGAAGACAAATTGCCCAGGACCATGGAACCCCTCCTCCCCTAACTGCTAATAATCCAGTGGGTATCTCAGAGGGAAGAACCCAACAATCATTCCTATTCTGGCCGTGCCTCTTCTTTTCAGGCTGTCAGAGTGATGCAGAACTGATCTTGTGCCAACTCTTCTCTTTCTGTGTTACAACAATGCCTGTATTTCATTGGTTGTAAAGTATTTTTGAACATCCTGACTAGGTCATAAAAGGTACAACATAAATGCAAGCTCTTTCCCACACTGGGCTGGGGTGAAGGGCAATTAGACACTGACTAGCGATTCCTGCTGGAGGAGTGTTGGCTGCTTGAGCTTGTCTTTTAGATGAGGGGTCGATGACAAAGGTCTACAGCATCATTCACAAAGAGTTGGTGAGTTCTCCCAGCGCGCTGCCAACATTTACCTCACCAGCAAAACTTCCCATTTCCACACGATCCCCCCCGCCCTCAAAAAAGTCAATTATCTGGCCATTTAGCTTATTATGGTTTGTGACATTTTAACTGTGTGCAAATCATCTGCCATCCTTGTCTGGAAAACAGAACAGAATGCAACTTGGAAGTAATTAATTGCCTGCCATTGAGAGATCCTGGTCAATATACAAGTTTATTTCTTTGAATCAGGTTCTAAGATCACTAGATTTGTGCTGTCCTCATTTGTATTTTGTAATTTGTCAACAGACTTGCAGGTATACTGTCCACAGATCTGGACTCGGACTACAGAAGACAGTTCTAACAGCATTCAAGAAGGGGGAAGCTCTTGAAGCCTAAAATAGGCCGCTAACATACACTTTCTGGGCTAAGCCATGTAGAAAAGCCACTTGGACTAAACACAGCAGGGTTTCCGGGGCTACAGAACTGTGACCCAAAATGAGATAAAAGAAAATTGCTAGGTAGCTTAGTCAAGGCTATTTAACCTGAGAGAACCCACATTCCAATGAGGGGATACAGCCTTCGAGAGTTAAACCATCTGTTGCTTCTTGTACTAAACAAAGTGGAAAATGGCTCAATTTATTATCCCAATTAACACAGTGACTGGATTGTAATTAATGTACCATGATGAAGATGCCCTTGAGATTTTTATTTTTCTTGAAAACTCTCTATCATATAATTAACTACCGGCATCAAATAAATTGCGTGCTTAGCTACTCAGCCTGCTCCCGTTGTCAGCACAAAGATTGTAATCTGTGAGTCACTGGAGACTCATTAATTTGGGACATTGCTTTTGCATGAATTCACTATACAGTCTCCCTTGCCTGTACTCAGCCAGAGTGAAATCACGTTTACAGCCCATCTGCATGCTACATGAAGAAAAACTGCCATCCCACATCAATAAAACCAGCATTGTTTAGAAGTCAAGGTTTTAACAGCTGTTCGCGACTTGGTGTCACAAAACAATTATTTAACTAGTAATGCTTGCTGACTCATTAAGCAGTGTATCTCTTTTTATATAGCACTTGAAATAGAATCTCAGCTAGAGGATTGATGGATGCAGGTGGCTCTGCAGACTTCTGTATGTTCTTTTCTCCCACCACTCCCCTCCATGTCTTTGGCCTCTGACCTAGTCTAAATTTGAATCCTATTTTACTGTCTAAGAGGTGAATAGGATTTTCTGGGTAATAAACTAGGTTAGTGCTGAGAACTTAAATGTGTCAGCCACTCAATGCAATAGTCAGTAACAATGTTGCCTGTTTATAACATGAAACCTGACGGTGGCTAGCTGAACTATTGCTTATATAATAACACTCACTAACAACAACAGAAGATGTAAAACACCCTTAAGACCATAAGACATAGGAGTAGAAGTAGACCATTCAGCCCATCAGGTCTGCTCTGCCATTCAATGAGACCATGGCTGATAGAGTCATAGAGTTGTACAGCACAGAAACAGACCCTTCAGTCCAACTCGTCCATGCCGACCAGATATCCTAAATTAATCTAGTCCCATTTGCCAGCATTTGGCCCATATCCCTCTAAACCCTCCATATTCATATAATATGCTGTCATTGTACCAACCAGCACCATCTTGTCTGGCAGCTCATTCCATACACACACCACCCTCTGCGTGAAATAAATGCCCGTCAGGTCCCTTTTAAATCTTTCTCCTCTCAGCTTAAATTTATGCCATCTAGTTTTGGACTTTGTTACCTGGGGAAAACACCTTGGCTCTTCACCTTATGCATCCCCCTTGTGATTTTATAAACCTCTATAAATTCACCTCTCAGCCTCCAATGCTCTGGGAAAATAGCCCAGCCTATTTAGCCCCATCCTGTAGCTCAAACCCTCCAACCCTGGCAGCATTCTTGTAAGTCTTTTCTGAACCCTTTCAAGTTTAACAACATCTCTCATATAGCAGGGAGACCAGAATTAAACACGGTATTCCGAAAGTGGCCTAACCAATGTCCTGTACAGCCACATAAGGATCACCCAGCTCCTAAACTCAATACACTGACCAATAAAGGCAAGCATACACTGCCTTCTTCACTACACTGTCTACCTGCAATTCTACTTTCAAGGAACTATGAACCTGCACCCCAAGGTCTCTTTAATTGGCAAAAGGACCCTGCCAAAACGTGTAAGTTTTGCCCTGATTTGCATTTCTAAAATGCAACATCTAACTCTTACCTAAATTCAACGCCATCTGCCACTCCTCAGTTCATGGGCCCATCTGAACAAGGTCCCATTGTAATCTGAGATAACCTTCTTCACTTCTTCATTCATCTTGATAATCCAAGGAATTCCTCCTCATTTCTGTCTTAAATGTACAACGCCTTAGTCTGAGATTATGCCCTCTAGACCTGCACTCTGCCACAAGGGGAAACATCAATTCCCCTAACAATCTTGTATGTTTCAATAAGGTCACTTCTTATTCTTTCAAATTCCAAGAGTACAGACCCATCTACTGAACATCTTCTCATAAGCCAGTCACACCATGCCCGATATCAGCCTAGTAAACCATCCCTGGACTGCCTGCAATGGCCACCTAATTTTCCTTAGATAAGGGGCCCAAAACTGTTTACATTATTTCAGATATGGTCAGACTAGTGCCTTGTATTGTTTTAGCAAAGCCACCTCACTTTCGTGCTCCATCACCTTTGAAGTAAAGTCCAACATTCTATTTGCCATCTCTATTTAACCATTGAACATGGTTGCTAGATTTTTGTGATCCATGCATGAGGACTCCCAAATCTCTTTGTGCTCTAGTTTTCTGCAGTCTTTTTCCATTTAAATAATATGTAGCTCCTCTTTTCTTCCTGCCAAAGTGCATAACTTCAAATTTTCCACATTATATTCCAACTGCCTAGTCTTTATCCTGTCACTTAACCTGTCTATATCCCTCTGCAGACTCTAAGTCATCCTCACTACATGCCTTTTCATCAATTTTTAAAGTCATCTGGAAGCATGGCTACATACTGATCACCTAGGCACTACACAGGAACGTTATCAAACAATGTTCAAGCATTGTGCCACATGAAGGGATATTAGGGTAAGTAATGAAAAACTTAGAGGAAGAGAGAGAGAGAGAAGAGGTCTAGGGCCTAAATATCTGAATGTTCAGTTTCTAGTGGCAGAGTGATGAAAATTGGGGGTAATCAGGAGACCAACGCTGGAGGAGTACCACTGCAATCTTGCAAAAATTAATTGTGAGAAGTGGTCTGAAGTATTTGGCAAGTGATTAGACATGCTACAAATCCAAGCTTTTCTTGTTTCTAGAGAGCATTCCTTCGCTAGCCATGAGTTCTTTTTCCTTTATTCAGTAGTTCTTGCAAAAGGAGTATGAAGTGCTGAATATTGTGGTGTACTTGTTTCTGTTTGTGAATTAGAATTAGCTGATGCAGGAAAATATACCCAGCAGAGAAGTAAAATGTACTTACTTAAAAACAAAATACATATTTCTCTCCATAAAATTGGTATTCCGGAGTCTCTCAAGGGCAACTAGCAATGGACAAAAAATGCGAGCTCGGCCAACAACACCACATCCCATGAGTCAATAAAAAAATTTGATGGAGTGAGGAAATGTCCTAGAGTTTCAATTGGAATGCTGAACCCTGACTATATTGATAGTCCATAATCAGCAGTGCCCTGAAAAAATGACACAAATGCCTGTTTGTATCCTTTCTCCAGAGATTATTTTCAAGTTACAGCCAAGATTTTGGGGGAATTGCATCCCTTTTAAGCCCAAGGAGGTTGAGGGGTGACCTTACAAAAGTTTCTGAAATCATGAGGGGCATAGATAAGCTGGACAGCATTGGTCTTTTCCCTAAGATGGGGGATTTCAAAACTAAGGGTTATATTTTAAGATGAGAGGAGAAAGATTTAAAAAGGACATGACGGGCAACGTTTTTACACAGAGAGTGGTTAGTGGGTGGAATGAACTGCCAGAGGAAGTAGTAAATGCAGTTACAATTACAGCGTTTAAGAGATATGTGGATTAGTACATGAATAGGGAAGGTTTGGAGGGATATGGGCCAAATGCAATCAGGTGGGACTAGTTTCGTTTCAGAACATGGTCGGTGTGGACTAATTAGACCAAAGAGTCTTTTGTAATACTGTATAACTCTATGACTCTATGAAAAGAAATCACCAGTGGTGTTAAGAGATAGTTTAACACTGTGAACTCTGTTTTGTAGAGTACGAAGGCCATTATTCATTGTTTAATTTGCTTCTTAGGTTTCTGATGTCTCTTACAACATCTTGAGTCTTAGTTATTGAGTGTTGAAGGTTACCAAATAGTGCACCTTCAATGAGTTGCCATTTATGTTTTCTATTTGAAGGTGTAAATTTTAGAAGTAGCATGTGTAACATTAAAAATAAGAAAAAGTCAAAATATATATGGGTAGATAGTTCAGTCTGTCAGTGCTGCAATGTTAGAATTGCTGTTGTGTGAACTTAGGGCCAGAATTATCATCTGCACAGCAGATTCCAGTCCTCATTGTATCTTAAGTTTGAAACACTTCCAAAAGGAATTAAAAACTTGTTTGGTGATACTTCTCCGTAATAACACACAGACTCCAAACTTCTCCCCTTCCCATCATAACTGAATCAGGAGTGCACAAACTCTGGAAATGGGAAAATATATCTTGGTTGGGAAAATGCACAGTGGAAAATAATTTGGGCGAAATGAGGGAAGAACAGAAAATAAATATGATATTGAATGTGTAGCCACTGACCATGGGGTGTATTTTAAAATTGCTTTCTTTGCAATGAAGCTGGTATCCAGGCTGCTTATTCCTGCAGAAAACACCTGATCTTCATGTTTCAATTACAGATGGCTGATCCGCAACTTCACACTTGGGTAGCAAGCTGAAAATCTACCCCTGTAATTATGATGCCAAACTATATCATCTTGTTACACTTTCAAACTCTGCCTCCCAAATACCTGTCTTCTCTCTTGGAAATAGGAATAACTGTTACATGGAGTATATATCACAGAAACTGGCCATTCACCCCTGCTGGGTCTGTGCCAGTATCTTTATTCTCTCTCACCTTATTTTATCTAATCAATTCATTAACATACATGTATGTGAATTTTAAAGAAAGAAATAACTTGCATTTTTATTGTGTCTTTCACATTCTCAGGGTCTCCCAAAGTACTTTATCGTCAATGTATGACTGTTTGACATACTGTGGTTAGAAAATGTAGCTGCCAGTTTGTGCACAGCAAATTACCACTAATAGCAATGTGGTAATGTCCAAATAATCTGGGTTTTTATTAGTGATGTTATTGGACAGATAAATATTTGCCTCCATAATTGAGTTGTTAAGTAAAACAAAATTATTGCAAATAGTACTTAATAATATAAAGATTGATTTGTTTTAGTAATTGATTCTGAAAAAGTGATGATGCACCCTTATTTTGTTTTGCCTGTTTTCAGACCTGTTACTTCTGGACACTGGCATGATATTGTGAAGTAAACAGGATGGAAATAGCTTGCATTTATCTAGGATTATAGAAAAAGGAACAGCAAAACTATATCTCAACTCCATTTTCCTCAACTCCTGCCTTTGAGTCTTGTCCCTTGATACCCTTACCTAGTAGCATTCTGTCAATCCTGTCTCCAATTTTTCCACAACCTTTCGGGAAGAGGATTCTAGGTTTCTGTAGCTATATATGTACTACAATATCACACCCTGAGGATATCCCAATGCTCTAGGTTTTAAAATGGATGGCGCTTTGAACAATGAATAAGCTACTGCATGCAATTTTTATATATAAAAGTAAATGTTGTGTTGCTCTGTTATCTAGCTGCTGCTGGGCACTTTTCTGACGCCCTTGGATGAACCTCAACTGCACTCGATGGAGTGAAACTTTAGACACATTCTAGGGGAGTCACCTCCTTTGGTCGCTTAGCAGGGGATCCTACAGCCTTACCTCGCTGTCTCCAAGGTGTCCTGGTGATATCATAAATCTGAGATGCTTTAACCAGCCTTAGCCAAGCTTTCCAAGAAAGAATTCAGTGAAATCACATCAAAAAACCCTGACTTTCTTTCACAGTTCATTTGTTTTTTGTTCAGATTTTATTTGTTTCATGTAAGTTACGTTCAGAAGATATTGCACACTCTTGCTAAGCAAGTGAAAGCAACAGATTGTGTACGCAGAGCCTGAGAAGATGAAGACGCTAGAGCAAAAAGGGGAAAATGTTGATTTGATTTGATTTATTATTGTCACATTTACTGTGATACAGTGAAAAGTATTGTTTTCAATGCTAACCAGACAAATCATATCTTGCATAAGGACATTAGGGTAACAGAACAGAATGTAGAATATAGTGTTTTAAAGCTACAGAGAAGGAGCATTCATAAGTCTGGTAACAGTGGGAAAGAAGCTGTTCTTAAATCTGTTGGTACGTGATTTCAAACTTTTGTATCTTCTGCTTAATGGATGGGGGTGAGAGGGGTCTGTGTTGGTTGCTTTCCCAAGGCAGTGGGAAGTGTAGATGGAGTCAATGGAAGGAAGGCTGGTTTTCATGATGGACTGGGCTGCGTTCACAACTCTTTACGATTTCTTGCCATTTTGGGCAGAGTATTTGCCATACCAAACTGTGATGCATCTGGATAGGATGCATTCTGTGATGCATTTATAAAAATTGGTGAGAGTCAGTGAAGTTGAGGCATTGGTGGGCTTTCTTGACTATAGTGTCAATGTGGATGGATCAGGACAGATTGTTGGTGATATTTACTCCTAGGAATTTGAAGCTGTCCATCAGCACCGTTGATACAGACAGGAGTGTGTTGTCCACTCTGCTTCCTGAAGTCAATGACCAGTTGTAGTGTAATCAACAAATTTGTCATTGGAGTCAGAGCTGAATTTGGTCACACAGTCTTGAGTGTGGCAATAGTTAGAGAAAGGAGAATTGTAGAGGCTGGAGCATTGGATTATGCCAGAATGCAAGAACAGCCACATCTACAAGTAGAAACCAAGACACTTTAAGGAAACTTTCATCTGTGATACTCATCAGAAATATCAGTCAGACTTGAAATATGATGTTGGCCGTAGATCAGAGGAATGTAGTCCAAAAAAACTGGAATAATGAGCCACCTTCGATGTGTTATGTAAATGAAAAAGTGCAATTGCCTCCCTTAAGTGAGCTACCTGGACCATTAATAGGTATTGCCTTCAAAACTGATATTCAAGAGTATGAAGAAACATTTTGGAAAAATGCATATATGTTAATTTTGGTTTTGAGGAATTTGCAGGCAATACTAAGGATGTAGAGAATGATTAGTAGTTACCATACAGTAAAAATTTTAAATCAGAGATAAGTGAAGAAGATGAAGTTTTTTGATTATAATAATTTTCTGTGAACTTGGGTGTCTATGTTTCATGTTTGTGGATCAAAATTGTTACAGTATTTAAAATAATTGTGTGAAAGAAGTTAATGAGGGGAATGTTGAACAAAATATGTTGGATATTCAGTTCATATGCCTGAAGGTTGAATGTCCCAGCTTATTGCATCAGAAGCCTTTATCTTTTTTCACATGTTATTTTAAATTTTCAATTGTTTACTTCATGGACATAGGAAAGCTACAGTATTATCACTGATCTTCAACCACTGATCTCCTGCAGATAACAGTCAAATCAATGTGAAGATTAGCATATTTCACAGCATAGCCGATATGAAATAGGAACAGCGGTAGACCATACAGCTCCTCATGTTTGCTCCCCTCGTTCAGTATGATCAAAGCTGAGCTTTGATTTGAACACTACTTCCCTGCCCATCCTCATAACCCTTGATAACATTCGAGTCCAAAAATCTCAGCCCTGAATGTACTCAAAGTGCAACATCCACAGACAGCTGGAGTGCTGACATCAAATCTTATGCACATTACTCCAGGTGTGATCTCAACAAAGCCCTGCACAATTACAGAAAGATGTCATTATCATTGAAAAAAAGGCTACTACACTGTCAGCTCTAGAAATGCATGTCCCTTGAAGATTAAATCAGACCAGTTCCACAGTTGAATCAGAGCAGGTGATGCTCATTGGATTTTGTATTCTGCTGTGATAGTGGAGGAGCTCCGGTGGTACAATGGTAGTGTCCCTACTTCAGGAGTCCTATCTGGTCCAGTGGTGTGAAATAACATTCCTGAACAGCTTGTTAAGAAAACATACTGAGGTAAGTGCAGGGGCTCCTGTGGTATAATTGTAGTGTCCTTACCTCTGAGTCAGGAGACTTGGGTTTGAGCCCTACCTGATAATGAGGTGTGCAATAACATATCTGAACCGATTGTTTAGAAAATATGGTGAGGTGGTGGTAAGGTAGCCCAGGCTGAAATCCCACCAGATCTAGAGGAATGCAATAACATCTCTGAACCAGATGATTAGAAAATGTCTGGTGCAGTGGAAGAGGGCTATCGAAGGTGGTAGTGTTTGATACCCACCCTCTCAGAGGTGTGTAAGAACATCTCTGAACAGGTTGATTAAAAATATAAGATTTGAAAATCCCTCTTCAACTTCATTTTAATTTAATCCCTTCCCTTATCCCCTCCCTTATTATTATTGGAGGCATAGTGGCTCAGTGGTTAGCACTGTTGCCTCACAGCGCCAGAAGCCCAGGTTCGATTCCACCATTGGGTGACTGTCTGTGTGGAGTTTGCATGTTCTCCCCGTGTCTGCGTGGGTTTCCTCTGGGTGCTCCAGTTCCTCTCACAGTCCAAACTTGTGCAGGCTAGGTGGATTGGCCATGCTAAATTGCCCGTAGTGTTCAGGGCTGTGTAGATTAGATGGGTTATAGGAGGATGGGTCTGGGTGGGATGCTCTAAGGCTCAGTGTGGACTTGTTGGGCTGAAGGGCCTGTTTCCACACTGTAGGGTTTCTATGATCTCCCCTTTTGTTTTGTTTTTGTTGCAGCGCCCCTAGTGGGTAGTGCTTAGTAACTGTCCCCTTAGTTAGTAACACAGCTGATTTGGCAGTGGTTTATGTATAAAAAAAACTAGATCATTATTAGTGATTTATCAAAAAAAAATCTGAAGTCTTAGGGCTTTTGTGGCACAGTGGTAATATCCTACCTCTGAGCCAGAAAGCCAAGGTTGAGTTCCTACCTGCTCCAGAGATTCGTCATAACATGTGTCAACATGTGTTGAATATAAAAAAAGACGTGTTGATGGCTACCTTAGTCATGCTCCCTGGGGTTTGTAATTCCCAACTGCTTGTCTGTTTTCTGTAGTTATGCTTGTGTCCAAGTTTCCTTGGAGAGGGAGCATGTGGTGTCCACCAGTCCCCTTGAAGCTTTCAGAGAAAGAGAGGTGGGCACTGCAGGGACTGGTGTGCATTATCTCTCCCTCTAACACTATTTTGAATTTGTTCCCTCCCTTCTTTTCCCCATCTTTTTGGATTTTTTTGTTATTTTCACATTGTGCCTGTGGGCAATGTTTGTAACTTGTAAGTTGTTCACTGGATGTAAAATATAAGACAAGAAAATGAGCCAGCATCTGCTGTAGTGGTGGGTGGACTTCTGGACAGGACAAGGGTCTAGAAGAGAAAGATAGAGACTGGTGTTCATTCAACTATAGATTTACAATTAAAACCTTATAAATATCTGAACGTTTTTGGCTGCTAACTACAACATATGGCTATTGGCCTGCTAAACACATACATGCCATTAGGGATTTTAATTGAATGTTCTGTAGTAATTCCTCATTTAACATTATAGTTTAGCTTCTAAAAAAGCAATGTTAACTGAAACAATGTCAAGAAAGTATGATTATCTCATTACAAACAATGCAAAATCTTTTGTGAGGTTTTGCGGGTCAAAGAAACATAAAATGTTAAACTTTGTAGTTTATATTGCTAAATTTCAATACTTGAATTGAAGTAACTTCCAAATGACATAAATTTAAAGATGTAACATAAATATAGTACATGGTTTCTACTTATCTCCCACTCACCACTCCTCCCTACCTCTGCATTTCTCTCTCTCAGCCCTCTGGCTTATTGTTGATAGTGGTCCCTGACCCCCTGGCTAAGTGACCACACTCCCTCTCAGCTTTCCAACCTTCCCGCCGGCCAGTACTCCCATTCACTAAACTCCATTTCAGTCAACTCTTGTTTGCCAATTCTCCCATTCACCCACGCTCCTGATCACTGACCCTCCTCTGGGCCACCCCTTCTGCTGACCTTTCCTCTCCTGAGCATGTGCCTTGAGTGAGGCCTCAGACAATGATGTGAGAGGCAGATGTAGAGCAGCACTGAGGTACAGCACTGCAGGGATCAGCTGGAGAGATGGTGAATGGAAAGGTTGACCAGCGAGAAGGCCAGCTAAGAAGAGCCAGACAGTAGAATGGTCAGTGACTAGGAGGGTCAGCCAGCAAGAGGGTCAGCGAGTGGGGGAGAGGTGGATTTGGAAAGTTGACGGGGGTGGGGAGGTGAAGGGTTCAGCAAGTGGCAGAGGCCATAGCAAAAAGCTGCTGCATGGTGCATTCAACTCTGTGAGTCTCTCAGCATGAAACAAGGTTGATGCAAATCCACAAAGCTAAACTGCCAATAACATTCCCATTTAAAACATGATATTAACTTAGAATGCCTTAAAACAGGGTAATCTAATGCAAAATAAACCAAAGAACTCCTGATGCTGCAAATCAGAAACAAAAACAGAAATTGTTGGAAAAACTCAGCTGGTCTGGCAGCACGTGTGGAGAGAATGAAGAGTCATTGGACCTGAAACATTAACTCTGATTTCTCTCCACAGATGCTGCAAATTTCCAGCAATTTCTGTTTTTGTAACCTAAAGCAAAGATTTACTGGATCTCCTTGTTCAATTTGTGTTTTATGTGTATGATCTCCCAAATCCCTATGAAGGCTAACATTTAATATTTTCCCACCTTTTTAAAATAACTCTGATTTTCTATTTCTTCCAAACTTTATTTCTCATGTGATACTCCATCTGCCGCCTTTTGTCTACTGTATGTAATCCTTTACCAGCTCTTATTTTTCCACTTAGCAGTTTTTCTTTATTCATTAAGGGGTTGAGGGCGTTGCTGGCTAGGCAGCATTTATTGCCTATCCCTGATTGCTCAGAGGGGAGTTCAGAGTCAACCACATTGCTCTGGGTTTGGAGTCACATGTAGGCCAAACCAGGAAAGGATGGCAGCTTCCTTTCCTGAAGGGCATTGGTGAACCAGATGGGTTTTTCCCGACAATCAACAATGGATTCATGGTTATCATTAGATTCTTAATTCCAGATATTTTATTAAATTCAAATTCCATCATCTGCTGTGGCGGGGTTAGAATCTGGGTCTCCAGAACGTTATCTGGGTCTCTGGATTCACAGTGCAACAATAATACTAGTAGGGCCATCACCTTTCCCCTATCATCAACAAACTAGGATGTAGTATACTTGGTCCTTTCATCTATTATAAATTGGAAACAGTTGAGACCCTAACACTGATTCTTGTGACAGCCTGACAACCTGAAAATTATCCTTTTATTTCTACTTTGTTCTGTCTTTAATCAATGTTCTGCCCATGACATCCATCATATTGGCCCCATAAGTGCTTATCTACATTAACAAAGGCCTTTTGAAAATCCAAATAAACCACATCCCTGGTTTCTTCTTATCTACCCTGTTAGTTATGTTCTCTAAAAACTGTAGTGAATTGGTCAAATTTTATTTCCCTTTAAAAAATACACAATGTTGACTCTGCCTTATCTGATTATTTTCTAAGCTCCTGGTTACTTCCTTGTTGATGGATTCCATCACTTTCCTAACACCTAATGTCTGGCTAACCAGCATGCAGTTTCTTACTTTCTCAGCCTCCTGTTTGGTAAATAATCAATGCTTTCCTCAATAACCATTGCCATCATCACCAGAGACTTTCTTTGTTCTTGATCCATTTCACTAGCCAATTAAACCTCTACAGAGACAGCAGCCTGATAATCATAGATTTAACCAAAGCTCCAAGCCCCTTTCCAGTACTGATATTTTAAACAAATTACCATGCACCTCCATGTCTCATCGTGACACCATGATGGAATGAGCAAACATCACAAGACAATAGAATTGTACTTGACCAGTGTCCAATTTGTTGCCACCAACATTTGCATTCACATCTTTCGGAAGGCAATTTGCTACTTTTCATGGAAATTGGATGGACCAGTGCTACCCTGTGAACTAATCTGTAAGTATCAGAAATTCTTATCAATGGCTGTTGAGTGTGCCAGTAGATTGAATCTCTGATAAAGTACATAAAGCAAACACTTTTCACATTTCTGTAAGTTGTTGCATCTGGTTCTGATTCATTTTCTGAAAGCAATTTTTTCCAATTCTTTGAGGAAAGAAAGACATGCCTCGGAAAAATCACATGCCCTTTAGTTAGTGAGTGCTTTTGTTGTAGTCTTTGTGGTATTACAGAATTTGTAAGCATTATGGTTTAAGGATTGTACTAGTCACACGGCAAAGCTATTCACAAAGATTCCTCATTCAAACACAGCTCATAGAATCTTTGAAAATGCTCACCAGCTTACTCAAAGTGATGAACACATTGAAGATGTTACAGCACAAAATCTTAGTTTATACTCTCTTAGATAAAATTTGCATCAAACCTGAAGGCTTGCTGTTCATGACTATAAAGTGCAACATTCAACGATTAATAAATCTTCTATTGTCACATATCTTTCTTATTCCATGCATTTTGATTTTTTTCTCTGTTAACTGCACAATTGACCTGTTATCAATAAAAATCTACAAAGCTGCCTCCTAAGCCCCATTTCTGTAATTATTAATTTGCTAATTCTTGCCCTATTAGTGTAAGTTTGTCTCCAGAGATGTCTAGTTGAGTGTACTGACCAAGCAGGTCTGTGTGTCTTAGGCCTCATTAGATAAAGGCGCTTCTCCCAAAGGACTGGAAGACAACAAAGCAGCATGCAGCATAGACATCTGTGTGTGAATTTTCTCACTGTGCCTACAGTCCATCACAGTCACATTGTCATTGTTTTGCACAGTTTCTCATTCCACTTTTCAATATTAGCACCAGAAGTGACTTTTGAATGCATGGGAACTGAACAGACAAGAAAAGCGGATGAGTCAATGTGTATAGTAGAAAATATAGCAGCTAAAACAACTGAACCTTTGAAGCTGAGCAACTATGAGTTGAAAAAGCACTCTGATCCGTAAGTGAGAAAAGCAATGACTAACTAACAGAAGAATGTATATTAAGCAAACTAGGTTGTTGTAAAAGGACAGATCCATTCTGCTGGTTTCTGACCTTACTCAGCCTGAGCTTTTTGGATAAGTTCTTTGAAGTTTACTGGAGACAGCATTTGCCTGTTTTTAATGGTGTTTTTCAGTTCTCCATAGTAGTGTGCATCAATCTCTTAGAAACATAATCAAAGGACAGTGTTTGAGTTTGTGTGAGAGGTTGAGAGGAAGCAAATTTAGGGCATTGACAATCAGCATCATGGCCCCATGTACAAAGGGAAAAAATGGAAATTTGAGCTAAAAGCAAAAATTGTTGAAAATATAGGCTGAGTTTATCGACATCCGTAAGAGTAGAAGATATAGGTTAATGTTTCAGGAAGAACTACTTTGCAGAGGATTTCTTCCTAGTGCTACATTTCATGAAATCATAAGCGCATGCTTTACAAACTAGTCTATGATTTTGCTATACTTGCCACACACAGGAAAACCTGTATTTTCTTAAGTAAGAAACTTAACAGGTAAGAATTGTGATGTTCAATTGGTTAAGATGCTAATCACAGAATGTTTAAAGGCTTGTTTTTGCTGTAGCTTGATGTAATTATGAATTATTGTCCATGTCTTCAGCAAATGTACATGTCAGGGTAAATAATAGTGTTGCAATTTATCCCTTTCAATGATCTGTAAGAAGGTCAAACCACCAACAGAAGGAGGGTAAATAATTCAAAGGGTACGACCAGATCAATGTTGAATATGTCCTCGGGTAGCTTCAGAATGGCACAGAATCACAATCATCATCAGATCATTGGAACAGTTTTTGAAATAAACTAGAATAAGTCATGTAAAATGCAAATTGAGAAGTTCTTACAGTAAAATTGCACAAATTTCAATGGTAGCTGCACAAGGCTAGATGAGTGTGCTGGGAAGCAACAGCATATGAAGCAGAATGTTATAACATAATGTTGTCAAGTTTACTGCAATAGTTACAGCAGAATTATTGGCTGTAAAACCAATGTGTGTGCAGTTTCGAAGTATAGTAAATATCCAGATTCAACATGCTATCACAGAATATCTGTAACACGTAATGTAACAAAATGTAATTTCACAAGAAACCCTGTAGTATCTTTACCATTAAATGATTTTAGCCAATGAGTGTCAACTTGTTGCTCCTAAACCATGAATACCATCACAATTATGCTTGTTTCTGCCCTTAGTTTGCATTGTTAGCCAGAACATGCCACATGTGCACCTTACCTAGTTAGAGCACTCAGCAACTATTTTTCCCTCAGTGTTCTCCAATTTAACATGAGCCAAGTCTGCTGGTCCGACTTGCTGGGTCCACCAGCAGCTATATTTTTCAATTCATTTATATGTTGTTTTCTTCTCCATTCTAAATGTTCTGACTTGCTGGGTGAGGTTGCAAGAGTGCTGGAAGATTGCTGCTATCTAATGAAAGTTTCCATTCTCCGTGTATGAGCTAAGACTGTGATCATCAACAGAATTATCTGAACACTAGGGAGGGAGAGGCTCAGAGCCCATGCCTATCCTTAAATTATGTGGAGACACTGGCGTTAGACTAGGGTGGACAAAATCGGAAGTCACACAACACCAGGTTATAGTCCAACAGGTTTTTTTGAAATCACAAGCTTTCAGAGCACTGCTGCTTCATCAGGTGACTTTGTCACTTCACCCGACGAAGGAGTAGTGCTTCAAAAGCTTACGATTTCAAATAAACCTGTTGGACTATAACCTGATGTTGTGTGACTTCTGACTTTTATTCTTAAATGCATTAGATGCCAGCTAGGAATGGAAATGCTGTCCAATTGTAATGTATGTTTGAGGTGAACTGACTCAGCACATACCCATGACCTTCCTGGCTTATTTGGCTCAGTACTGCATATAGTGGTATCTTTACTATCTTACCATTGCATGAATTCTAACAGCCAATCCCAAAACCTGCTGTTAAATATTAACTGTCGTGTACAGTTCGTTAAGAAAGTAACAGTTTTGAAGTTGGCACTACAGTTAGTTTTAAGCACCAACATATTCTCTCAAACATCTGAATGGTTTTAATTTGAATGTATTTTACAGTGTCATTTCATAAATTACTATTCACTACCTGTTTATTGTGACATCTGTATCCAGTTTAGGATTGATTATGATTATTATCTGCTGTATTCTAAGAGATTTTAAAACTGATTTTTGGAGGATTAAGATGACCAATTTCTGGTGTATTTTGGGACAGTGATTTGTGCTAATGTAGAACATTCTGGAAGTATTATCAGAATCACGTCCTCAGCAGACACACACATTGCTGCAGGAGACACAGAATATTATCAGAAATGGGACCTTGGCTAAGTTTTCCCTTAGTTAGACACTGGCGACGTATACTGCCCTTCACTGATAACCTACTTGAAACTAGTTACCTCATCAATGAACCACAACTACACCAGTATAACAGTAAAAGCCATTTATTGATTATTTAAACTGATATTAGAATATGACAAACAACATAATTGACAATTTTCTTAACTTTCAATAAGAGAGACCTCGTGTGCCCAGTTTTGTTTTGGATAAAGTTAAGTGAAATAGGGACAGAGACTACTGGGTTAACATTTGCAGGTAAGTTAGAGTTTGATGGTTATTACAAATTAATTGTGAACATGATGCAAATGTTGAGAACACACAATGTTTCACTAATACAGGGCGATTTTTTTCCCCAGAATATTACTGTGCCCATTTTAAAGTATGAATAGCCTGAAATGAAAACAATATTTGTTCTACCTACCTCCTAGTTTTGTTAACAGTGTAGAATCATTCAATCCCAGTTGATCTCAGAATTAGATTTTTTTTCATTCCAAAAATTGAACAGGATCAACAGTTTATTAGACAATAACTGTAAACAAATTATTTTATGTTGAGTTTTGCTTCACTAAATAAGTGTACAGGTAGAAACCCTTGTTACTTGTAAACATTAAAGCATTATGACTGAAATGGTGTGGCAGAGGCTGAAACTGACAGACAAACTTAACTAAAGCACTCTTTTACAAAAAAGGAACAATTATTCATTCATTCATTCATTCAGGTAAACAGTTCCTTTCTTTCACACAGATCAAAATGAAGCACAAAATCATTGTTGTCTGTTACAGTAAAAATAGTAATTTAATGAAAGAGAACAGGGTCTGGGGTCCCAGGATTTCTGGATGACCTACTACATTACAAGACAAATATGGATGAGGAATTCCATTTGCTGTTCTTAACCCATTCAGACAGAGAAATTTTAAAAACTGTAGTTTCCCCCCAAAAACCTGTAGCTTTATCCAAAACAGAATTTGGCATTATTTCTTAAATAATTCCAAGGCACCTGCCTCCATAACAATATTTAGAAGTTTAATCTGCAACTAAAATTGTGGCTTCTATTTTTCTTTCACAAGAGCTGTTCCAAGCATCCTTTTGTTTTTGAGTGTTGCCCAGTTAAAAGTGAACAATTCTGGGCTTTTGTTTCATCGTGACTGTGATTTTTGCTGTTTTAAAGCTATTGTTTTCTTAATTCTTAACAGAGGACCTTTATTTACAAAGCAGTGTATTTGGCTCAGTGTTTGCACTAATCAGCCACCTGTACCAGTTTGTCCCTTGGTTTCAGATTTTGGAACTTTTGTGTTTGATTTTAAAATGTAGCACTGATGCAAATTTAGGGGAAATCATTATCAATAATGTCACAGGAAGTGCTTTCACTGTTCTGTATTTGAATTATGAAACATTATTAAGTTTGATTTGTTTTTTTTAAATACAGAATTAGATTAGCTTTGTTTTCTTTAATATAGAAACTGGACCAAATTATATTTAAAGTGTTTCATTTCATATGGTATTTTGGCACAAAGACCTAATGAACTGACTCTTTTAAAAATGAATGTGCTCATTAAATTTGTAAGCATACAATGGTTTTGTACAGACACAGACAGTAGCAGGTATAAGGTTTGGTTTCTATGCATTTTCACTGTAAAGCTACCAAACCTTAGAATAATAAAAAGATGAAATCTTAGCCAGAAATCTAAGCCCTCTGCGCATTGTATTAGGACATTTTAATAAGTTTCCCTTTCGGGAGCTTTGAATTTATCTGTGGGTAATTTGATTTATTTTGTCTCTGAAATGCATCTGAACAGTTTTGTGTCACTTTCTTAACTAGAGCCGACGCCGACTGTGTCGAGGTTTAGGGGGCGGTCTCTAGTGCAGCTCGATTTTATTGGGGGTGTCTAGCCGATGTTTTGTTGCATTGCTGACTTGCTGCATGACACCCGAGAGCGGTCCATAATCATGTGTAATATCGAGGCACAGTCCACAATCCCGCCGTTAGGAAGTTGTAATGCGCCTGGTGCCGGCTCTTTTTGTTTTGTCCTATCCCCCCAGGTGAATCGGGCTGTCTCCTGCTCGTTCGATCAGAAACAAATCAAACCTCGCTCTTCAGAATAAAAGAAAAGCGAGAACGATAGTTACAGCGAGAATACTGATGCCAGTTCGGAGAGTGTTTTAAACAGCTGATTAACCAAGATCAGAATCATTTCGAAAGGACCTGCCCACACGATCGTTGTGAAACTAAACAGCGCTTGTATAAACACACACTCAACATTAAGCTGAAAGCCGATTCACTGCGAGAATAGAGGCACCCAGTCTCAGTGGATGCTTTGGTCATATATATTTATGTTAACACGTTCATTAAATTGTGTTTCAGAATAGTCAGAACTTCAGCCCCGCGGTGATATCACGGGCAAACCGTGCGCGCGTGTGTCTGTTTTGTTTTTCTCTTTGAGTCGACCCTCAAGTTTTACACACACACACACACACACACACGGCAGCCGATTTAAACTCATAAGCCGCGCTCTATTGTTTAAGGTGAGGGTGACCCGGGGGCGGGATTGCGTGTGAAATGACTGGTAAGTTTCTCCCGGAGTTGTTGTGTGACCCTCGGGTCTGGTGGGGAGTGGGTGATGGGGTCAGAAATGGGTTTGGGGCCGGGGAATGAGGCAGACCCGAGCAATGAGCCCGCGAAAGAAATGCCAGTACTCCGAAATCAAAACGAAAATCCCACTTTTATAGTGAGCTCCTTTAGGGATGAGCTGACGGTTTCTGCTACCCGTGTCTAACGAACATCCACCTGCATCATTCTCAGGGTCGGTGTTTTTGAAAGTTGTTTTGGGCCGGGGTCGGGGGGGGTTTATGCGGGGATCTCTTGTTTATTCTTTCCTGATTAACCCTAGCCCCGTTTCCCCTTTCTGTCTCTTGTTATCCCCTGTTTTGTTTTCCTCCTCTCGCCCCCCCCCCCCTTCATTCCCCAGCTAACTGAACTGTGTTGCTCGGTGAAGGAGGATGCTTTGACTGTGCTGTCAGCTTTCAACATCCCCAGCGCCACCGTCCACGCTCCGATCGCCGGCATCGCCAGCCTCCGGGCAACTTGGGCATTTTACCCTCAACCTCAAGCCAAAGCGACGCTCTCCGCCCGAGCCAGACTGTAAAGAACCGCGCCGTGCCAAGCCCACATTTTTCTACACAGAGGATCCCTCACCCACTTCCAACATCAGTATTCATTTTTTTTAAAAAAAGACTGTAATATAATCATGTTATTAACAATCAAAATAGCATGAAATCGGTTGATTGCCTCCCCCACCCCTCACCTCCAGAAATCATCCTTATTGGAATTGTATTTTTGTGATATAATGGGAATCAAAAATAAATTTTAAAATAAATACATTTTCATTCCAAGTGCCTGTGTTTTTTTTGTTCTCTAGCCGCCGGCACGGAGCATTCTGTTATCGTGCGGGTTTTAACTTTGCTGGTTCGTGTGGGTGGACATTTGCTACTTTCTCACTTGATTACTATCTCTTTCAGACCGAAATTCTCCCTCTTCACCATCAGTCCCACAACACGGCTGGCGCGGAACCGAGGTAAAACTGAAGGGAAAGTCTTGGTGTGCGTGCGTGTGTGTGTATGTTTGGAGGGTGAGGGAACTAACCGGAGCGCTGCAAATTGATTTATTAAAAATAATCTCTAATTTGAAAATGAAACGCGGGTTTTTTTTATGCATTTATCATTCAGGGGTGTATATAAACTAAAGACATGCGGGTACACACTTTCCATCCCTGTTCTTGGTGGATGTCGAATTAGACTCGCACTGCTAACTTGCATTTTGCTCGCGTTTTGCTAATATTCTGTAAGTAAAACGCTACTGTTTGATCACTATTGTCCCAAGCGCTTTAAATCCCCAGTTAATACCAAACGATAGATAAGTTCCACGTTTATTTCACCTGCAAATTCTTCCTTACAATAACCAAAGCAGTGCGGTTGTTGAATAATGCTTCCAGCTCGTCTAATGACAGACGCTAAATGTGCTCTACAATTTTAATAAATCGAACCGAATTCGTCTGCCACGCCATGTCTTGACATTGACGTACTAATAACCATTCTGAAAATGTTTAATTTTATGTAAGTTCAGATGTGACAAGTCGCGCTTTCATGATTGCTGACTGCACCGCAGTAAACTTGCAACTCATTTAGCAGATTTTTGGGTTTTTTTCTTTCGCATTGAGGTTTTAATTTGTTGGATTACTGAGATTTCAGTCCTTGCCAGTGTTTTCACAGCGGTGTCTCCAGCCGGCGCTCCAGAAGAAGGGGAATAAAGCGCAGGAAAACTGAGCAGGCGGTTACTTCGGCCGACACCGACCCTGGAACCACCAGTGAATCGATTCGTTTGTCCCTTAAAGTTTAGATTGTGCACACCGACGTTCAAAAAACGAAGTGCCGCTAATGACAATAATCTTGTTTTAATCATTAAATTTGTTCCCCCTCCCACACACACACACCCCCGGGGGGTCTCCTTAGGGACACTCATATTCCTAGCCCACCCCTCTCAATTTGTGATGGTGGCAATTAACTGTTGAAAGCAGCTTCCCCCTCTCGAACAGTTGGGACTATAGCTATTTAATCAGATAACAAGCATCTAATGTTTCGTTCTCAGCTGGCCGGAGTGATGTTGAGCGGTCATATTGATTTGAAAGCGGTCATTTTCCGCGCGCAATGCCTTTGAAGAATTTCCCCCTTGCAGCCCTTTCCACAAGTGGCCATTTGTGGCCGAGTGTGACCTGTTGCATGTCCCGGTGTTATATTCTCCCCTCCTCTTATTTGGATGTAAACTCATTTACCTTTACGTGTTGACCTCCCTATATTTAGCCCCCTCCCACCCAAAACAAAAATCAAGCCCTTTCTTCCGATCTCCTCTGACCGTTCTGTACCAGTTTTAAACCGGACTCCATCGTATCCCACTACATCTCCCCAGCCCCAGCCCGCATCTCTCTCTGTATTTTGTGGGTTCTTTTCCCTGCACCACATCGATACTGAAGTGTATTCCCTGCTCCACCCTCCTTCCCCAATGACCCCAAGCGAACTCAGCGTTGACAAGCTGTCTAGAAATTCCTTTACAGCGGATTTTAAAGTTGTGCTTCCAGAAGCCAGTTTTAAAACTCCCTCAGTTTCGGCTACCATGGAACCTCTTAAAATAATCCCTCTACGCCATCACACTGTACACCGAAACCCGTTGTCTCCTTGTTTTTTTTTCTAATGTTGTACAATGTTTAGAACCGATCATCCTTGAAATCAAAACAAACTTTTCTTGTAAAAAAATATAATTACATATGCATCGATCGTTTCCTGGATTAGCCTGTGTAGGCGGGGCGGGTGTTTATATTTCTCAATTGTTTACCCCAGCCGTATCTTCCCCCTCCCCCCCTCCTTCCCCAAATTCTCCATCTACTTGCCCTGACTTGCCCCCTACAGGGCCAAGCTGGGTTCTATATATATATCCACACGCGTACTGTATGTGTGTGTGTGTTTATGGGTGCCTCACTGGGCGGAGATCTGGAGGAGGGGTGGGGGGGGACGGGGAGAGAGAGAGAGAGAGAGACAGAGGGAGGAGGAGGAGAGTCGGCTCATTGGAGCATTGCTGAGTACCGGGGCCATCAGTGCCATACTGGCGCGCGCACTCTCCGCACCTACTGGAAACTGATCTCAAGAATCTGCGAGGGTTCCGCCAGCTTCAAAACAAAGGCGAGCGACTAAAGTCTAGACCGCGCAACAGCCAACCGCCCAGGTGAGCCACTTGCAGTAGACAGTAGCACGGAACCTTTTTTTGTTTCCCCCCTCACCCTATTCACTTCAGATCGGTGGGGGAGAAACAGCCGCTTTTTTAATTGTTCGACTTGCGTGTTGTGTACTTGTCAATTTAAAAAAAAACACAGGCAGACTGGACCGAGTGAGCCGGCAACGGTATGCTTTTGGTAAAACTAACTTGACAAGACTGTCGCCCCGGACCTGACCTGAACCCCCTCATCCTCTTTAGACGCGGTGTGTGGACTTTTCTTTGAGAAGTGAAGTAGGGTGCAGTATTTTGTCTGGCGTGGAGTGCGGCTTTTGGAGGAAGGGGAGGCGGTCTTGTGTCTATTTATTGTCCGGCGGCTGCAAAATTCCGTCCGCGGCAGCAATAACAAAACCACATGTGCGGCGGTTTACGTAGGCGATCGACCGAAAGTTGGGGAGTTTAGGACTGTTGTTGGCGTACAGACAGACAGAGCCATTCTGTCATGTACCATCCTTACAAATCAGGTACAAACGTCCTACAAAGGTACTTCTGGTTCAACGTTGTTTTTGTTGTGCCCCCTTGAGCGACCGAGCGCTTAATTTTTGCACATCGACGTAGCCTTTCATATTTTGTTTCTTCCAAAAAGAAAAAAAACTATTTTATTTCTGCAATCGCTTGAAGCATTATCATTTCTCAATGATTGTTTCACGAATCATCCGTGTGCGTTTTAAATTCCGACCACTTAATGAAAAGTCGGGATTTGAGTAGGCATACACACCGGCATCTGAATGATCGGATCAGAAGAATCGAAAGGGGAACTTTAAAAATATGCATCTGCATTTATTTAAGCGTTAGGAAAGACAACATTAGGGACATTTTATTTACGAGTCTTCTGGGAGATGTGTTAGTAAATGAATGCATGTTTGAATAGCTGGTGGGCCATGTCTTTTGGGCGTTGTCGCGGCTTTTTGAGAAGTTGTAGTGAGGCTGCTGCCTCTAGCAGAGTGAAAGTTTCAGTCTCTCTCTCTCTCTCTGCCTGTGCAGCCCGTGACCGTGTTACTGCTCCGAGCCGCCCCGCGCTCTGCCCATGTGACACGACGCCGTACTGTAAACAAAACAATGCAACAAGGGCGCTGACGTCACTGCGCACGACATCCAATCGTCGCCGGCCTCCGTGGCGCGACCGCCGCTGATTGGTTGGCGCCCGGTTTTGCCGGCCGGGGCAGAATTCCAAAGCCCGTCAATCAAAGCTCTCGCCGCGGTGGGAAGGGCAAAGCTGATGCAGCGTGCACTGTCAAACCGTGCACGTAATACTCTTAAACTGTGTGTCTGTGTCTGTACCTTAATACATTGAAACTTGGCGCGTGTTCACTGTCAGACCATGTGTGTGCATTTGACACTCTCAAACCACTGGCGGGGGCTGCAGCCGTTTGAATTGTCAAATCCTTTGTGTGTGCACTGTTAAACTCTGTGTGTACGCACTATATTTAACACTCTCAGATTGTGTGCGCGCACTGTGTATTTTAAAGGGACTACAATGTACGTTCACAAGAATGATACCCGGACTTCTGGGGTAAATTTGTATAATCAGGCCTGTTTTCTGTAGAATTTAGAAGGTCAAGGGATGATCTGATCAAAGTCTTCAGGGTACTAACAGGAAAAGACAAGGTAGATAAAGATAAACTATTTACACTGGCTGGGAATTCTAGAACTATGAACATAGTCTAAGAATTAGGGCCAGACTATCCACGAGACTTGTTACAAAGCACTTCTACACAAAAGGGTGGTAGATGTTTAGAACTCTCGTCCACAAATGGCAGTGGATGCTAGATCAGTTGTTAACTTCAACTCAGATAAATTTGTGTTAAGCAAAGGTATTAAGGAGTATGAGCCAAAGACGGATATATGGAGGTAGGCCTAGGTCAGGTTTGAGGAACTGAATGATCTACTCCTCTGTTCATAATACTCTTAAGCTGTGTGTGTGTACTGCGCATCTAATATTCTTTAATCCATGACTGGGGGCTGCAGCTGCATGCTGTTTCAAACCGTGTATTTAATAATCTTAAATGCTCTTTCAAACTGTGTGTGGACTGTGTGAATTTAATACTCATAAACGAAGTCTATATTCTAGTGCATTTTCAAACTATGTGTACTTTGTATTTAATACACAACCTATATATAACGTAGAGTTTTTTTGAAACTGTGCTGCATAAGTCATGCTCTTTTGAACTGTATACTGTACTTTTAAGATTCTATCAAAGTATTATACATATACCATATATTTAGGGATCACTGAAACTAATGTATAGATATTTACTGTATATTTAGTTCTGTTTGAAACTATGTACAGATACGTGTAGAGTATGTTTAGCGTTCTCTTCGGAAGGCGTGTGTAAACTGTTGTCAAGACGAAGGAGAAATGTGACATGTACTTAATTGTGGGAGCTGTCGTCTTCCGTAGTGATCTGACACCCCCTCCTCCCACCCACACCTGACAGAAACCCATGATTCCATGCAGCAGTGTACTAGGAATGGGGCGATCGACACAGTGTCGTGGCGAAAAGTTCATATTTGTTATTCTTCACAGTAAACAAAATCAGGTATATTTAGCAACGGCGACCCTTTTTTATTTGCAAGCAGCGGCTTGAATCGGAAGTATTAAGATTTTTCACTGATGGGGGAGAAAGGCTGAGGTGAGGCGTTCTCTTGTCAGGGCAAGGTACGGGGCTTTGGGAGCAGAGACGGGGCGGTGCTGCCCAGTGACTGTGAGGACTCGGTGCTGGGGATTGGGAG